>JAODTK010002583.1:0-20813 GCA_026419785.1 Sclerodactyla briareus
TTATTATTATGCACTATGCTGTCCATAAAAAAAAGTTACCACGGTTTTTACCACATTATTAGTATGCACTATGCTGTCCATAAAAAAGTTCCCATAGCTCAGTCGGGTTTTCTTGATCAAACATAGTTAACTTTCTTCAATGCCCGAAAAGTACCCCTAAAGAACGTATACAGACATATGACAAGAAAATAAATATTGATACTTATGTATATCCAGTTGTTCTTTTTCAATCCCTAATCGCTCTAATCCGTCATATCTCCCGCAAAGCCCTATTCGAGCCCCCACCCCCACCTCCAGCTGCCCATACAGATTCCTCCTCTCATTGAAATGGTTCCTGTCTCTTCGAAGACTCCATATAATACTCTTTTTTCATCTTAATATGTTTCCTCTTATTCTCTTATCAATTTTTTTAAGTCTCAAGATGCACTAGTCTACCCTTTGCTTCGCAGTTTGAATAGTTTCTCCCATCCTATGGACCTCACAACACTCTGTAAACGCCGTACACAGTCATTCGATATTGTCCATCCTCCTCCATGACCACATCTCTAGCCAATGTCTGTATTCTGCTTCTGTCGTCCTTCCGGGTTTCCAAATTTCTGTAGACGCACCCATAAACCCTACTAAGACAATGCAAAAGTCTCCCCACCTTGTGATGTTCAGACAATTTGTTTATTCTCTGTGATTCACCAGCAAAGCTACATGACATTTAGGCGTCTGACCCCGTTGTCATGTCGACTCGACTTGTCTTCACCTCTTTATTGCCACCCTCCAATCAAACATTTTTCTTTCTATACAATGTAAACTCCAATTTCATGTGGATTTGTTTCTGCTTCTATTCTTATTCGTTCTGTCAATGATTGCTTACTGAAGTGGCTTCGTTGTCAAGGTTGTTTCCCCATGAAATTCTCTTCTAAGAAATCACCTCTGCAGTCCGTCTTCTTGGATTATTTGAACGATTTGAACAACATTAGGGGAGATATTTCAAATTTCCAAGAACAGCAATATTAATTGTCACAGTGGGGGGGGGCGAACCGCGAATGTTTAAAAGAGTTTTCTTGCCTCCTTGTCTGTTTCTCGAGACCTTGATAAAAGCTGTAGTCCATTTTCCGTTTACTGATGTCAATCATCCGGGTGGCAGAAGAAATTTTGTTTTTTTTTATTTCTGTGTGGAAACTGTCTTAGCTTGACTGGTTTCAGTCCAGATTTTTCCCGCGGCTGACGAGGAGGGGAGGGGGGGGGGATAGTAGGGATGGAGTTCATCATTATCTGGAGGGAACTTACTATAACGAAGGCTTTACCAGGGGTCCGAGGAGACTTACGAAGGTCGCCCCCTGTTTGGGTACACGCGAGACTTCCCGTGATTCCCTCTTATTCCCACCCGTCCGGAGCCACCACCACGGCACGTACCCCGCCGTCCTACCGTGAGTGCAGGCAACTGAACACTTGGGTGCAGAATGTTACGTGGATAAACGAAACTCACGTCACGAGTGTCTTCCCCTGACGTAGACAGAGAGGTTTTTTACGATTTTTGTCGTTCGGCTCTGCAGAGGAGTCGTTTGTTGCGCTGGGGTCAATCGGGGCGCTTACAGATGGCCGGCGGTGGGCGTTGCATATCGACCCCACTATACCTGAGGTGAAATTCTGAGGTCCGTTTAGCAGTTGTCAATTTCTATTTGGAAATATTGGTCTGAAACGGAGGAATCCATCGTCCTGACAAATGATGCTGTTGTTTTCTGCAATTACTGACAGACCTGACTGAGTGATGCTAGGGTTCCATGAGTGACATATAGGGCGTGACATTCTCAATGACGGGATTCAGCTAGTAGAAACATGTGTCCGAATGAGGGTCACTGAAGTATTCTGAATGGCCTTGGTCAGAGTTTCGGGTGCGCATGATCACAGTCAGAGTAGGTTTTAGAGAGTAGTTAGTTGGGGTTACAAACGAGGGAGGATTTGTGCCATGCTATATCGTTATTTATGACTTTATTTTTTTTTAAACTGTGACTACTTTCGTATGTTATGTGATAAGTATGGGGAAGGAGAAAATTACAAAGTTTCCGTGTGGGTTTTATGATGCGTAGTTCTCGTCAGAGGAGGTTCGAAAGATTCCCCCTTTGCCTAGTGCTGCTGTGCGTGCATTCCAGTTAATTACTACCCGACTGACCTTTTGTCCTAATATCATTATCATATCATAACTGCAACCGTGAACAGGCTTATTAGGGGGGATTCCCATAGATGCGTATGCGGACGTTCGGTCGGTACGCAGTGAAAAATCGCAAGATACGTGAACTGGGATGGACCAGTGTCTGAATAGCCCTATTCAGTTTTGCAAGAGAGGATATTGGTTTGCCACAGAGGCACAACAACATGAAATAGGCGAAATGAGCACCATTTCCCATGCGTATATGGAATGCGTATCACAGAGCAAAATTAATTTTCTATGGAAAATAATTTCCCTAAAAAGCCCAAGCAACGACCAATAGCATGGGCTGCTGCATTTTTATGTCTCCATAAAAACTACAGTGTTTTTTTCTCTTCTGAAACGAAAGTTCGTTTTCGTGAATAGTGATTTTCCACATCCGCACGGATAACGCATACGCCACTTCTATGGGGAATCTAGTCTCAGGTGGTAGGATGTGAGATTTAACCATGTTTACGCAGGACGCGATTGAGCGTTATCAGAGATGTCATGTGACTCTTCTCTCTCGAATGAATAGAGAAATAAATAATAAATAAATAAATAAATAAAGTAAAATAAATATAAAGAATAAATAAATAAAAAATATAAATAAATTAAATAAATAAATAAATAAAATAAAAAGTAAATCGATTGTTTGTCCGGAATATATATTATATAATCAATTGTAGCCAAACCTACCTTCGCCCCCAGGTCCAATGTTACAACCAGCTACTCATCCTCCGGCGGACAACGACACCAATCTGCTTTACCACCACAAAATTATAGAATCATGCGACTTATTTCAATTTGAATGGATCCTCATTCATAGTAAGTTAAGTGTGTAAAGCCCATTATAGTTGAAGATGCAAATAAAAGTATTTACTCTTTCTATGTAATGATCGGTTATCTAGTGTTTAGTGTTGTGTTTTGTATTTTAAACGCAACAGACAAATATTTTTATGCGAGTGAGTCAGCTGATAATCATTTCGTTCGCGCTGTCCTTGGGTGATGGAAGGGCGGTTGCCGGTGGCATATTTTTTTTAATCAACACGAAGAAGATGCGTTGCATTGGTAGTATTGTTTCTAAACCACGTGCCGCCCTTCCGATTTTGTTTGGAGAGTTATAAAAAAAAAAAGTTATGAAGAATAAACCATGGCCAATCACATCAGACCATCGCAAAAATTTCTGCGTAATACAGACATAGTAGGTGAAGAAGCCTCAGGGCAGAGAAAGAAAGAAGACAATCGGAAGTATTGTGAGTGTGCACAGTAGTTAGAATGTGTTTTTAAAAAGCATGATTTTCACACACATGTACGTTGGACTTTGAGATCAAACACAATGAATAGAACAATTTACTCGGTCACCGTGTTCTTGGACTTCTTTGAAAATTTCAAAAATAAGCCGGACTTGCTAAAAGAAGTTATGCCAAGCAGGCATGTATATATTACACGCTCAATTTGGTGACGCGGGAGGCCCCGTGGAAAGGAAAAGAACCAATTATGGTTTCTGCAGGGTCACTCAAGGCTATTCAAACCCCACGTACAGACTGTCGGTACGTTGATGTGGCATATGTCAAATAGGTATTACTTGTTGCACATATTATGAAATAAATTAAGACACATGTTTTTGCGTGTTTTCGTGTTTAGATCAATGTTTCTTTCATTCAGGGTAAAATCATGGGATTCCAGTCCAGTCGGGAGGTTCACAAGCGTGAATAATAATGTGATTAAATAATGATAATTTATAAAAATAATATAAAATAATAAAATAATAATAATAATAATAATATAATAAAATAATAATAATAAAAAATTAAATAATATAATAATAATAATAGAATAAGTTTTAGTCGAGAAGTTCGATATTTGCTCGCAGCGGAACGTTGGGTGATGAATCAATGAATTGCTGTTGATTTTACCATGTTTTGTTGCAACTTGAAATTTTCGGTGCTAGTCGCACTCAATATGTAAATCTGATTGTCTTTCAAGTGCTGATTCTTTGGGGGGGAAAGGAAATAGGCTTACGAGAGAGAGTCCAAGCGGGATTTATTGATTCTTGTTCCCCAGGAATGTTTCTGGCAACATTTTTGTCTAGGGGACTAATGAGAACATTTTTTTTTTATCACTCTTCGAGACTCCGCGAAACTGCCTAGGAATGTCGATTTTCTATGCAAAAATTATATAATGGGCTAATTATATGGACCTTTTCAGGAGACTCTTTCAGAGAAATTGGAGGGACACACATCACCAAAAAAAAACAAAAAAAAATCGAAAATTAATAATGGGCAATATTTATGTGTCAAGAAACATTTTCCTTTCTGCAATAGGAATAGTTGACAAGCCATATTCTATTTACGCGTGCTGAAAGCCACGCGTTTAGCCCATTTACAGTTCCTTTTTGAGAATGATAACCTTTTTTTTTAGGAATATACAACGTTGATGGCTATCTCAGAAAATTAGATTGATCGGTTTTAGAAGGAACCAATTAATTTTTTGAAACATGCCTAGGTTTGGTTTGAATTCTAAAGAAAAGCATGACAGTTTTGACTGCAGTACAGTTGAGGGTTCTTGAAACGATTGAAGTCGAATAGGGATTTCACATCCCATTCAGCAAATGTGATGCCCAGTGGGTATCACCAGTAATAGTGAAGAATCTGTGGGTATATTAGAAAACAGTTTTCGCAACACAACTACAGTTAATGAATTATCATAACATGGATCTTTCTGTTGGTTTTTCCCGAAATTACCATAGACCTGAGAGAGGATGCTGGCGTTTGTGAATGAACTTTGTGAAGTTAGAAAGAATAGTTCATGACGAAACATTACTATGACTTTTGGCACTCTCTATTCATTACATCATCGACCATCGAGTGAAACATGAATCAAACCTTCAGAAATAATCTCAGCGAGACCAGTGTGTAGAACCGGCAGCACATTTATATGATATGGGCAAATTACCCTCTCATTGCAAACTGGCCACTTGAAACTGTAAAACCAAATGCAAGTCATAGTTGTGTCTGGGATGAGAAAACATGCGAAATTGTTTAGGAAAAAGGAAAGAACTCTTTTATGACCATTTCACTTCTTTTTTTCTGTTTAATATATAGTGCAAATGACAACACAATTACTGTTGTGGAGTTATTGGAAGGGACCTCCGCAATGCGCCCCGCGGCCATCGCCCCCACCCCTTGCGACGACAATCAATTCCTTCAAAGTGACAGGAAAAAGAAAAGAAGAAAAGGAAAAACAGCAAACGAGGCAACATAATAGAATCTTCGTATATTTGGTTTGTTGGGGGGTTTGGGGTTATTTCACGTGGTTCGTTTTGAGAAAGAAAAAGTCTGTGTTTTTTTGTGAATGACTATCGGCGCGCGACTTAAACGCCATAGTCAGGGAAAAAACAGAGTCTCGGGATCCAATATATTGTGATTAGAACATTCGAGTAAATTATACAAAAAAAATAAAATACAAATAAAATCCGCGGTTTAAATAACCTATTATCCTTCCCACCGGCACGGGGTCACCAAGGGCACCTTACCGTCATCGGGAATGTTCAACAACTGAAACAACTGGGTGACAGACGTTACAGTGAGATACACGAAACTCAACGTCGCGAACACCATCTTAAAGGAAAGATTCCAGCGGCGGGGTATAATCTTTCGTTCTGTAGACGAGTGTGTTAGTGAATTGAAGTCGTTGGGGCCACCTGACAAAATTCCATGGCTGACGCGGGGATATCGACACATTGATACGCCGAGGTTTGCAATTTGAATTGTCAGTTTCACAGAATATCAATCAGACCCGTTCCCCCCCCACTGGAATCGACTAATTTAAAGTGGACAGAAATTTGTCTGAAAAACATCATAGAGATATATTGCGTGTCCGACTCGTCCAGATTGTGAGAACGATACTAAAGGTAATGTTTAGGGATTACACAGGTGGCTTGACGCGGTTGAGGTGAGGCCGTGAAATCATGGACGGCCGCGGAATCACGGGTTGTTTTTGTTAAAAACACTTAAGGTTTGCAACAGTGTCTGAATATAGTTTGCGCTTTCCGTTAGCGGCTTTTCAAAAATCTACTCCATGGGACAGCGGAAATATTGAACTGAAGATTCAAAAACTCTTCCATCGAACTGCAAAGTACAGCCATTCCAGACCAGCTCGGAATATATGCGTGCAAAGTCGTCAATTAACTCACCTTCGGCATTCTCCCGCCTGCTTAATAGGCATGTTTTGACCGAACAAATGTTAGACTTCGGTTTTCCCCAGGTGTTATCAGCTCAGCTCCATGAACTGAATGGTAATGGATAAGACCAAGATCCAGTCCTTGGTTGTGAATATTCGACCGTGCTGGTGGTTCGGGAACGCGAACGCGAAAGTCATGCGTCTACCTAGGCAGTGGTCCATAGTGGGAATCTGTTCCGTTTGCGGTTGCCCATGCGCGCCTCACGGACCCCGCTCGGGCTTGGCACTGGAGTACTAGGGCTGCATTGGATAGGGTGGCCGGGGGTTTCGTGGGAGATCTGAGCAGAGGCCGGAAACCAAGTCGTGTTCTGATGGCTCCGTTTGTGCTTTCATTCTTGGTTAAAACTGTCAGAGAGGTGTGTGGGACAACTCACCGTTTGCCTGAGGCGAAGATTACATTCGTTTTTTCACTACCTCTGTCCCCCCCCCCCCACGGCAGATCATTCTTGGCTGCCAGTGGCAGACAGGACCGTGTGGCTAATGGTCGAGATTCACAGAGATTCCCACCATGCGGATACGTGAATTTAATATGTCATCAAATCCGCAGGCGCCTAAGATTCTTTTAAACGGACTCCAAGGCGTATCGCTCATTGTTTTCGAGGGGGGAAAACATGTTTACATCACTTTCATGGGTCCTACTATGAGTTTCTTCTTTGGCATCACCAAAAAAAATCCCAATCCCCTATCTATATGAAGTGATTTGTTGAATACATACATGTTCCACCGAAACATGTCAACGAACACCGGATGAAAAAAAGGAAAAAAAATAAAGCCAAACGGATCAGAAGACAGTTGTATAATTCCTTATACCAGTTTACCGGCCTATAACTCGCGTCATGTTCAAAGGACTTTGAAGATTGTTTTAACACATTTTCTCCGCGAATTATTGTATGACGAAACTGTTAGTTAAGAGAGTTTAATAAGCGTTAGGGAGATCGTGCTTGCAGGCAATATTCGATTCTATTTCCCCTGTCGTAATACGCCGGCTCATTCCGTTTCAACTTTGTAACTGTTGTTGTCATGAGCAATAAGTTGTCTCCACATTTGGCAAGACTAAAATATATTGTTTTCAATCGCTTTGTTTTGGTATGAAATTTGACTGGAACTTTAAAGAGATATTATATGGGTGGTTTTTAATGCGTTTGAAACAAGTCACTACGACTGAGGTTTTTTGGGCGTAGTGATCGACCGTAATAAGCTTTACCTGGAGGGGGAGCAAAATATTAAAGTGAGCGATAAATCGCCCTAGGAGTTGGGAATAAATTTATCTCGAAACTTAAGCATTTTCTGCCACAGCACAATATATTGAAGAATTTATTTACCAAACACTTATCGCACTGCAGATTTTCACTGCTGTAACTATCGGGTCTGGTACTTGTGATTTCTTGTGGATTGCCAATTTTCATCATCAATTAGGCTACAGAAGAAAAAAAAAAAGCTATATAGCAATTCTCAATGTGGAATCACGTGGGAAAACATACAAGCCCCCTTTTAAAAGTCTTGAGCTACTTAGAATTGAAGATATTTCCCCGACCAAATATCCGCCACTTTCGCCTTATAAGAGTATGGCACGGATTTGCAAACCCGCTGCTGTCAAAATGATTTTATTTTAATATAGAAATGCTGAAAATGCAACCACTATATTACAAGGCAACCCGACCCCCAAATGCCCATTTTCTTTACAATCAATACGCTGTAGTATGTTAACCCTAGAATCCGTGCGTTCCAAAATATGGAAATCACTTACAGTGGAAAAAACAAAAAAAATTAAACCCAAAGGGATCATTTTTTAGAAATACCTTATAAGTGAAGCACTTGAAACATACTGATAAGCATTTTTTCATACGACCATTGGGTTTTTATTTTTGGAATTGATTTTACGATGTGAGAATTTTGTTGTTACGATTGTTATCTATATCTATGATTCACAATAGTGTTGTAATACTCTCTTTACGTACTTTACTATTCTCTTCTTTCTCTAACTGGGAGTCTCCCGCTTGTTAAGCTATTCATAGCCTTTTTGGAAGACTCCTTCACATTGATATATGCTGGTGAGGGAAGCACACAAAATAAATATATCAAATATATTCAAAATATTTATATCAAGGGATAGGAGAAAGACAAGCTTTGGGGCATTTTCAGGTAGACAGAAATAATGATGAAATAATCAATATAATCGATATAGTCAGATGCCTTGTCAGCTGGTCCGACGATACACCGTATGACAGAATCAAATAAGCTCCGAACAAGGTTTTTCATCGGAGCCTTGTCGAGCTTACCAAGGTACCGGCAAGAGTGCAGACCTGGATAATGCAACCACCGCCAACTGCGTCCTTACCAGGTACAGGAATATAAGGTTTTATATTTTTGTTCGCGTGGACCCTAATGTGGAGGTGGCAGTAGTCCATACCGCAGACGGAAAACATGCATTTCGCCCACCCTTCCTTTCGCGGCGATGCCAGCTCTTGTCTGATCCCCCAGCGTGGTGATGTGAAAAGCACCTTGGCACGATCAGATACAAGGGTCTTCGGTATGACTCGAAACCCTGTCGCGCTTACCGACAGCGGATGACTACGGCTGAACCCTTTTTTGGAGGGGAAGGAATTGGGTTTGTTTGCAAGCAAAAACAGAACAGGACCGATTTATGATCAAATCGAAATCGGTCACCTCTAATGACCCAAAAGACCTCCTTTGGGGCCCATCTGAAAACAACGTTCAAGACAAATACACATCTCAGGAATTGTTTCTGGTTTTCACTAATATCCTTAAAAACACCAGATTTGTTCATCCGAAACCAGAATACAACGGGACACCTGGCCCCCAAAACGTTATGGTCAGTCATTTTATCCACCCATTCCTTCCTCATTCTCACGACAGTCATTAACACCTTCCGGGACTTTGGTGGGGTGTTGAAAGGATCAATTAACGAAGTGAGGAGACAGTCGATTATGGTCAGTGTTAAAATTGACTATCGTTTTGTCAGTTCCCACTATAACTGACACAAATTCGATTTTATAGATAACAGTAATTATGAGTTTCGCTTCTACTTTCACTAGTGGGTTTTTTTTCTATGGTCAGTGGTTCAATGAGTAACGTTTGTAGTTCCCACGATAAACGACACAAAATCGATGTAGAGACAAGTTAACATTTTTTTCTTTACTTTTACAGTACCGCTGTTGTTTGTACCGACGCAATAATTATCGACGTTGTTTGTGATTTGACAAGGTTCATATTACCGGGAGGTTTCCATCGTACTTTCTGATCGGAATTCAGTAAGTGCCATGTGTGTTTTAAACATTCTATAAAGCCCCGCGTGTCGTGTTAGGCGTTTCGTTTTTACTATGACACTAGAAAAAACAGTCTGCATTAAAAAATATATACATGCACTCTTACTGAGCACCAATAGTGTTGTTGTCGCTTTGACCGGCTGCTGCACGGCCACTCTCACCCCATAATATGTAATTTTAGATGAGCTTTATTGGAGAGAAATGCATGCTGCTGGTTTACACTCACAATGGTGCATCCATGCCCTTCACACAATAGGTTATCATGTCACTTTAATGACATTTGTAGAGATCAGGAGTGATTCCACCTATCACCAGACGGTTTTTGCTTCAGTCTTTTGGTCAGCATATAGACAGCCTCCGCTAAACGGCCACTAGTCCATGATTGGCCCACTGACCAAGTATTATAAATGCAACCTAAATCCGTGGGAGGAGAAGCATATCTCAGATTCCGCTGTTTCCACATAATAGTTCATTAGGCCTCTTTTTAATAACAATCCCTCTCCTCCGAAATTCCCGAACAAGCTGAAAGTACAACTAGTCAATGATAACACTGAACTCTGTTTTATGAGTGTATAATCCAATTTAAAAGGTAGGGGAATGATTGGCAGTTTATTTCCTTTCCATTTGATCTGTGACCTTAAATCCCATGTATGCTGTCTGAACTCCCCAGTTTTGCAATTTCTCCGTTATTATGTCCAAAGTTTAGGGTTGGGAATTCGTCCTCAAGGATTTTCGAAACATTTTGAGGAGATCAGAAGAGAGGTCAAAGTTCACAGACTGGAATGGATGATGGATGGATGGTTGGATGGATGAATGAAGCCTTGTGAGTGTGCGAAACTATGGCATCATTATTTATCTCACTATCACTAAATAGGTGCTCTCGCTCTGGTTAGTGTGGATCATGGGATTCGGTTATATGAACTGGTGCAGGCAAGGCGGGCCGCACAAAAAGCATGTAAACTATTACGAAGATGAAAAAAAAGAAAAAAAAAAAAAAAATGTCCCCTCGCGGAAGCTGCCACCGGCCGGGTAAGTTAGGCGATTCATCTTGTATGTGTACATCGTATCAGCAACATGGCCGTCTTTCTGTACTTATTTCAAATTGCAGGGAAAAAGCGGAGGAGGACATATTCGGACTACAGCTAGTGTGATGAATGTTAAAAGTGTCCAGTTAGTATGGGTACATGAAAACTATCGACCCCCCCAGGAGCGTACAATCGCGCTACAGACGAGGTTTGGGGTCCATTTTCTCTCTCCTGGGCTTAATTAAGTTATTGGGCGGCTTTAATGCCGAAAGTTGTTGTGTACAGGCGCGCACGTAGACAAAACGCAAAACGTCAGTAACCCGAAAACAGACGTATCGTTTATCTCCATCCCTGACAACATGCACAGAGTTAATCCAGTCGAGGAGACGTTTTATTGCATTGGATCGTTGGAATTGCCGGGTTCATGGTTGGATTTGCATGTCAAAATATCGTCTGCTGGGGGATTTCATTCACAAAGGTTGGGCCGCATATTTACCCCCCGAGCAGATAAGACCCTAAGCTGACCGAATATATTTACTCATGGGTGTGATGAAAAAGGGTACTTTTCAGCCATCACCATTCACGTTTGTGTGATCACCTGGTGTCAGCGTTATCGCGAATGGAAATACGCCCTCGACCCAGGGGCGGCGCCAGGGCTTTACGATAGGGGAGGGCAGATTTGGCAGGATGTCTGACATGGGGGGAGGGTTCAGTTAATACTGCTAGATGCCAAAATGGTTTTTGACACATTGATACACTTTGTTAAGTGGTATTCTACCGTACAAACGAAAATTGACCAAAAAGGTCCATAAATTCTGAAATACCAAATTTAAAATGCATGACAAATTCTCCAGGAAGGTCATATTTCATTCGATACACCCCTAAACCAAAAAATATTAAACCCGATGTGAAACTGTTACCTACGTTCGTACAGTAGGCAGGCTTACTTTTTTAAGAAGAAAAAAAAAATGAATGTATGTTATGTAAAGATGGTGGGGAATAAATTTAATAAAGCAAATGACCAGTTGTACTTAATTTTTGTATTCCAAAATAGTTGAATAGTAATCCTCTCGGGAAAGCAATAGACCATTAGAGCAGTCTCAATCAGAATATCCAAATTATAGCAAGATGCAAAAAAAAAAAAAAACGAAAAAAATAAGGATTTATGATTACTCCTCAGCGCAGGGCGGCGCGAATTCTATGTTAAATATTGTGGGGACATATGAGGTCAGCACCATCCGAGCGGAGCCGCAATGGATTTTTGTTTACAGACCCCCCAGACTGAGGAGGAAACGCCGCTCCCGGGCCCATATGGCAGTTAAGCACCCATCCCTGGAAATTGGCAGTGTAGTAAAATTTCGCATTTATTTCAGAGAAGAAAACATTCTTGAGGGAACTGATTCAATGTTATGTCCGTACAATGTGGGCCACCATCGGTTTTTGACGCGTAGTTAGGGTACAGGAAATTTTAGTTTTACAGATCCCAGGATCAGATTGCATGAAACGGCAGCCTTCCCGGACCGCTATGGCAGAGTAAGCAACGGTCCCTGAAATTTGCAATCAATTTCAAAATGCAATTATTCAAGAAAAGTTTCTTGAAGGAACTGATCGATTGTGTCTATTCGCCGTACAATTCGAGCTAAGCGCCCCCCAGATTGCAGGGCAGCGCACTTCCCGTGACTTATGGCAAGGATATATGCAGCAGTAGTGGTGATAAGTATATGCAGTGATAAACAATAGTAGTTATCTAATCGGTCCGGAGGGCCGGATTGAGATATCGTAGTCCTTTGCCATTTACCTATATGTACTGTTGTTGGTTGCCACAGCAACGGTTGCTGTGGTTGGTAACCATAGTGGTGTTTGGAACTATAATCCACTGATGAGGAGGGTACCCTTGGTGGGGTACCATGGGTGCCGGGTGATCCCGCAGTGAGTGCACTCGCAAAAGTGTCCGTGTGAGCGGTGTTGTGTGTGTGTGGTGTGTTGTTGTTTTGTTGCGTGTCCGTCAGATTGTGTGAATGGTTTTTCGCAATATCTCCATTTTGGAGTGGCTTAACTCAAACAAAGTGTTAGTGAAAATTTCGCCAACAACGCTTGATTGATTTGAATAGTCACTAAACACTAGTTGCACTTCTCAAATTATAAATCAAACTTAGACGGAAATATCAAAAATTGGGGGAATATTTAGTGGCAAAATTACAATTTGGGGCAATTTTCTAATTTTTACAAGTTTTCACTATTTTTCAAGATATTCCCTTATTCCAATGGCTGAATAATTTTCAAACTTTGTAGCATTGGAAAAGGCACAGGGTAACAACTTTTCCATGCAATCAGCCCAAAGTACAAAAAAGGCCAATTTTCGGGGGGGGGGGGGAAATGGGATTTTTGGCCAAATTTGAGGAATTTTGAAAATCTGTTCAGTTTTTGGTATATAGACGAAGGTACGAATATCAAAAACAAAAGGGTTTCCCACCTTTATGCTGTAAAAATTTAACTGAAATTTCATGATATTGAATATTTTGGGGAAAAATGGCTGTTTGCCGACTTATTTTGATAAATTTTGTCCTTTTGCAACTCGAGAAAAGGTTAGCAAGTAGAAAACAAATTATAACAGTTCTATATTTGCCGATGAGATCCTGCAAATCGGGGATGCCTCTTGTTGGTGTTTGCATAGTACCAGACAAAGACAAAGATATAGCAATCATGAAATTGACAATAAATTCCGAAAGCTGTCGATGATAATTCCGTACATTTCTTCATAGTGGCCTCCTTCCCCTACCATAGCCTGGTTCCTGGTTTAGAGATCTCCATCGAGGACCCTTCCAAATTGGTGGGAGGCAGGGGGGAGGGCTGGCTCGCAGAATTGGAAATAATTTGCTTGAAAAATCACTGTCATGGCAAATGTATGCATTTTTCGGGGCATTTGATATAATGGATTTGAGCCAGTCAGCAGGACAATTTTTTTAAGCCAGTCAGCAGACAATTTGGTCATTTTTCAGATTCGTTTCCGTTCAAATGTCGTCCAAATTTCTCGTCTCAGAATTTTCTCTCCGCTTCGCGCAGTATAGTGCCAGGCAATCACGTAAACCTCAATACTGATGTGCACGATCCCTTGTGCCCTGTTGTTTTCGTTTTAAAATAGCTTGCATCTTTTATTAAAAACAGCACCGTCAGGCTGGCAAGCAGTCTGAACTATAAGGACCAGAAGTAGACTAACGGTGTGCAGTGTTAAGAAAATGGCAGTTGGATCCGTCATTGTTGTAGTGGGGGGAGGGGGGGGGAAGTGGGGGTGCAACATGCATGGTCCCAACCAAAGGCTCTCCTTGTGGTCTATCCCATATGTTCACCCCACTTGAAGATGGTACGTATGGAGAACAATCCTATTTGCCAGAATCTGACTAAGTCATTGTATACATGGCCCTTATTGCATTATACATGAGCGGAAAAGACAGGATACAGCTCACAACAGGGGGCAGCGCGATTTTTTTTTGTCATTTTCGGGCCTTCTTTAACATACATTTAAGCAACCTAATAAGAATTTGATTTACACTTGGTTGTTATGGCCGTACTGTAACTTTGATTATGGATTTTTTTTTTCACCAGTCCGAAAAAATATTGGGGGGGGGGACATGAATTAATGTCCCCCCACCAACCTATTGGGGACATGCCTGCCCCCAACCCCCGTCTCCCCGTGATCGCCGCCCATGTTCAGCCGTACTCTCTAAAAAATGCTGCGAAGTTTGGAAGTTAACTTTGAGTCCTTTCAACCAGTAATATTAACAAATGGTGGGCTCATATTGGGGGGACCACAGTGTTCTCAAAACAGTAACATACGCTACATTTGCGAACGCTATTTACAGCAACATTTTGAAGTCTCTCGATTCTGTAGATCTCCATAGACGAATAGAAAACCTTGGTAAAGTTTGTAACTATTTTGACCACTTCAACCCCACCCCCCGACGAAAACGTGTGCTTAAACCACATTTTACGATTTTATTTTTTTTTTTCGGCTCCAACCCATGGGGGGGGGGGCGCCCTACCGCCCGGCCCTGTGGCGGCTCCGTGGCACCGCCCCTGCCCTCGCCACATACCAGAGAATGCTACCTATGCACCTAAGTTGGTAGCCTAATCAACGAAAATCCATCCACTGAAGTTTCGCCGCTGTGATTGTTTCCGATTGTTTTCATTGTTTTTCAATACCAAACTCCACTTTTCATTGTAGGATGAATTACTTTTTCTAACCTTGATAACAATCGTTTCCAAACGATCAGGTTTATGACTGGCCGAGTGCGCAATAATGAGGGTTCAACAATTACGTGGTGCTTCTTATTTTTTCGCTCGCGCACAGATTTCTGTTACTGTTGGCCGTCAGATTGCTAATTGCGGCCAAATCAGTAGAAATAATGGTATCTATCATCTCTGTTGGGTATTTTTCAATAGCAGTAGTTTTGCGATTTTTTTGCTTGTGAGGTTCGGTCTTTATATGGCGGATGTAAACCATGTGCTGTTGAGCTAGTTCGACCCCCCGGCCTTCTTTCGGTTCCGGGACAGTGGATTGTTCCCTTACCACCCCACTCCAACATACCTACAAGCCATGGAATAAATAATATAGGAAGAAAAACATCGGGAGGGTCTCATAACCCTACTGCTAAACTTATTGTTGTGTCATTCTTTTGTTATTGAAAGAGGTGTGACCTCACCGTTTGCCTGAGGCGGAAATTACATTCCGTTTCAACTTCATAGACCTATGCTAAACGTAACGGTCCCATCAATGTTACCCATCAGAGTCCCATAGGGAAAGAGTGTCCCATACCAAACACCATTTTCGCTAACTCTAGGTCAAGATGTCACAGCGAGTTGCGCAGCCCCCTAAAATGGCAAGTGGTGGATATACCTAGGTCCCTGTAGGATACCACTAGTTGGTGTTTGCATAGGTACCAACAAGACAAAACTGTAGGGGATAAAATCGCAAAACCGGTGGAAAGTCTAGATTTGGAAGTAATCATAGGTCACCGATTCAGTTCCTGGACTTCTTGTAAGAGTCGAAAGCCTGGATTCATTATTCTTTTCTTTTCTCCATCCGAGTTAAGGTACATCCCGCCAATGTCATTGACTAATAATAAACCGGATCTACAGTTATTTGGCCTCCTTCGCCGCGCTCGTCGTCTTCGCTAATTCTGACGCCCTGTTATTTCGCCAGAAAAACTGCTTTAAAATTAAAACATTTAAAAAACCAAGCCGCCATATTTCTCCTAATTTCGGGAGGAACATGACCAATATAACTTCTATGTCATACCCCTGGGTGAATCTAGAACAATAGTCTCACAACAACAACATTAAACATCCAACCTCGCTTCACCTTCTTGAAAAACAAGTTGATTGGTATGTCTGTTCGTTCATAGGAGCCACAAACATAAGATGGTACCAAATAATGTTTTTGGACATGCCTCAACTCGTTTGGCCCGCCTACATAGAAACAAATTCCACAAATTCAATTTTGAATCCTAAACACGATTAGCTTCCCCCCCACATGATTGTTGTCGATGGTGAGCATTTCCCCAAATCAACTCAATAAAAGCTAATAATGCATAAATGATAAATGAATCTTCCTCCATTTCTCAGGAAGACATTACTTGTTTGTGCCGAATTCCCCGTAACTCGTTTCTCAGAGAGTTTGGAACCATCATATTTATTTATTTAGTATTTTGTTTGGTGGGGGTGTTACTCAGACAGGAATCAGCGTACACCATGATTATTCCGAGTGTCCTAACGGTAAGTCACTTGAGCGCCTTTAATCAAAAAGTCGACAAACTGCTCGTGATTGGGCGATAATATGATGAGGCGGTTACTCGCCTTGGAAAAAAAATTGTCGCACCCGAGAGTTAGCGGTCAATGGGAAAGGTATCTTCTTAAATGTAATTGTAAGAAGCCTGGTGGGTTATTCCATCGAATGATTTCGTCCGAAACAAGTATTGCATGCTTGGTGCACACGCAGCTTAATACCCCCCGTGAAAAACAAGGTGTGATCAATAATCTGGAACAACTCCGAAGGGAGGGAATAACGAACAGTACTAATTATTATTCCCGATTTTTCATAGAAATTATTTGAATTATATAGTTGGGACACCACCTGGCCACCCCGTAACCAACAATGAGGCAATGGTTGGTTTTGGATGTTAATAACGGTACCCCTACCGCACCACCCGTACCCACCACTACCAACCTACCAACCCCGCGTTACCTGGGAGCGTTAAACAAGAAGTCCACATCACTGACTTTTTTCAACTTACTTGAGATTAATTACGTACTCCTCCAAACTGGAGAGAATCTGCTCATATGGAAGGAGTGTGTAACAACACGTATTTTTTTAAGAAAGTGGTTGGCTCTCAAAATGTTCCTCAATTAATTCACCATCTGACCATCACCCTATTGGAAGGTTTTGAAAAACCCACTGATTGCCTCGACGGGGAAACCTTTTGCAATTACACAAATTCCAAACCGCTCTCAGTTTACACAACACCGTGTTCTCCACGTGACCAGCGTTGCAATTCGTTTCACTTTTCCAAATTTATTCACAAAATCATCCTATAACTGAAGTATTATTAGTGTAGTCGTAGTTAGTAGTGTGTAGTATATAGTATAGTATAGTAAGGGGGTGAGTTCTCTTCTATCCGGACATGCTCATTGGATCACCCACGGTTTAAGTGCTTCCTCAGAACTGTTAATGATAATGTCCCTGAATTGCGATTTGGTTTTTCCCAAAGCCAGGTAGTCCTATAACTAATTGATTCATTCACTTTCAATTATTTATGATGAAGTCGGAACATCCCTCTGTCTTTCTGTAATCGTGATTGAAAACATCGACCACTTGTTTTTGGGGAAAGGCCAGAATAACGTCGAGTTATCTATTCAATCATTTTCGAGAAGCGTAGTTATTTTCTGCTATGCAAGAACCTTTTCATCCATAAATGTTAAATATTATGCATAGCAAGAACTAATTTTAGCCTGTGAACATGAGGAGAAGCATCCCCATATGCCAACTTGATTTCCTTTCTTCATCGTTCCAAGTTTGTTCGGCGGAAGGAAATAATACGAAAATGTTGAAAAATTAAATAGCTGATTGATCCCAAAGCTTCATAGCATTGTCCATCCTTGTTAGCTACATTAACATGATGTGGATTTTTCTTTTCTGGTCCAAGGTGGTTTATCGTTAGCTCCTCCTCTTCCGTTCATCTGATTGATAATCAGAAAAGACCAAGAACATACACTCGTAATGTTAATTATCATTAATGAGAATTGTGCTCAAATTGACTATCCATCGACTTACATGTTGTAGAAAGATGTACGAAGCATTTTGGGAGGCAATAAAGAGGAGAGAAGAAAAGAAGTAACAGACGACATACAAATATGTTGAACGATAATCTGTTCCGATATGTATATATTTCTGTTCTGTGAACCAATTTAACTGGACACAGAAGAGAAAACAATATGAAACCTGAACTTGTGAAAACAAACGATTTTTCGCCTAAAAGATTGTATCCATCTTACCGTTTGCCCCCAGTTCTAGGATTACCACCAGCTATTCTTCATCCCCGCCGGCGTACCACAACACTCCATCTGGCACCACACAAATTGACAAGAATGCGCCATATTTCACAGCATGGATCCTCATCTCATTAGCTAATGTGTAAAGCCTATCTATGGAAACATTGTGCCTAAAGTTAGACTCTCCGCTCTCTATTCTGAAAATCGCTAGTGTTGTGTTTTGTAGTTAGAACGGAACAGACAAAAGCAATCGGTTGAAATCGCGTCATCCCGCGGGTGCCCTTGTGGAAGGACAGGGAAGGCAGTTTGGCTAAATCTAAGTGATCGACACGACGACTCGTGTATTAAATTGTTTCTCAACTAACCACGTTTTCGTCGCGCCTCCGATATATACAGTATTATATAAGTTTGAAGAAATACTCACTGCTACAAGCAGACATTGCAATAATCTCGTATTACAAGTATGGGTAACAGTAGGAGAACCTTAGGGTCAGAAAACCAAACGAGTGTGCAACTGCACTTCCGGGTAGAGGGTATTTACTCATGTTGCACACAATGTACTTGTTGGACCAGGAAACAACGAAAATTGAATTAATTAGGAAAAAAAAAAATACTCGGCACTTTTCCATCGACTATATGCCGTTTGAACTCGAAATGGCCACGATTTGCTGAGAACGTAATCCCTATTGTTTATGGTTGGTTCAGGGACGTCAAGGTCGTGCGAGGCAAACCTTACATAGCTCGTCATCACGATATATAATCAGCACAAATTTGGAACGTGGGATAACGCCCATTGGAAAATAGCTGCTATTTGTTTAGGGCAATGTTAGGGCTATCTAAACAAACCCAGAAGCCGTCGGCAACGTTGCATAGCAAACGAAAGCCATCTCTAAATTAGGTATGCACGGGGTCGCAAATAATGATGAGGAAGAAACCATGTTGCGTCTGGTTAGAGTCAAGGTTATCAGGGTGAGTCATGGTGACTCGAGATTTGGGCCGGTTCCTGGTCTACATCCACCATAAGTGTTGTCCTGTACTTGACGCTAGGTTTCCAAGGGTCTAATAGGTTTCATTCACACCTAAAAAAAAACCAGCAGCATTTCAGAGCAAAAAGAGAAAGACCGCAAAACATATGGCATTTGCAAAACTGATGATTTGTATTAGATTGTATGTTCAACTCAGTTGCAATAGAACGTGGCGCATCTATGTATAGCTCATGTTCATCCTACTTGCCAGGATGGATGTATGTATGGAGTGCTGGGCTGGCTGGATGGCTATCTATCCTATGTTGTTCAGAGAGGCAAGTTCCCCCAACGTGTGGTCGCCGAAATGACAGTAAGATGCATTTTGCTAATAATCATACAACCACGATCGAGGTATCAATCCGATCACGAACCCATTAAATTCATTATCACGATAGACTATTATTCAGAGTACCACATGGGACTCTGGCCCATACAATTTGGATTATCTACGAGTGCGAGTGAGTGCGTAAAACTAACGGATGTTGTTGTTACGTTGGGTGGAGGATTAATACGTTACCCACAATAATTAGAACATTACCCAAACATAATGAGATACCGTCCTCAACATTTGACTTATGGTCACTGTGACCGATTGAAAGGCAGATTAGAAACAGAGCATGAAGATATGAACACGTATGCACGTTTATGGATTGCCTGCGATGAGCGGGGAACTTCCTTTCTCATGATATGTCGTTGCAATTTTTGCCATCATTAACACGTTCCGTCCGGATACGTTACATCTTTATTTTACACCGCGCAAGCACTATGCTCCCTCCCAGAGCAAGCAGCGCGCCCCTCACCCTGTTTAGGGTTGGATGCATCATACCCGTGAGGATTCTATTTACAATTATTGAAGGCCAAAAGTCATGTAAACCACATTCCTTTGAAATAGCACAGGTGAAAATAGGACATACCGAACCCCCAAATTTGGAGGTTCTAGGAATGTTACACTGTTTGAGATATGTCAATTTTACTTTTGCGAAAACTTTGAGGAAAGGATCAATGGACATCACGGCTCTCACGGGAACGATACAAAAACCGCCCGGAGAACTTACACAGTAAATGCTGCATTTTTGCGACATGCCGTGGTAACAGAAACACGAGAAGGGCATTCAGTTAGAAATGAATGGTATTATTCGTCAAATTTTGTGAAGGATCTTGTAGGTTTTTATTCTGGATCCCCTCTATCGAAAATTACATGTTCTACATTGACTTCGTATTATAGGGGGAGTCTGTGATTGTACAGGGTGAATTTTGCTAATGTGATTGTTGCCTTCTCGGTACCTCGAATCTGCTAACGGAAATTCCGTCTGATGTTTAATGAGCTCTTATTACGTACGAATGGAAAGTACATATGGCACGTAGCAATGAACGGGTGTATTCTTCACTCACTTATTATTTGGATTTAGAACATATTCAGTGTCAGTGAATGAAAATTACTAATACATACATTGATTCAATGAATGATACGAATTTTAGTCTTTATAGCTCAATTGCGACACTATTC
>JAODTK010002585.1:0-13899 GCA_026419785.1 Sclerodactyla briareus
TTTCGTCACCTTAATGGGAAGTTGCTAACAGTAACATTTCTTCTGATACTTGCTAGGTTGTTCGTGTATATAGGGATAAGGTATATGCATGTTGCTGATATGTGTGAGAGTTCCATTGCCTACTGGTCCCGTCACGTGCTAGTTCTTCAGGATTTCTCATGTATAACTGTGTCCAGGGTCTGGCTCCACGAACCAATGGTCTTTTCTACATCTATGTCCATGGGAGTATGGGCACTTTGTATAATAAAATGATTCATGCATGGCGAAAAATGCAAGCCTGATTGTAACTGACCGCAACATGCGATGCCGAAGTTATCCCCCTGCTTGCGGATTTTAGGTCGTCAACATATTGGTTGAGGATGCCCCAGTGACATAATTTGTCAAGTTATGTCCGGAGAGCCATTGATACTATTCTTGAAAACTTTGGGAATGCTTCAGGAAAAAATGTTGACGCAACAATAAACCATTTCTGGTCCTCCTCCTGATGATTCCTGGGGCCCTGGCATCCCTGATGTCCAGCAGACCTCACGAAACCGCTTCTTATGACTCCTGATGCTCATAATTCTCATGTCCAAAATACCCCCCGAGGCTCAGTGGGACCAAGGCAATAGCTATTTTGCAGAAATGTCCCATTCATTACTCATCATAACAAAGTGGCAGGGAGTTATGAGCATCAGAGAGCATAATCTCCTAGAAAACCTTCAACTAGGCCCCATCCAACCCCACACTGCCTCTCCACCTCCCCAAAAAAAAAAACCCTTTTCCTACCAAGGACGGCTCACTGACACTCATTATGGGCCAGACATAACATCTTACAACTTTTCCCCTTCATTCCCACCACCCAAATAGTGGGTCCTACTTGAAAAGAAAGCTACACACGGAAATTCCAAGATTTTTAGACTTGACCTTGGTGGCAAACCCTCAGATGACTTCTGACCTGCCCCCAAAACATGGGCTCATGTACTCATTATCCGGAACCCATATACCAAGGATGAACTTCCCCATCAAGTGGGTCGAGTTATCGTGTTACGAGCTAAATTGGTCAAATCATCATTTTTTTTTTTTTTTTACACCTTCCCAATTTCCCCCCCAAAATTTTCAAATTTGACCCCCGATTCACCATTTTCAACCTATGGTTCCTGTATCCTCCTAAGAAACTGCATAACCAAGTGTTCAACCCGATCGGACCAGTCATTCTGGACTTCTCGTGTTAACAAGAGTTTAAAAACCCTTTTACCTCTCTTAAAACCCAGATGACCCGAACTGACCCCCAACAATAGGGAGCATGTCCTCATTATGGGGCACCCATATAATAGTAGAACTTGATCCTCCAGCGGGTCGAGTTATTGTGGTAACACACTGTCATGACTCATAGATTCCTCTGACTTCGTCAAGGAATTTAAAACCAGAAAAGCCACAAGGCTTAGTGATTCATTGACTCTTTCCTGACAACCGATAGCCCGACACAATCACAAATGGGACTTGTACCGCTGTATGACCTCTGATGACCTCTGACCTGACCCCAAACAATAGGGTTCAATGTACTCATCACACGGGGTACACAACATACCAATTATGAACCTTAATCCATCCAGTGGGGTCGAGTTCTTGTGTTACACACACTGTCAGACTGCATAGATCCTCTAACTTCGTCAAGGAATTTAAAACCAGAAAGCCAAAAGGCTGTAGTGATTCCTTGACTCTTCTTCCTGACACCCTATGGCCAGACACAGGACAAAGGGGACATGAGTATCATTTCCCCAAGCACAAGCCAAAATTGGCCAAAATATGGCTTTCCCTCCACAAATTTTCTATTTTGACGCAGAATTCACCCCCGCCTATACCAGAAACAATAGGGTTCCTGTACCCCCCACAAAAAGCTGCACACCAAAAAATTTTTTTGAACTCGAATCAGACCAACCATTTCTGGACTTATCGTGTTCACCAAGGTTTTCATACCTTGAACCTCTGGTGACCTAATTATGACCTCTGACTGACCTCAAAACAATAAGGGTTCATTACTCATCATGGGAACAACATACCAATTATGAACTTCATCCATCCAGGGGGGTTGAGTTATCGTGTTCACAAAGCCCAAAATTGGCCAAATTATTGACTTTTTCACAATTTTCCATTTTTGACCACCCCATTCACCTCCGACCTAGACAAAAACAGTAGGGTTCCTGACTCCCCATAATAACGCGGACACCAAATTTGGACCCGATCAAACCAACCATTTCTGGACTTTTCCGTGTTCACAAGGTTTTCAGACTTTGACCTCTATTGACCGCCGATGACTCTGACTACCCAAACAATAGGGTTCATATACTCATCATGGGAACCACATACCAATTGAGCTCATCCATTCAGGTTGGTTCGAGTTATCGTGTTCACAAGCCAAAATTGGCCATGTTTATTGACTTTTTCACAATGTGCTCTTTTTTTGCCCCAAAATACCCCCCCGATCTATACCAAAACAATAGGGTCCCTGTACTCCCCATACAAAAAGCTACAAACCAAATTTGAACTCGATCAGACCAACCATTCCTTACTTATCGTGTCACGAAGGTTTTTCCAGACTTTGACCTCTGCTGACCTCAGACCCTCTGACTTTTGAGCCTCAAAACAAAGTTTCATGTACTCATCATGGAACACACCATACCAAGTATGAGCTTCCATTCCTCGAGGTGGGGTCGAGTTTCCGTGTTTCACAAGCCATGTGTCACACACACATACATACACACACACACATACACATACACGACACACTGCATGACTGCATTGATTCCCTCCGACTAATCGTCAAGTATCAAAAAGGCGATATGTCAGGGGCCCGCCTCATGGGCAAAGCCGCCGTGGGGTCCCTGGAGTTGCAGGTTATTCAGGAAATATACATAAAGATCTAAACCCGGGAATACTAATTATTTTAATTATCCTTTCTCTATCACTCCAGACTAGGAGGGGGAGGGGGGAGACTGAAAGAAAAGACTGAAGTACGGAGGTCTCTTCCCCCTCACCCCTTCCCACTCTTCTTCCTTATAGTGCGGCCACTAGCACTGGGTTTCTCTGTTGGCTTCGTAGGTCCCGTGTCGAATCCTTCAATGTGTTCATATCCGAAGAAAAAATTCAATATTCTTATCTATTCCGAGAAAAAATGCAATATCTTAGGCAATAAGCACCTAGAACACCAAAGTTGCTTCTCTCTCTCTTCTCTTCAGGAAGGTAAATAAATTACAACTCGCGAGGGTGAAGGGCTTCGGCGCTGGACTTGCCTGAATAGAGCGATATTTGGTGATCAGAATGTCAATAGGTTGGGCCGTTTCCCACTGTGGGCACCTGGGCAGAGCCGGATTTGAGCATAGGGCCGACGGGGCACGTGCCCCGGGCCCCCACAAAAGTGGGCCCCCACAAAATTTAATAATCGTATTTTAAGAGGTATGTTAAGAATTTCAGGGCCAATTTAGACTGAGGGAGGCTAGCACCAGCCGTACTAACCTCCGTTGGCCACCGCGTCCGGTCAATAAAGTCGCACTGGTGACCGTATTTCAGCCGATTGTATCCTGCATTTGGTTACCGCTTACCGACGCCGGAATAATCACTTTCGTTGTTTACGATCATACATTTACACTCATTGAGGTTGTGACGGTATTATCAAAGGCACGATAGTGCTTTCAATGCCACGTACGTGCCTCCCGGCTTTTGTGTCCTTGCTGCCCAGCTGCTGTGGCGTTTCTTTTCTTCTCTGAAGAAACCTATGTTGTCCTTGCTCGCGTCGTCGCCTCCACACAACGTTTCGAGAAGAACTGAGTTGACATCTGAAACAATTGACCGCCCCCAGTCATCGTTCCTAACGCATACTACACGCGGTGGTCCGTAGTTCAGAGCAGTTAAGCACTCTATCTGGGTTCTCTCAGTTCCAGCAGGCGTTGCAGGAACTGGCTAAAGATGTAGATCAGACACCCAGAGCGAGGTACGAAGCTAATGGCTCGTTGAGAAAATATGTCTTCTAGAGACTGGCATCTACATCTACACAGTTTTCTCTGGCCGATATTTCGAACAGGACGATGCAACAAGTAAACTCTTCAAAGAATACGCCAACTAACCTCACACAGCAGTTGCAGCTATGGGGTTTTTTTCTTCCCAAATTTTATAGGCACGAATCCTCTCACAACACAGGAACTGATACAACATAAACAACACAATACCATAATAACATATGCACGGTCCCTATTGCATTCCTCACAGATAGAAATTCTCAATTTCCCCCAAATCCGTGCACTGGCTCACGGTCACAGTATGGGGTGTATTTTCTGTTTGAAAAGCAGCATAACGTGAACCGTTTTAGTACATTGCAGCAAACATAAATATAATAGTTTGCATTGAAATTGTGAAACTATACCATTTTTACCTTTTTATCATAATAATCAAAGCAAAGCGTTTTCGTATTCACTCTCAACTTTGGAATCAACCAATTCCAAATACTATTTTATCCCAACATGGCCCAATTTTTGGGCAACGCCCAAAAAGGGGGTTTTAAGGCAGGGCGTCACAGTGGGGGACGGGTGGGGACATGTTCCCCCTTTCAAAATGGGGCGATAATCATTTTTCGTTTGCCCCCCCCCCACCTTTTCGGACCGTAATAAAAAAAAAAAGATAGGCAGCATGCCGATGTTGTATCACTCTAAACTGCTTCAATTTTTGTCTAACAAACAATGATCGCGTTGGAAATTATCCTCAGTCCAGGTGGGACCCCATGAAGATCTGGACCCGAATGGGGCCGAATTGAAGGATTACCAATGCTTTCATACCAGTTCCTCGTTTTAAATCGAATAGCCATTTCGTGTGTTTCGCGCGCAATGCGTTTTTCTACCAGTCGTTTTGTAGCGAAATATGAGAGGTACTCTGCAAATCCTTTGTTCATTCGATTAATTTCAGGAGCCATGGGGCAACTGCCCCCCCCCGACCCCAATTTTTCTGGGAGAAAAAATCGGGCGAAAATTCGTTGACATTTGGAAGGAAAAGAGCAAGTGAAACCAAAATGCCTGAATTCTTTGTAGCCTTTTTCGATAAAATTCCCCGGAAATTACGCAATTCTTTTCGCGCGCTTCTCGCGCGTCCGGTGGGTTCCCAAATTCCTGGACTTGTTGAAATCCGAGTACAAATTTTCTGCTCCCAAATTGGATTAATCCCGTACGCCCATTGCGTTTCCCTTCAATCCCACTAGAGACCGTTCGGTAGAGCCCCTGAATCCCACGCAAACAAGCCCCAAGTAGAAAAGGTAATAAAATACCATGTGTGATAAATCATCTTAGTATGCACAATACAACCTTTTGGTCTGTCTTTTAACTTCAAATCACACATTAGGTGGGTGCTATGACCATGCAAGTGCCTTTCCTCGATCTGAAGAGTATGAAAATCTGAATTCCCTTTGTACGCTCCGCGCCAACCGATGGTTGGGGCGCTCCGCTTAGAGGTCATTTGCATCGATGTTCCCCCCCCCCCACTTTTCGAAACCTCCGCGACGCCCCTGAATTCTAAAGGTTTCAAGAGACTCAATTTACAAAATTCACTTGAATCATCTATTATATTCATTTTGTTCACAAAAGAATTTGTCGCTACCGATTCTATGACTGTATCTTACTGGAAATTTCCTACTTTTGCTATCCTCGAATTACATTACCGAGAGGAATATTTCTTTTCCATTAAATCGATTTGTTTGAAATCATTTCTTCCACTCGACACACAATGGGTTTCTGACTCTTTGAGATAAATTGTCTATAAAGCAAAACGAACACCTTTGGGTGTAGACACCAGAATAGCCCGCTAATTGCTTACTGAAATGGTTGATAGGCATCATCATTTCAGCCTGGGTAGCCACCATCCACTTGTGAATCCGCTTGAATTATCCCATTAAGCTTTGTGAAAGGGAGCCTCGGACAATTGTATTTCGCAATGAGGCGTCGTATGATAACGGTCTACCTGACTCATCAAAGGAATCTTCCCAATAACCGCACTTTTGCATTGAAATCCACCGGATTAAAGGCTATTCGCTCAACTCCCCTAGCATACGTCCTGGAGAAAGTCGGTCCTCCCATCGGAGAAGTTCCGTGTTGAAAACTTCCTTCCATTTTTGACCATATTTACCACTGAAGCAGCGTGCAGCGTATTAAGATTTTCGTCATTGATTTCGTTTTTCTAGGCAGTTTGGCTCATTAACAGACGATCAACTCCAGCAATCCGCCACTGGTTTAGTGCACAAGTACAATGATGATTAGATGATCTTTGGGATCGAGCTGGTAAAATTTCGGGAGCGTTTTCAAAACCTTTTTTGATACAAAGACCACGAGTGTGATCCAACCGTACTGCGGCACGCCACCTATCGTTATATAGTCTGATCATCGACAAGGGTGTTAATGCGCACTTCCCAAATTGGTTAAATCGACTTCGCATGTACCATGGGGGGGGGGGTCCTATAATGTTGTCCAAACTGCACAGCGGTGAGCGGTCTTTTAGTAAATTGAATTCATAAAAAAAATATGAAAAAAAAAACGGCTCAGAACTGACCATGGATTACCCTACTCTTCCGCTTAGAAAAGCCTATTATACAATCGAGTATGGCATCTTACGAGAACTTGACTTCAGTCAGACTTCAGTCAGTCAGTGACGTTGTGCGGGATTTATCTAAACAGAAAGCATGCAAAATCATGATAAGGTAGGTTTCCACGGTAAAAGGAAATAAAATTTCTGCTTGAGTACATTGTCCTCGTGGGTGGGTGGGTACAGTATTGAGTCTGGCGGACGAGACCGCCCACAACCTTTGGTTATCTTAATTGCCTAATGAGTCTCGCCACTCTTATCAAATATATTCTGTATATTGCTAGGGCCCATGTATGTGTGCGGAAAGGGGAACGGGGAAAAGACCGGGGGAAGGTGGGGGGGGGGGAGGTGGTTTGGCACAACCTTTTAGCAGTTCTTCGGAATTTTTCATAGACAACGTCGGAAGGGGCCCACCTTAGCCTTTGCCCAGGGCCCCCACAGATGTAAATCCGGCCCTGCACCTGAGGTCACAGCTGTTGTCGGGGGGGGGGAGCGTGTCCCCGTGACACATATAAACGTATGGGACCAGCCCATCGACCCCCCCCCCCCTCCGCCTCCGAATCTCAAGATTCGCCCACATTGTTTGCTTATGAATGAAGCGAATCGCTGAAAAATTTAGGCTGCTCGGTTTCAAATTCAGGTATCGTCACTAACTTCCGGTCTTTTTCCCCTTCAACTGGTCCAGTTTTCCACCCGATAGTTTGCTTGAATTTTCAGTTTCCCATTTTTGGCGGAGTTTTAGTGCATTGTCCATTTCCCTGTACAGAACTTCGGAAAAACGGCAATTAGAATACCGTATACTGCCTGGGCTTCGATTCTTCCATGGGCCGATAGGCTACCAGTCATGCGATCCTATGCTGACATTAGGTTTTCATTTCGGAAGTACAACTTGTGTTATCGAATCTATCTTATTTTACTGCAATTGTCATTTGTCATTCATGTTTTGACACAAGATGGGAACCGAAGGCTACGAATATGTAGATGCTTAGGATAGTATTATGCAAGTAGATATCATAGTGGAGGTTTCAGGTTGTCACCCAATCATGTCCTACTGACCATAGGTAGTAGTAAAAAGTCATAAATTTTCGCGCTGAAGAATTCAATCCCCACCACCTCTCCCGTATCGGGGCCCAATCAGCTTACTCTTGTCTGAAAAAGTGCCTTCACCGACAGTTTTACCCAGAGACACCACTGGATGACTCCGTCCCCAAAACGTTTTGAGCTGTTTTACTTACTCACTTCCGATAAGGGGGGTTGGGAAATGAATGCAATTGATAGAATGTCCAAATCACTCTACAAAATTGGCACTGTCAGATGCGTTGTACACCTGCTTTTTCAGTCTTGAAGGTAACCTCACTTCATTAGCTTTTTCTTGACCTTTCCAAATGCGTTTTTTGACACTATTGTCATAATATCCTAAAAGGAAATTGATTTTTATGTATCCGAGTGTTGCTTTTTGACTTGGTTCGCAGTTATATTTCGAATAGGAAACATATACAATTCTGAAATAATTCATGTTCTATGTTAGTGAGATTCCAGGTGGCGTCCCCAGGCTCAACTCTCGTCCACATTCTTCTACATCATTTATATGAATGACAGCTGTTACTTATCCGATACAGCTAATATAATACTTTTTGCAGACATACCAACATTTTCTTCAAGAAAGAATATAGTTCGTGCATATTATTGCCTCAAATGATCAACCAAATTCTGTGTGGATTTCGCAAACAATATCACCAAGGTAAAACAAAACTAATATATTAATTTTAACAATGGCAGAACTAATAAAAGGGATAAGGAAATAAAGAGAACGGCTTTCCGCCCTAAGCCGGTCACATCAACATGAATTTTTAGGAGTTTACATTGACGATAGGCCCTCCTGCAAAACGCTCATTCTGAGATATCCAGGAAAACTTCCATTAACTGTGGCATATTATCCAAGTTTAGGCACCTTTCTTACCAAGTAATATCCTCCGTATGCGTCCAGCACTCTAATATTCCGCGTTTAACCTATTTTTCTACCATTGAGTGGAACTGCGTGTCTAATCTAGTACAGTTAAGCGTACTTCAGAAACGCGCAGTGCGTCATATTGCCAATTCAGAACCAGTTGGAGTATACCATCCCGCTATTTATGTGAGTTTTAATTTATTTAAAGTCCACTGATATTCTAAATTTACATTTGCTTGTTTCAGTTAAAAAGCCTGGAATACACTGCTACCTTATGTCTTACGATTTTGTTCTGTAGCATACCCCTATCATTCATATAGAACAGGCTTATTAATCAGTGCATATCAACTCAACTTTCTCAGTAATTTTGTAGCATTTAGCGTACGTACCGTGCGACTTAAAATGTGGAATTACCTCCAGAATCCTCTGAAGGTTTCTCCTTCTTCTGGGCCGTCTTAAGAGGAAAATAAAAAGATTACATCAGCGCCTACTAGATTGAAATATATATTTGAGTTACCTCACATGACTATTAAGAATTATTATTTGTTTTTTCTTTTTCTGTGTTAAATACTCATGCTAGTTATTACGTCATATTCCTTTATCTATGATCATTGGAGTACACTACCTGTTAAGCCTGATTGGCCGTTTTTAGTGTACTTCCATCTCATTTGTTTCATATATGCAACAATTCGTGGTTCCCTTGGTATTTATTTACAGTATTATACAAATTCATATCTTATGTCTATATGTTTCATTTTGCGATAAAACACATGGATAAATGAAATGAACTGAATGTACCATAATGGAAAATAGGGTGGATGTCGTTGAGCCAGGGCCTTGGTGGCAGGTGGGGTGCATTTTGAGCCATATTCCCCTAATGAAATCCTTGATTCCTGGATCTGCAACAGAATTTGGCAGTGATTGGTAGTGCCTCCTTGCACCACTGATCCCCCAACTGAAAATCTGGCGACGTCACTGATCTTAAAGGTTCCAACCCCCCCCGCCTTCGCCCGCTCGGCTACACTCATGGGCGGTCAATCCATTTTTCGAAACGTGGGGGGGTGGACGAGTGACTGCGATACACTATTCATCAGCAGCTCACCATTGGTTGGCGCGTATCGGTACCAGGGAAATTTTGGCTTGTTATCCCTCCCCAGATCGCCGGAAATGCCTTGCCGTGGCCTAGTGCAAACATCTAATGTCAATTTTAGTGAAAGGACAATGTTAAAGAGTTGCCCCCATCTACAGCCTCTTTATATGTTTTTGAAAGAATGTCCGCCAGTGACTACAAACCAAAAATACCAGAACCCAGCAGCCAGGTTTCCAATTGTGGGTACCTGGAACCGTCATTTGAGGAATTTTGAATGGAATGGTCCTAAGATTGCCGGAAACTGTACTGTTCTGGTACCGTTTTAATCCAGAGGCGTACTAGGATCTTTTTCCGTGGCGGCGCGGGGGAGGGATTGCCTCCTCCTCTCTCTCGCAAAATTTTGCATTTTTTCCGGTGGCCACTAGATACAAGTTGGTGCACTATAGCAGGCCAAAACACTCACTCATTCAGAAATAATTTGCATTTTCCACATTGTCTTAGAGATGCGACTTTGCTGCGCTGAATCTTTGTGCCTTTCTCTCTGCCAAATCGAATCGGGGGCTAAGATTTAGTAAGTTACATGAAATGCTCACTCTTCAGAGGAACCGCCGGGGATCCCCTCCTTCCCTTAAAAATGTTTGCATTTCAGGTGGCCTCGAGATGCAATCTGAATGCTTAATGACACTCCTGAACACTCCGTTGTTCCAGAATAATTTGAATTCTCCACGTCCTTCATGCGACTTGCTATTCAAGATCTCTTGATTTTTTTTTTTTCTGCCAAATGTACTGGGAGGCTCCATTGGCATACGTAGGCTCTTCTTGGGAGTTGTGTAATTCTCCCTACAGCGTACTGGTCCGCGCGGAAAATTTGTCGCATGTTTTTTTCGGGCATTTTATCATACTTTTGCCAGTCCGCAGAAGATTCGAAATTCGGCTTTTTTTTCTTTTTACTTTTGCCTTTTCGCTGCCCAAATTGTTCACGATTTTTGTCATTTTTTGCCAGCCGCATTTATCATCTCAGAAAAATGGGAAGGCAGGCCCCCCCCCCCCCATCGTGACAATAATTTGGCATTTTCACCTTGTCCTTTAGATGCATTTGTTGCTCTGAATCTGGTTGGCCCATCGTTTGTAAGGGCTGTCGAAATCTACACTTTTCAGGGACCCGTCAAGATCCTCCAGTCAGTCATATTAGATGACCCCGTCATAGATTTTTTTCTCTGCCACATGCCCCTTCTTCCTCTCCTTCCTTTAAAAAAATTCCCTGAAAAAAATCATAAATATGAATTTCATTGAGTTCACAGATGACGGTAACCGGTACGTAAATACAACCTAAGACTGCTTGCGAACCACTGCTAAAAACTTTTGCACATTTTGTAACATTTATTTAAAAATATCAACCATCTTTTCCTGAGTTTCATTGTCGGTTTGAATTTTGATTCAACTTCCTGTCTCAGATATTCTCTATCCTCAATTTTTTTTATACCCACATTCGGCTGTCTCATTTTGGACATGGTAACTTCTTTTGTTCCGAATTGGATGCTAAGATGGAGCGGAGCTTCCTCCTTCGTATGTCCCACGCCTTCCGGACTAGACCAGGACGCTATTTTGTATATTTTAGTCCGTGGCATATGATAAAAGTGCACTAAGAGCCTATTGTGAAAAATGTTTGAGGGTCCCTTTGTTTCGCAGATTTTCATAAGCTATTTCCGCATTGGTTGATCGTGATTATTGCTACCCTAATCCACTCTAACAATATACAGTATTTGATTGATCGCCAATACCGTGACATGCTAATCCCTGCGGTCGTTGTAAATACGTGTGTTACTGTCGAAAAAAGTCTGATTATGGCGAAAGTTTGTGCACATACAAGTAAAAAAACGGTTTTCACACCGAGGAGTGGGGGTTGGTACCTCTGCCCCCACATTTATCACTGGGGATCAGCACTCCTTTCCTACACTCTTGGTCGAACCGCGGCCTGATAATGGGTTTCCGGGCAAAGAACCAAACTGTTCCTTATTCTAGTGGACATATAAAGAGACATCTTCTTTATGATTCGACCTTGACTTGCCAAACAAACAAAACTTTTTAGCATTTACTCATACTCAAGAAATAATAAATCGATGATGGGGGGAAGACACACTATCTGAGTCTCTGCATTTTGCCCGGACGGTTAAAGAACGCGCCTTTTATTCGCTGGCGCCTTGCAAATTTGTTATTTTGGGGTATAACGCTATTTCTTTAATTCGAAGATGTCGGTAAATGGTATTAGTTAATCAGTTTGAACGTGAGTAAAAAGCTGTTCGAATGGAGAAGCAAGGATTTAGTCGAGACCGTCTCGGTCTTGCATTATTCTCGAGTACGTGGTCTCGGATCGACCGCACTAACTTACAGTGTATCGACTCAATAGGGGCTTGTCTCGGGCTATCCGGTCTCGACTACATCCCTGGGAGTGGGCTTTACAAAGGTACATCGTCTGAGATAATGCCATCAACTGAAATCATATGTTTGTTTTTTAAACGAGTCGTTATTGAATGCAGTATTTTTGGAACGTTTTGAAGAATACAATACCTATCTGTTCTTATTCTCCAGGGAACCGGCTGACAGAACTCATGCTCCATACTTGGCATTTGCAGATCGTAGCAAACGCACACCGCCTCGCGGAGCACGTGCAAAAATAGGCGAACCCTAGCGTAAATTTCTAAGCGGTCGAGTATAATTGGAAGTGAACTTCCCTGGGTTCAGCACTCAATCGGAGGAAGTCCATTTAGCGTGTAAGTCTGAGTCAAAGGGCGGCAAATTGGTGGGGATTTCTCTGCAATTTTAGCTACGTAGAAATGTTGCTAACGTGAATTTAGTCCTTGGTACTTGTTTGATCGGCGATGGCCTATGCCTGTTTCTAAATACGAAATTATTGAAGGATTCAATTTCAGACGTTTATTCTTACCTGAATAATCCATTGGGGCAGAAACAATCTCGTAAAAATTGAAATAGTCTAAACCCAAGTGGCAACACCAGCAAAAATGCGGCGCGCGGAGCGCGCGAAATTTTTTGCGCTGAACTCGGGCATTTCGATGAAAAATTGTGGGCGTTTACGGACCTTAATTGGCCCATCATCTTGCTAATGCCTACATTCTCAATTCCCGCCTAAATGGAGATCACAAAAAACCCAGAGGCAATGTCAGGCGCCTCATGTCCCTCATGACGCCATAACGTGGGGGTTACATTTGGATATTGTGTCCCCCACCCTCGACATGTGGGGGGGGGAAAAAAAAAAAAACGTGTCCCCTGTCCCCCCCCCCCCCCCCAGGATTGACGCCCATGCTACTACACTCCACAGCTTGTTCATCCACAGCTGCACAGTACGCTTCTGGGTCTGTTACAATCTGTTTGCCTTGTGAGAGTAGCCTCTACTGACAGTTTAACGTTCACGCTACTATACTTAGGCTATAGAACCAACCTTACAGTAGCCTACATCTCATTAGCCCAAGTTACTTGGCCTAACACTGAGTACTATTGTCCTCGGCAGGATCAACTGAATCATAATCATGTTTGTGTGAACTTTCCTCCAAAACGCTCAGCACGTCGTTATTTACTGATCAGATTTTTGTAGTAGTTCTCCAATGTTTTGGGATCATCCGGAAGAAAAACGCTAGTGCCGAAATCGTGACAATCCCAGCCCTTCCGCCTACGGTAACAGGAATTGCGAGTTCTCGCACGAGCACCAGTTTAGCGATAATAATTCAGAGCTGTTGCTATACGTTTGCTAGCCTTGATCACTACACTTCGGTACTCTATAACGTTGAAAACAGCCTTCATAGTGTCCAGCCTATGCACATAGGTCTAACGGCAGCACTAGTCGAGATCAAATGGCTATAGACTTTACCTATTTGGAGTACTGTACACTGATAGGCCGAGTCAAAACACTACAAACGAAAATGTCACACTCAAACTGTAGAGAGGCCTAATGTTACGTCACGTCCCACTGTACACCCCAAACAACCATAATATACACAATGTATGGGCCAGTACTTATCCTAGTATGAGTACGGACTCTGTCCAATTCAATCACATAAATATACCATTTTGAAAAGTATCCTCCTCCACTTAGACGTGTGATAAAGTGCCTTTCAGGGCGCACAGAATTATCTAATTTGTTAATCGTAATTGATCAGCATCAGCACGCCCCTCGTTAACATGAGAATGAATCCCATTTTACTTACCGACATCGTGCATAACGAACACGAAACGTCCAACTCCCACGCGG
>JAODTK010002587.1:0-19739 GCA_026419785.1 Sclerodactyla briareus
CTGGACACAGTTTGGTGATAACACATGTCTTGGGCAATTTTGCCAGGTCATTGAGCATCGTGAATCCAGTATTTCACAGTCATAACGGTTACTCGGTTAAACTGGCAAGATAGCTTAGCACAAGAAATAGCCTCATTTTTCAATATGTGTCAAGGCTAGTGTAGGAAACTGCAACAGCCCAGACTTCTGAAGAGTTCTAAAATAACTAAGTATAAGTCAAAACTGAATACGTTGGGGAAATCAGGAGTGTACTCACAACTTTGGGCATGAACTGAACATCTTTTGTATGAAAAATAACATTGAAGGATTCTCCAACTCGAACCCTGCTCCAACATAACAGTCATGGCGGCCAGGACAGCTCGGCTACTGAAACGACACTTAAAACACAAGGAACCTGTCTTGACCACCCAAAACGAAACAGAACAATAGGCCCATAGTCACAAGATGAATGGAATGGACTTTGATGGATACAGACAATGAGGGGAATACACGGGATTAGTATATGGATGATACGATAGATTATGTAGGAGGTCAGTGGGCAGTGCCTACAGTGACAAAATGAACAACAAAGAATAAATGGGATGCAAATGACAATGAATGCGACAAAACACAAGAGAAGGATGGAATTGGAGCTCTCTAAATAGGGTCCTGAGGCATGAAAAACTGGAAAAGTCAGTTTGAAATTTAATCAATAAACTGGAATATGTTTTGAATTTCAGTGAAAAGTTGTTTAGTCATGGAAAAAGTCATGGAAAATTTTCATGGAGGGATGTTGATTACTTTCTCACTAACTGTTTACTATGGTCGCTTGGATCTTTTTTAGATGCTCAGTTGAAAACTCTGTGCAAGATATGGATAGAGAGTCATGGAAAATACTATATTGGTCCTGAAAAAAGTAATTGGAAATTGATTGCCCAGAAAGTGCAGGACCTGATGAAAGTTGGGTTCAAGGGGGGTCATGAAAATAAATAGCGACTCTTTTCCAGTAATGTATGTTTTTTCAACGCAATATATCGCCATTTAGAGTGTTAGTTTGAACTACCACAGGCGAATGGCACTGTCCATATCCCCGGTGGTTTTTGAGATATTATGACCTATGTAAAGAAAGACGAGCTGGAAACAACACAGCTTGATCGATTCACTTCCCAAACGAGTACACCCACCTCCGGGCTGGTCAGCCTGTTTGGATACAACAATTAGACAGCTGTTCCGCGGGGCATAGGGAAGTAACACTGTTGTTACGTAAGACCAAGCCACTCAATTTGTCGCAACTTCTGGCGGAACTATCAATCAAGGGTACGATGTGTTGTTGATACTGACAGAAGAAGTAGTGGGCTTCATTAAAGGGGTTCCTTCTCTAGCCACCTCTGATGATCAGTGGTACAGTTCAGGTTTTCACCAGACTATTTTCAGTGGTGGGGGGGGTGCTAAGGGGACGGGCATACCATCGGAGAGTTTTTTGAATCCTAATGGTGCCTACATGCGAAATGATGGCACTTATAAAGGGCAAGATTTTGATCCGCAGAATTCCCCTGAGAATCTTTTGATCATTGAATTTTCCTAGGATCTTTCATATTCAGTTAGGGTAAGAAATTGTGTGGACAGAAGGGCTGAATTGACCGGGTTTTGAGTACCAGGTTTTGAGAGCCAGGTGGCATGGGGCAGTGCCACTCGGTTTGGTGACAACTCTGGTACAGGTAATTGACCGGGTTTGAAGCCAGGTGGTATGGGGCAGTTGCCACTCCGGTTTGGTGACAACTTGGTAAAGGTAAATACTGTCATGTATAAACAACATAAAGGCCTCTATATATAAAGTCAATGGACATACAAAAAAGGCACAATTAAAGTTATTGTTCAATAGCTAGGGGGGAGGTTCATTGCTATATGGCACAATTTGGCATATTGTACTCTTTGCACTGATTTATCTTTGTCCCACGTTCTTTCCACAGGTCATATGCGTGTGTACATTAAAACCAGGCATTGAACAACATGGTAACAGATTAGCTAATAGCTACGACCGCGCATGCTGTGGTGGAGAAGAAAGACAGACAGGTGCTAGCTGTCTGCAATTGCGTCATTGAGTGTTGAGGTGTGAGGACTGGCTCGACAAGCCCATAGGGTTTTCAGCTTCACTTGCTTTCTCGTTGGATTCAATAAGGAACTAGTTTGTTGTTGATTACTTATCAATTGGTAGGTGTTGCTAAAGAGATGGAAATAAATAAACAAAACAAATGAACAAAATGGAGGATTTGGTGCCCGCCTACTCGTTGATGAGCCTACTGCAGTGATAAGCAGCTACAAGACACGTGTAGTGGACCTTCTCTTTGTTCTGGTTATTCATTATATAGTGGACTGGTGTGCGGTGATCATTCCTAGTCCCAGTCCGTCTAGGTGGCGAGGAGGTTAACGGTATCTACATCCGACCGCCAGAGTCCCTCTTATCCAGTGAGCAAAACTGTATCGGGATCATGGGGGGGAACCCCAGCACTACTCGTACTTCTGTGGGCTTCCAAGGTAAATAGATAGTCTGACACCTTGACCTGACTGACCTGTCAAAACTATAATAATGATCAGCTCACTTTTAGGGGGGAGAGTGGCCTGGTTGTATCATTGACACATTGTGAAGAAATTCAGAGTTCATGTTCCAGACTGTTATCGGAGGATTACCACAAGGCTGTACTTGCAGTGCCAATATTGAGGCTGCAGTCTTCACTAATGGTTCTAGGGTAGTGCAGTGGATTTAGCAGGGGTCTAGGGTTTGTAGACAAAAAAGTCTCAATCAGTTGTTCCACTTCTCTAGTAATGAGAATGTAGTCGGATCGGGATTTTGATGATCGCCCATGCGGGATGTAAAAAATGGTATTCCCGGAAGCTGGGTGAGATTGCCCCAGACAGCCCGGTATCATATTAGGTACTAGTCCAGGAAGAGAAGGCAGTTTTGTCAGTGGCATACTATGACACACTGCCAGGCGGTCCTCGAGGAGTCTTACTTGTTTCAGGACCCCGTTAGAAATCAAATCTAACCATGATCAGCCGTATAAATATTGTAAATGTATGTCCATTCTATCTTTCCATCTCTCGTTTGAGATGATTTCACAAGGGAATGCCTCAGTGTGTATGAATTTTGTTTGTCCGGACTGGGAGGGTTAATTGATCACGTGGAAAATGTATGTTACACACTGTATCCAACGCAATTCGGGACAAAGACTTGCTGAAATACTCTTCCGCCACAAGATAAGGCATGAGATAGTTAATGTGACGATTCATGTAGCCAACTAGGGAGGAGCACTTATTTTATTTCCAGATTCATATACCATGCTGCATTCAAAGATCACTAACGTTTTCACTAGGCATCATTCAGGGGTTCAGAGCAATTGGTACTGCACAAAATTTATGATTAGTTCCATTTAGGTTTTTAAATCGATCATATACCCTTTGCATTCTCTGTGAAACAATTTCGGAACAGACATATTAAGAGGGGATCTGTTTCTCTGATTTCTATTGAACCCCTCAACTATTAAATATTGAGCATAGGTGAGCAACGGAAAGTGAAGACGTGTGGGTGTCTGTTACAGTGACCGCACACAGCGTTATGTCTTCATCAATCTCAGATATGACCCAATCAGGGATACTATTAATGTGCCCAAAGAGGCATTGATTGATGAGGAGTTGGTGTCTGACACTATTCAAATTACCATTTACAGACAGCAACTGTTTTCTTCTTTGGAGCAATGGGGGGGGGGGTGGGGGGGGGGAGGTTTGTTACATTTTACCAGGAGGTACCAAAAATAGGAGCTCCAACGGCTTTGACAGACCTATGTGTAGAAGGAACTACTGCCCGAAGGGTTGGACCTAGTGTCACTGAAGTGAGAATGAGATATCCGTGCAGGGAACAATCAATTTAGGACAGAGTTTGTGACTACAAGGACTTATACCACATGGACCTTACAAACTCTACAAGTAAAGAAAAGGATACTAGAATAGAAGGTGTTGAAAGTTGACAAAATTCCAAAGCAAATGTAAGGAGAGTGGTAGAAAGTCAGAAAACGCTAAGTAAGGACAAACACAATATTTGTTGAACGAAGAGTCTTTCAAAAACTTTGACGAATAGACGATGCTATCCCGAAAAAAGGAAAGGTGATGGGATGAACCAACCCCGATGTGTAATTGCAGAAGCTCGACGTGGCATTGGGGGGGTGCAATAATCCATGTGGGGAAGTATTCATATTCACAGATACCCAAAAACTTTCTGTTTTGGTGATTATCAAGGGTTAAACATTTTAGAGAAGAATTGATGGAAACTAATACTACCCTGTATCGGTGTGTGAGAAATTGCCGGTTAAAACAGATCTACGAGCTCTGACACCGCCAGAGGTTAATTAACTCAGGCCACCCCGAGCTGACTCTGTACAATACTCCACCTTGTACAGCTGAAAGTTACCCTTGTAGTGTAGGGAGGAAACGAATGCCCCTGGCAGGTTCAGGACTCCCATTTTTTCTCAGCTAGGTGACAAGAGCTCCGCTGTGGGACAAGGGAATTATTGATGCGTCCATGTCAATGCATGGCAACTTTCTATCTAGCCTGCTGAAGAAAACGGATATGAGAAGCCATTCCGAAATAGAGGGGGCTATCACTCTTTAAGGCCCATTGCACATATCCTCTGAAGGACTCGTTGACCTATTAATCCCCCAAATGGGGATCTACTCATTACGATTCAGGTAACGTAGATGTCATCAGTAGCACACAGGCCTTGATATGGATGGGATGACAACACCTGAATGGATTCGCGAAAAGATCTAACCATCTTTTTGTCAGAATATTCACAGAGACTTCAATAACCTGTACAATATCGAAAATGAGAATTATCGAAGAGATGCATTGAAGCCTAAAATGAACCAAAGCCACTGTTTTAGCTTGCGCAGGCGTATTTGGGCTGTTGGTATCGTGCCACGAGTCGGAACAAATGTGCATCTTCAAATTGGGAATTTAAAGAAGAATATCATCTAACGTATGCCAAAACTAGTTGGAAGCTTGTCTAAAAATTTGCGCGATCAGATCAATAGGTAATTTTCAGCAGACATGTCGTTCCCCATAATTTAGCAAGCAAGAGAGAATCTCCAATGGCGCATCAACACGACGTTGCAACCGCCCATAGCCCGCCCCATGAACAGTTGGATAGCTCGAGCGGAGCGAAGTCGCACAGGCATTTGTTTTAGGCAAATCATGATTGACTTTAAAAGGTCATCCTCCGTCATATGCATGAATGAGGCGAACGAGGTGAACACTGTCACACACCTGTTTCAACAGGCTACTTACATAGTCCCGTGGTCGGATTGCGTCAATTTTAATGGTCCATGGCTTGGTGTAATCTGCGTCGGCCCTGTATCCTGCGAAATGTAAAAATCAGGCTGAATTAATTCCAGTCCAGCTTATCGGTAAAACGGCACTGACAATGCAAGTGAAAACCTTACCTCATTGAACAGTTTTATGGAGTATATTAACAAACTATTGTGAGATGTTCTAGTCTGTGGGGTACATACTGGTTGTAGACTGCAAACTTTGAGGACAGAAAAACTAGTCCTTTTGGCCTTGACAAGTGGTGCTGTAAAAAACCATAGATGACCTTTCATGGCTTAGTAGCCTCGAATATGATTAACAGATTTCAATGCCTTCATATTTCAGCAAACGTGGGCAGAGTAAACCATTGTCATGAGGTGGCATTCTGACACATCTGAAAAACAAAAACAAAAAATGTTTAAATTTGATGCAGTAATAGAAATTGGAATTAGTTCATAGGCTAAGCTTGATGTTTATTTGCTTAATTAACATGCAACTCAACAAGGAATGTACATGACTCTATATGGAATAGCCAAAAAATCATTAGAGGTTCATGCACTAGCTTTAATAGACTGCTAGTTGAGTATCATGATATGCATTGAACCATGTTTAAATTGTGGTGGTCAGCCAGCCTATGTAATAGCAAACGTGCCAGGTATTGCCTGCGCATGCTACTGAAATACAGCAGGTCGACTTACGGTTCATGACCAGTCTCGCTCTAATTAGCTTAATAACAACTGGCGGGCGTCGTCAATTATTACCTAAATTCATAGTCTTGACTGTTTATCCCATAAAAGTCTCCCAGTTACAGTTATTGATTAAATAAATCTGAAGAAGAGTATGATATGTCATGCAAAAATCGGTTCTGATGCACGTTTGGCTGACTTTTGCTATAGTGTTACGTTGAATGGTGTTGCTATATCCATTGTTCACTTATAACACTCATCTCAGTAAAATGTGTTCTTCAGAATTCGACGATGAGAAGCTGATACACTCTGGACACACAGTTCCTGCCAGCAGGTCGTGACTGAGGGAAAAAAAGTCACTATATGGGTAGGTTTCATGGAGGAGGAGGAAGCGGTAGGTTAGGCCTCAGCGCACTTCTGGACCTGCGGGCCTATTGTGTTATCAATCACTGATTATGTCATAAACACTCCGGATCTATCGAATATATAGCAGTTAATAAATCCGGGTTGGCAATAGTCACTCATCACTTTTGCCCGTTTCTGAACCTAGTAATGTGGCAGGAAAGTTACTAAAAAATCCACAATTATACTTCCTATATTATTACAAGGTATAAATTCGGGTGAGCTTTCACGTTGGGGATCATATTGACTTCATTGTGCTTGAACAGTAATTTATTTGAATCCTGGAAGATTTTCAATAATATTTTTCTACCGTCTTTGCCTGTTGCGTATAAAGTGCACAATCCTCCATAGTCAAAAGTGAGGTTTTTGAACAATATATCTAACACCAAAAGGCTTTTGACATTGGTTTGACATCCTGTTCTCTTGTGGTTCAGGGAAATGAAATGTAATGAGTTCCGTTCGTTAGGTCTGTTTCCTATCAGGTTTAGGTTATTCTCATCTGGGGAAACTGAAGTGCCACTCGAATCCATTTTACAACCTAATTGTTAATGTTTCGAAGTGTCTAATGGTAAGAATACAGTATCGACAAAAACGAACGCTGATGATGGAGTTTACTAAGAAAATTTGATTATCCTAACCGCCCGTACGGAATACTGAAGGCTACTAATCTCTGAAACTGCTCCATTATCCATGAAGTCAAGTAGAGGCTTGAGGATCCACTATAGAGAGATTGATGCATTGTCAGCAGTTATAATCGATACACAAAAAAACTTGATGCCTACTCTTTGGTGATGAGTCATCCAAAGAGTTACAGATGTGGTAGACATAATATAATATGATATGCAACTATATTTTTAGAGGAGGCCCTATCCATTTCTGGGTTATTTTGCCTGAATGAGGGGTATGCAGGAAGAGAATTAGTGAGTTCATATGGCTGTGTGGAGTTTGTGTGTGTGTAGGTCACCTTTCGGCGTTAGCAGATTCGCACCAACTGTGCGGCCGATTATGACGAAATTTGTGGTAGCCCGGGGTTGGGCGGTACACGATAGATTGTGGGCAGCAAAGTCGTTAATTAAGTTGGGTAATTAGCTTTATTTATGTAATTTATTGTTCAGCTTGTTGAAGATTACGCAAGAACCGTAGGTGCTACAGTTGATGTAGTTTAGCTGTAGGAGCTGGATGTTATTTTAAGGTAGCTGAAATGATTAGATTTTCAGCCTGAAATATGCTAATTGAGGGGTCTAATTTGCATAATTTATGCGAATTTTCCAAGTTTGTCAGATATTCACGAAACTTGGATGTGGCTACCAAGGTTCCCGAGAAATTTAAAAGTGAAGTCAGGTCACTGGAGTAAGAATGTGTCATATTTGCATAATCTATGCAATTTTTGAAAGTTGTTGGATTTCCACAAGACGTGGTAGTGTGATCCACCTTTGATTCTGATCATTTAATGGTACAGTTGGGGTCAATAGAGGACATTGTATGTGACTAATTTGCATAGGTTATTTTAATTAACTTGTAAGAACTTTCGCCAAACAACTCCGTAGTATGGTACTGTTAACATTTTTGGATTTGATGTGTTTGATTGAAATTCCATCATATAGCTCCTGTTAGAATAAGCACTGAGGCACTGAGAAACCATAGCTCCTGTGACAGTTGTACTGCTGTTATAAGCGGCCCACCAGCAAACCCTCTTACCCAACAGTTTGATTAGGTGATTAGACATACCAAATACTGTAACATTTTTGATTTACGGGCTGAAGAAGAGGAATAAATGCAGTCATGATGGTGTGTAGGTGTGTGACGCCCAGCTTGTAACACGATAACTGATGCCGGTCTGAGTCGGTCAGGCGATACTCTGGTATGTGTGTTCCCATGATGGCGTAATGAGCCCTATTGTTTGGGTGTAGTCAGAGGTCATCTGAGGCACCCGAGGTAAAGAAGGGCTGAAAACCTTGTAAAACACGATAAGTACCAGAATGGTTATCAGAATCAATTTGAAAATTAGGTATAAGCTTTATGCGGGGGGTACAGGAAACATACTGTTTTGGGTCAGGTCGGGCTAGGTGAACTTTTGTCGAAAAATAGAAAATTGTGAAAAATCGATATTTTGGCCAGATTTTGGCTTGTAAACTGATAACCGACCCCACCGGGAGGATGAAGCTCATAATTGGGATGTGTGTCCCCATGATGAGAACATGAACCTATTGATTGGGGTCAGGTCACGAAGGTAATCTGAGGTCACCAGAGGTCAAAGTCTGAAAAACCTTGCTAAAACGATTAAGTCCAGAACAGTTGGTCTGATCAGCTTCAAATGTGGTGTGTAGCTTACTTAGGGGAGTGCAGGAACCTATGTTTGGTTAAGGTTGGGGGTGAAGTTTCGGTCGAGAATAAAAAAATTGTGAAATTGTATGTTGGCCAATTTTGGCGGTTAAACACATAAATCGACCCCACCCGGATGGCTGAGATCATACTTGGTATGGTGTTCCCCATGATGAGTCCTGAACCTCTTGTTTGGGTAGGCAGGTCAGAGAGTCATCTGAGGGTTGCAGTGTTCAAGTATGAAAACCTTGAAATTCAATGTTAGCTCTCTTACAAGGGTACAGGAACATATCGTTGGTTGGGGAAAGATAGGAAGTTTGTCAGACCTTATGTTGCCTATAATGAACTGGTACAATCTCCCCATTTGGCGTGTATCCTGCTATAGGTGAACAGAAACAGTCAAGGAATCACTACGCCTTTGGCTTTCTGGTTCCTTTATCTATTCAACCTGGGGAGGTGGTATGTGTTATATGTGAAAATATGTGATGTTCGTGTGACATAACAGTGGTCTGCATGAACTAGTGGTTGTTTGGTAGGATAATACAAACACCGATCGCGCACCCAGCCGAGACACTTTTGGGCGGATCGCCTTGTGTAAAGCACTAAGGGATAGGAATTACAAATAGCACACTCCGCCATCTGCAGAGAGTGGTGGATGGGGCTATTAATATGTTGATCCCTGCCCCCCCCCCCCTCCACCCCACTTCAGTACTGCACATATAAACAATGACGTGTGCATTTCCTGGGCCAGTGCCAGCCAGCTACGGTTACATCACATATGAAGACATGAAGACTTTCAGACAAACCTGATTGCTTCTTCTCAAACGTGACGGAATGGTGTGGAGCTAAAAACTACCAAGACATGAAACTAAGCCTTTTGACCATTGGTCTCTTGTCAAAACATGGTTCTAAATACAGGGCACATCCATGTCTTATTGTACATCTACCCATCCCTCACCCTACCTTCTTGGGTCATTCATACCATTAAGACAAAACAGTTATTCTACCCAAGAAACTAGACCCCGGACCTATGTCCAGGAAACATAAAAAAAATTGACATGGCAGGACAGGGTGCAGAAACAATTTCTCCAAAACTCCCCTCCCAGAAAATACACATCCCCTACCAGCACCAGCTTAACAAATGTTCCTCAAAACTTTTGTTTTTCTCCATCTCATATTCAGTTCTTCTTCTTATTACAATGGTCAAGAAAATATATCCTCAAAATATATGTGGATAAAATTGAATTAGAAACGCTACGCTCTAAACTTACATTTGAATATGAAATATATTCGACTGAACAGACAAAAAAGTTGACGGACGAGCCTTGCCCGTCAATTATGCAACCTATACTCTAATAGTGTCTCGCCGTCACTCATTTATAATGTTGTTTTTGTAAACCATGAAAAGAGGACAAATATACTGAAGAAATCTGGACATGGGAGCACAACCGACGAAAATTAATGCTAATATTTCATTCTGGCTGTGCTCACGAAAGGCAATGGAAGAAAGCAAGTTGTTTGTTAGACATAAGTAAAATATCGGACATGGTTGGTGGTATTCAAGAAGTGCGGTCGAGTGAACGAAAAGGCGGTAAGTGGAGGAGCTTTGGGGCCGAGAGCCCACAATATCCATGAAAGTTGATTCGTGTTGAGCATACGCACTTACAAACGTGAACAGGGTTATTATGTTTCAGGTAACAGTTGATTTATCAGAGTTTTCTTTCTGTTCAGTATTCCACTGTCTGTCAACCGAGTGAAGAGAGGCCAGAACAACAAGAAACAGGATGCCAGCCACTGTACCATAAGGATTCTGACATCAAGACCAGTGGGACGAGCTTTGATAAGGTCTTCTGCCATAGAAAGAATACAACAAGGTATTTATCCAGATAGCACATATCACATTCCTAGCGTCATGTCTCATCATCGTCATCTAATCCCAGTTAACGCATTAACACTGATAGGGTGAGACCACTCATGGCAGGCTCCCCGAAGTTTCATTGTACGGTACGAGATGTGTTAGCCTTAGATTGGGCAAATGTGAAGAGTTGGTTACTGCAAGACGACCACTTTTCTGACTTAATCTGTTAGTGGTAGTTCCTTGTGCATGCAGATCAGATCCCCATGAGATCCGTGTCAGAGCATAGTAATAGACCAAGTCTCTCCTTGGTCCACACGGGTGTAGTCATGTTCAAGACTCGATGACTCTTGGCTGATTCAGCAACTACAAACGTTTCGGGGATTAGAGGCAGACAAAGAACTCACTTCAAGCACTGCAGATCACATGGGAGAATATGAAAACCCGACATCGAGTACTTGTGAAGACGTTCTCAAAATAGATGCAGAAAAGAAAGGAGTATTCGCTGGACCATGGTCAGTATGAGAAGACACGCAATGGTGTGATCAATCGTGTGGTAATTAGCTTCTTATCTAGCAAATTTCCAAACTAGTAGTCTTCTCCATATCGCAGCACTTGCCACCACGCTGCGATGTAACGGGACGCGGAATTAATAAGCCGAACACGCGAGACTGCTATATGTACTGCAGACCTTATTACCTTACCATTGAAAACGCTCCGGAGAAATGGCCCCCCCCCCCCCCCGTGGCAGATAGGTGATGGCCCTGCTTCAACGATAACAACGATCCAATTAATTAGACGATTGTGGGGGTACGGGGTACACCAATGATACATATGTAAAACAACTAGGGGGTGTGATACCGAGATGACAGGGGCGATACAAGACACAATCGTCTAACATTAGACTACACAGGGTGTGGTTCCAGCAATCTCCATTTCAGTACACTCCAGAATCAGCACTCACTATGTTGAACATGTCAGTGCCAGCCAAGGTTTTCCATCATATGGAATCCAGACGGGGATATTCATTGTAAATCCTGTCCTTTTTTGTCATTCAGTTTTAGCATAGAGTGCTCATTTCCCCTATCTAATGTCTTCCATCCAGTGCCAAACCCATGCGAGCCTGCAAACCAGTATATGAAGGGTAACACATTTCGATGACAGCTTTGCTTGTGACCTCAAGACACCCAGACCTCAATCTTGCAACAGCTGTATCAGTGCAGCCACATGCACTCCACCGTAACGTGTCAGCGAAAGAAAAGAGCAAATAAGGTATACAAACATCCTCTTGTAACCATCCACTTCCCCTTACTCCATTGTCCCACACAAATTGGCTAGCTTTCCCCCGGTATCTGCTGCAGTGGTAAATGTGAAGTTGGGGTCTTGACCAGCTTCTACCAGTGACTCACAAGCATCATGCGTGGATCCACAGAACAAGCAGCCAGGACAGAAGATAGAATACTGCCCATACCCCAAGGCAAACCCCACATGGAATTGACAATCTGGAGTCAATTGGGAATTGAGATTCGGGTGTTGCTCCTCAGATGACGTTATCCACAGCTCAAGCGACTTCGGATGACCAAGTCATCAGCACAAGCAATTCCCAGGGGAACCAGCATATTCACAACGCTGTAGATAAGACCAGAAGCTAATGATGAACTGGGAAGGTGCATTAGTGCCAAACGCTGTCTGTACACCAAACAGAGTGATATCGACAGTGGTCAAGTGGGTGTTTAATGCAAACCCTACTCTTGGCACCCTTCATACGTTTCATACAGAGGAGTATCCAATTCTCTAGACCAATATACCTCCCCCACCAGAGACTCTCCGTGGAAACACGGTCGGAGGGCCCTTCTCGAGTCAAGGGAGGGTAGTACAGCCTTCTGTGTCTGTTGCCAGAGGTGTTTCTCCAATAGCTGCAGGATTTTTTTGGTGGTGAAAAGACAACGTCTGTGTACAGGCAGGCATGGAATCCTAACTACATGCTATCAATGTTGACATACTCTCTGTTCATCTATCAGGAGTTTTTTGTACACCTTCATGATGTGATCCCCATTAGCTCAGCATGTAGTTCTCATGTTCTGAACCTTCTTCTTCACCTTTGTAGCTCATTATAATGAAGCTATTAGTCTCGTCAGCTAGGATGACACAATCAAAGTTCTACGTTAGCAAGGTCAGTAATGTCGACAGAGGCCTGCCGTTGGAACTTTTCGCCACGATTCCCAGAGGGGCGGGGAGCTCTCCCTTCTTCATCCTAGAAGAACCAGCAATATGGAGATTAGCAGTACCGCAGTTTGGAATGGCTGGTGGCCAGACCATCTGTGTTCCAGTCAAAAAATCTCTGTCAGTATAGTCTCTCCTGGGGTGCCTTTCAGGGCCTCTGTTTGATCCCTCCATCATAAGAGGACAGATACCCATGGGTTGTTCTCTGTTTCAAATACGGTGAATCATGTCATGTTGTTCTCCCCGTCCAAATTTAATGACTTCAGCTTCTTTTTTGCTTCCCAGATCTCAGAAGCTCCATCACGGAAGCATTCGCAGGATGGTCATGGTGACGAGTCGAGACTATTCGAAGAAAAGACCTGCCAATCGTGAAAAGACAGCAGCTATTTTCCTGTACACAACATCCACACTATCATCCCCAGAGACACATAAGGCTGGTCAAAGGCTTTAAGGGTCATTCGTCCATTGTCTAGGTTCATTCAGGCCTTATACATATCAGTAGCTACGACTATCTCAGAAGTAGCCTTAACAAGAAGGGTCTCAGCTTGTATGGTAGGATTTCCATGCAAGGGCGCGTGATGACTTTGACTGAGCGCAGACAGTGTGTATCCTCGCAGCAGGAGGATGGATAGAGGCTTCCAGGCATTGGACTTGTAATAAGGGGTTTGGGATGTCCACCAACCACTTTAGATTACATGTGTCGAAGAAGAAACGGTCTTCCCACAATGATGGGTTAGACCCCATGCTGCATTCAGATTTCAAAAAACCAGGAGAGTTCTGTATGAAAATCCCTGCCGGTACAGAATCTCCCACAGAGATAGGGGAATAGGGGAATAAGTAACAGAGGAAATGATGACCCAATTCCTCCTGTCCAGGCCTCATACACCCACTGCAGCTGAACTCTCGCCTAAAAAGGAGTTGTAACGAAAGTAGGAGGATTAGGGCTGGAGAATATGTCAATTCCAATCCTGTCAGGTAAAAATTATTTTTTACTGTATTTTCCAGTAATCAAAACCCACCTGGCAACACCAAAGACGATTCCCATGTTCATCGTCAGGGAGGGCCGCTGTGACAAGGACTGGACGCCCAGCACGGTCCGCCCGCCCCAAAACGGAGCGATAACCTGAGGGTACGGCCACGCGACCAGGACGGCCAACTCATCTCACCGGTCACTGCTTCCGAGGACTTTGTTCTCCTGGATTAGCTGCCGGGGTCAGAAATTGTCCACTGCCATCAGTTCGCCTCTGAGAACATCACCCCACCCACCCACCCACCACCTCACCCACCCCACCCCTCACTCACGCCCCCCCCCTACCCAACACTCATCAACCAATATGTAATCAGCGTTAAAAGCGTCTATCTAAAATTGGGGTTAACAGGTAAAAAGTTGGCTGTCCGTTTGTTATTCACCCTGTGTTCAGGCTACTTTATTCCTAAATAGTTCTAAAGGTCAAAACATTATGCTTTGTACTTTACCAGTGAGGAACCATTGGAGAAATCAACACTATGCCCTATGATCCGTAGTTGCGAAAGGCGGGCTTTGCCCGACCATGCGAGAGAGAATGCAATCATTCACTGCGTTAGAAGTCATATGACGACTTGGGCATAGTCCCCCCCCCCCTTCCTCCATGACGCAATGGGTCCTCAAACAATGAACATGCAAAACAAATATTCAAATTTGGGGAGTGAGGGGTTTTTGATAGGCCCTCTTTTCACCACTACCAATTTTACAGTCGACTATTCAATCCAAGAGAATAACAGTAAGACGCCTTAAGCCTTGTAACATATCAAAGGTTTTTTGAAATTGAGTTGGTCGTTTACAGTTAAGCCCCGGCTATGGGACACACGTATTTGGCTCATGGTGATCAGATAGTGACAGGGAGTGTAATGACGTCTTGCACTGCCAGATCAATGAGTCAAAGGGGACCTCTCAGGTTTGTAAGACTTGTAACAAGTGGTTGATGATAAATATATAGGTCATGTCCATATTATTCAGTCTATATGAATAGTTTATTCTCATAGTTGTTTATTATCTGTGTGTTTCTTCTATGTTATAAGCATCAGGACACCATTAAACCTGGCTTAAACTGGATTCCCGATTGCAATGGCGAAGTCTATGAAGATTTTATGTAGGGGCATTTTTAGGAGAAGATCCTGGAAAATAATAAAGTGATGTAAAGTCCTTAGCTGCTGTCACTCTATTGACCAAGACGAAAACAATCATTTAACAATTTTAACTGTTAGGTAACATTAAAACTATCAGCACTGTGTGATAACTCAGTGTTAATCAAGTTTATTGCAAGTTTGGAGAACATGGCGGGACTGATGATGAAATTAATGGATTGATTGATTGATTTAAAGTTGTAATCCATTAGGATGGGTATATGTGTATCCATGAGCAAGGGCCGTTATCCTGCTTACTCACTGTTCATGGGTTTATATAAGCAAGTTGCCTTTCGTGTACCCTCCCTTTACATTGAATTACTCCTATTCTCTCTCCTGGTGGTGGTTCACAGCTGATGATAGTGCAGTATCTAGGTCCGCCCTCTTAACTGGGCCTGCGCGGTTCCCTGAAAAAATTAATCGCTCCATCTTGGTAATTTCATAATGCAGGTGGAGGGGGGTAGGTTAGTACTTGCCTCGTAGTAATTTCACGTTGGCAGGCTGGAGCCAGTATGTTTGTAACACAGTACGATTAGGCATAATTTGTTTTCGCATGTACCTGGGTTTATGTTAATAGCTATTGAAATTCAAACAGACATGTACATGAAGCAAGTAAGAAAGCCAATAAAGTAATGGGGGGGGATTTGTTAAAAGAAACTTCACTAACTTGGACAGAAGATGTCTTAAACTTGTACAGTCACTGATACGGCCACATTGATACGGCATTCAGGGTTTGGAAACCATATTTGAAAGACAGGACATTGCTAGAAGGAGTAAGTAGACAGCGAAGAATGACGAGAATATCTGGAATAAAAACATAAGCGTATGAAGAGCGTCTCACACGTTCTAAATCTGAGGGCTATAGAGCAACGCGTCACATGCGCCAAGACCTCATAACATTTTATAATATCACACACGGAAGAGTGCAAGGATATAAACAATTTGTTTGTTTTGGCACGATAGAAAAAACTCGAGGAAATTTCCAGGAAGATAGACCACCAAAGAGGACACTTGGAAGTTAGGAGAAATTCATATTTCATTAGCATTTGGAAAACCTGGAAACAGGCTCCGAGGAAGTAGTTAAAGCGCCAACACTCAACATGCTTCAAGAGCAAAACTGCAGCAGTGTGGATTCTTTGAGGGTCAGTAGACCTCTATCCTACGAGCATTCTCTCTGGTGGATCAGCAGAGCCTGAGAAGGAAGAAGGGGGCCATCCAGGTAAATCCACGGTAAAACCTCGGATACCATATGAGGCTAATAACTGTGGACGGACCTATCAGCTGATGGAGAACCAGAGGGGTTTATTAAATGCTAATGCTATAGATAGAGCTACTGGCAAATGATCAAAAACTCGCAATCACACACACAGACAACTTGCTTTCAAAAACTGCAGTTGGGGGTGTGGGGCTGCCGAGGTAGGAATGTTAAGAAGTCCTCATGCGTAATTTCCTGTTTATGCTATTCTTGTCTGTACTCTGGATACCTCCGACACAAATGATTGAGGAATCTTTGGGGAATCATAATAATACTTGACCCACCTTGACAATGACCCTCCCCTGTCGCGGAGTAAAGGGGGGGGGGTGTCCGCCTACAGTTGACAAGTGCTTACACCTTTCTCTAATGTTATCCAAGCTTTGAACCAATTCTGCAACTTTCCTCAACAAGCTTGGAGTTAGCAATTCACTGATGAGATCAAATTCATGGTGACCTTGTTATTCCAGTGTTATAAAATCCCAGATATGATACTTTAAGATTTGTATTTATTATATATATCTATATATAATATCCCCCCACTCTCTTCTGTGGTCACTGTACTGACGAAGGACTAGTATTGGCCGAAAGCTCTGCATCCAAAACATATCGGCTGTTTACTCACTTTCCTAGCTCACTCAACTATTTCGCATCTCATTCGAATCCCAGCCGAGTCATTTACGTAGCACATTGTTGTTTTTTAACAGTTGTTTGCCTCTTTGTCTATATACATAGATATATAAATATCTATAATGTAATAGAATAAACCCAAATGCATCCTGCCAGTCCGTAATTAGTCCCCCTGAAATTGGCTTATTGTATTATAACCAACCTCTTTGTCGCCTGATTGCTTTGATGTTTGTGTGAGGGGGGGGGGGGGGGGGGGGGGGGGTGGGGGGGGGGGAGGGGGGGGGTGGGGGGGGAGGAGAATACTATGTGATCCTCTGAGATGAACCATACTCCGTCATGCGGGGGGTTGGGGGAGAGGTGGTGGATGTTACAACGTTCGCTCGCAACATGATGCGGAGAGCGTGTGGAACAGGCGGTCCTTTCAGAGATGGGGTGCGTCCGTTCTCCCTCTCCTCCTCTCTTCTGTCATTCTCTAGTCTCTATCTCTCTCTCTGTCTTCTCGCCTCTGGTTCGCGTTCATCCTCCCCATCTCTCGCCTCTCCCGCCCCCTCTCCCAGTCGACTTCTCCGTCCATATCCTCATTCCCTTCTCTACTCGTTTCTCTCCCCTCCCCCTGCAAGGAGGGGGAAGGCCTACCTTCCATCTGAAAGGATCGATTAAAAACCGATACTCCGACTCTCCTCCTCCGTTTTTTAAACCGGCCGCGCGATTCGGTATCAGTCTCGCTCTCCAGCTTTTCTTACGAGTGGTTTCGCCCAGGTGGCGCCGTCGGCTGACCCCCTCCCTGCGGGAGGTATGGCGAAGTCCATTCGGACGGTTACTAACTGGCCTGCTATCATTTTGCCCGCCTTGCCGTCAAGGCAGCGTCTTTGCGGCGGAGATGTTTCCTGCCGGACTTGACAGACACCCCTCTCTTCGCTTCCTCCCTCCCCGCGGGCGAACTCCAGAGCGCCCTTATTTTGGTCCCCAACCTCCTCGGAGGCTGTTTTCCCTCCCTCCCCCTCCCTCCTCCCCCCGGGTCCTGGGGAACAGACGCTCCCGGGTGGAGACGACCAGAAGACGGCATACGTGTCTGCCCGTAGAGGACATTCTTCTGGTCAGAGTCGCCACGCTCGGGGGAGCGGTCAGGCTTCTTCGGCCCTCCCGGAGGCGGGGGGGGCTCCCACCCCCCGTAAGCATAAGGGGAACCCGGCCAAGCGTCCCCGCAAGCCCAGGGGGGGGGCGCATCAATTCTCCCTCCCGTTGCAAGAGGATGCGGTGCTCCAGCAGCCCGGGGGTATGTAACTACCGGCCCCCTGCCTCGCCAGGAACCCCCCATGCGAGACCCCACCTTTTGGTGGTCTTCTCCGGGACTTTCGCGGGGGCGTCGGCCCTCTGTCACCTCGGACAGGTTGGGATCCTGGCCAACCTCTCCCATGGGTATCGCCTTGAGTTCACGGCCGCCTCCCCCCCCCCGAGCTCCCGGGCCGATTTCGGGGCTAACGCCGGTCCCACGGGACCGCTCCCAGGCGTCGTCGTTGGAGAGGGAGAATCGAAAAACCCCCCTTTTGGGCCAAAGGGGGCCATTACTTCCCTCCTCCCGCAGGAAAGTTGCCACGGGTTTGTGGGCGTCCTTTTTTCCTTACTCCCAAGAGGGACGTTTCGTGGCGGCCGATATTGAAACTGCGTCCTCTCAACCGTTTCGTACCGCCCACCCCACTTTCCGCATGGTAAACACTACGGTGATTTTCAAACACCTGCGGCGGGGTCTCTAGGTCGTACGTCTTGGACCTAGCGGATGTCATACTTTTTCATATCTCCGTCAGGCGGGAGGATTCCTTTTTCCGATGCTTCCCGCTAAACCCCGCGCTTCCTCCTACCGATTTACAGTCTCCCCGTTGGGTTTGTCGACGGCGCCCCGTGTGGTTACACGGGCACGAAGGCCATGGTGGCCCATTTGCGTCGTCAGGGGGTCCAGACCTTCACTTATCGGACGACTGGCTTATCGTGGGGACTCAGCGGCGGAGTCAGAGGGTCGCCCCTCACGTTCTTGACTTGGCTCGAGCCTGGGATGGCTCGTCCAACTTTGCCAAGTCCGACCTGCCCCCCCTGCGAGAGCGTTTATCTGGGTGCGCAGATCGATCTTGCGGACGGGGTGGCCACCCCAACCCTGGGGAACTGAGGCCCTGCAAGCCGGGGTGTCGGCTGCTTCAGGGGCAGAAACTCTCCTGCGCGGCGTGGCTGGTGCTCCTCGCTGTTCATGTACTGAGCCTAGTGGACCTGGTTCCCTCTTGCCGGCTGTACATGCGCGCCCTCCAGATTCCACTCTTGCGTTTTTTTTTTTCGTCCGTCTTCGCAGGATCCATGTCGACGGGCAAGTGGCCGTGCAGCCACCAACCTTGGACCACGATAATCCCGGGTGGTGGCTGAACAGGGACAAACGTCATGCAGGGGTACGGTTCCCGCCTTCCCGTTCCAACTTTTGCCTAACGTCGGACGCCTCGCTGGAGGTCTTGGGGGGCTACGCCTCCGGAGTCGCCTTGGCTCACGTGTGGGAATCTGAGTTCCCGGGACCCCATAAACGTGCTCGGTTGCTGGCGGTGTCCGCGCTTTGAAACACTGCAACCGAGAGTGCGTGCCGCCTCGTACGGTCCGTTGCGACAGTCCCGCGGCGGTGTCGTACATAAACCGGCAGGGGGGGGCGCGTTCGCGGAGGCTCTGGTCCTTGACCTGGGACCTTTTTCAGTGGTGCCGCGCGCACGGAGTGCGCCTCAGGCGTTCCCCTTCCGGGTTTCCGAGAACTCCATCGCAACGGCTGCTCTCCTCCGCGCATCACTCAGGCTCCGACGGGTGGTCTCCCACGTCGATTGTGCAGGAGGCGTTGTTCGA
>JAODTK010002588.1:0-254575 GCA_026419785.1 Sclerodactyla briareus
ATGATCACCTTGTTTTTTGCCACTTACACGTCCGTGAGTTTTGTAACCCTGACTATAGGAGCCTAATGTGACGTATGCCCCTGTACAGTGCAAGCCGGGCTGGCCTAACTATGTAAAATTTTCAGGCCACAAAGGCTACATGTATACCAGGGTTCTACCGAAATGACTTTTTCATACCGGATCCGATGGCCGATGTTTTCCCTTCCACCTCGCCGATGTTCGATCCGTCCGATGATTAACAACAGCATAAGTACGTACGTACATGACCATTGGTTTTGTTCCAACTTCCATTGGTGTTCCGTGTACTGCTTATAGGCCTAGTTTATCCTTTCGAGGATCTCTTACGAAGAAGTGTGCACCCACACCCTTCAATTAAGTCCGTTCTAAACAAATCATATCCGAACATTTTTTCATAGAGAAAACTTGAGTTAAGGCCTTGGGAGTTATTTGATATTCCCCTAGTTTGTGTTTTAACTACATTTAGCCGATATAGGCCTATTGTGCTAAGCTAACTTTATTATTTCATGTATATAATAGCTGAAACTTGTTGTCACATGTGCTGCACTGAAAGACTACATTTTACAGTGCTCCAAAAATGATGTGGTTGTCTCACAGTCTCACACTAACCACTCCATTATTCATCAGTATAAAAATATAACGATGTTGTTAACCAGTTTCACTGTAGCATTTTCGCGCACAGAAGACTATCACGTGTAGACTTGAATGACAGTATCAGTTTCCAATTTTGGTTTTTTTTTTGAAAATTGTTGATTGGCCTGCCTTTTTTTCAGGACTGTATGTTTTTGTCATGAAAATAGTTATTACTTGAAGAGTATACCACTGCGGGCTATCAGGGTTTAACCCGAATTTGTGCTAGCTGGCTCGTACTGCAACGGTGCAAGCTTGCACCTGTTCAATGCAGTTATGGGTGCATGTGTGGGAACCGAATGAAACATTGGTAAATCTGTGGATTGTTCCGTTGATCCGATGTTAAGCCGGTAGTGCTAATATCGTCCCAATTCGATGTCCGGGTCCGATTATCGGTAAAGCTCTAATGTATACAATGAGTAAAGTTACGAAACACAGGTAGGTAATAATTTGTATGTTAGACCTACAATGGCCTTCCTTGGCAGGAACTCGCAAATATCCCTCGAAGTTAAGGGTTAAGAAATGTGGAACCTGGTGTCTGACAAAAGACCAAAGCAGACATTCTGAATGAATAGTTCTCCTCGAGTTTTACTGAGGAGCATCCAGTCGTTTTCCCTCTGTTGGTAATACGCCTGTCTCCCTAGGGAGCTACAGAGCCACTGTTGGAGCCGAAGGTGTCTTGAAGTTACTGAGGCACATTCGAATCCGAGTAAAGCCGCTGGCCCTGATGAAATTCAAGCCAGAATCTGAGATGGCCGGTCCTGCTCAATGCCGGCAGGAGGGTAGTTACCACCCGCCAGGAGCCGTCAGGATGGTTGAATGCTGTTCCTCCAGGGGGGTTTAAATACTCACATCATGCCGTTTAGCTTTTGGCAACCAAGTATATTCAGGGTTATTGGTAAAGAATCTGGGTAGACAACGGAAGTAATGTTCATATGGATTGGGAAGAATTTGGAGGTCAATGAGGTGTGAAATTCGTCGGCAAGACACTGACGGAGCTGCACTTGCTGGGAATGAGTGAAATGTAATCCATCGGTTGAAGCAAGGTAAAATCAATAATTACGATGTTAGTAAGGGATATGGAAACTTAGAATAGCTACTAACAAACTCATTGTAGCGTTATGGACTTGGAGCTACAGGGGTCGCGTTTTTGCGCGTACACGCGCGTCAGGAAGCTTTGTGTACATTTGGACGCCTAAAAACAACAATAGCCATCCCAGGCGTACAGGTCCGACCCACACCTGCCGGACGCACACAAATTTATGATCAGAGTTTGTTTTAAGGAAGGTTGCTGCATGGTTCCAACCACTTGTAGTGCAAATAAAAAGTTCATAAAAAACAAAGCCACAACAACTTGCAACCCACTGACATATAATTAACTTAAGGTCAGTGGGGCAAACAGGACTAGGACAAGTGTGAACTTACTTTCTTAGTGCTAGGATTTATTGAGTTGCTAGATGTTAGTTTCACAGTATATTAGGCTATTTTCTCTTACTTTGCAAATTTGAAGAGGGAGTGATGATCAAGGTCTCTATCTTTTGATGGTCACAGCACAGATTTCAAAACTAATAATAGTTGGAAGTCTTAGGCCACATTTGTCACACTGTTTTGTGGACTGGTTAGGCTATGTTACCATGAGATTTTGTGTATGAAGGATAACACTAGGACTAACATTGGTTGATTCGCCCAGCTATGACTGTTGAGGGAATGGCGGACTTTGTATTAGAGTTTAGCAGACTCCAATACTTACCTGCAAGTGCAAAGATGTGCAGGGATTTTAGGCTATTTTAACACCAACTCAAGATTGCTCAAATAATGTGTATGTCTGTGCGCAGAGGCCTAGGCAGTATCACAGGCTTGGGACTAGCTTAAATATCTGGGTGTGCCGCTAGCCCACTCTAGTTTTGTGTTTGTTACAGAAGCGTAGACAAGGATTGGGGCATAACTTAAGCTAAGTAGAGATCATAATGATTGCAATCTGTAAAGAGAACTTCCCTTGACTCGCATAAACAGAAACAACATCAGATAAGGCAAGTACAGGTGGAACACTAATGTACGCTACAAGGGCTCAATATCATTCCTTTGTGAAACACTCACACGATGGTTGACAGAGACTTTGTTTCGAATTAGAGTATTGAAGGTGCAGTATATTGTGGGGTATATTCCTGCATTACTGCTGTGCTATCTTAAAATCATAAGTGGATGATGGTTGACATAGGATGCTGTTGATGCACTTCTGGCTATGCGTTGGGATTGGGATTACGTCCCATCTGATTGTGGGCAGGCTTACTGGGTGAAAATATTGGCCTAGGATATTAAATGGGACAAGCAACATCAGATCCCTGGCTGCAAATAATGAATTAATAAATCCCGATTTTGATGATTGGACCCCTTGAAATTAGAGCGGACCCCTTAGATTCAATCAAAGATGGTTGATTTTTAGGGTCCGAAAGCCTATGGCTCGGACCCACTAAATTTTGAGCTTGGCGGCTACCCTGCTTGAGTACATTCATGGTTAGTCATTCCAACGTCAGTAAGAAGATGTTGTCCCCGACGGCTTCCTGACGGTACCGGACGCTCCTGGTGGCTCCTACACCAACGTAGATGGCCGCTGGGAATTACCCCAGCTCATACGCTCATTTTTCAGATATCCCTAGACACCCGGTGAGGTTCCTGTTTCTGCTTCGGGCAAATATCACCCCTATTTCAAGAGGGTGACAGAAGTTGGGTTCAAATAATTCATCACCCCAGTCTCGCTCACTCTATCTGTACAAAATACTAGAACATTTTATATAATTCATTCCCGATCATTAATCATCAGAAATCACAGAGGCTTACTTGACAAACAGCATGGTTGTCGGAGGGGGCACTCCTGTGCTCACATACTTTCGATTATTACAGCATCGAACAATTCCCTTGATAAGAAAACTCAAATTGATTCGCCATTATGGATTTTCCGAAGGCATTTGATTTGATATCTTTCCCCACAATGGGTTAATTTCTGGACTCCGTGGGTATGGGATTTGGAATTCTATTTCGATCGGATCTCAAACTTGCAATCATGCCCCTGAAAGGTTGTGGTCATTGGTTTGAGAAGTGCGGAATGGTCAAGACAGGTGTTTCGTTTGGCTTTCAACCCATATCCTGGTCGTTTGGCTCCCTAATAGGAGCGTGACAGTGGTTATGTAAGGTTTCAAGTCAAGCTTGGAAACTCTGGGTCAGGTCTTGTTGCTACCTGCATGTCTACCCGAGGTTCACCTTTATTAAGCCTTTGAGGGATGGTCATAGCCGTATAGATTACGGCGATTCCGAAATTAAACAATAATTTCACTGTCTAAGCCAGGCTTTGAACCCAGCAACTCATGGCTAGAAGCTGTAAGTCATAACCACTATAGGCAACCTGCAAGAATCTCAAATCTCAGGGTCTCTGGTTTAGGCAGTCAATTGAGCAAGCCAGGGAAATCATGATATTTCATTCACACTCATTTGTTGTGTATCGCCACCTAATCCCCCTAAAATATTTGTGGTTTTTGTTAGTTCTATTCACATGAAAATTGCAAATTCTGACTGGAGTCAGAAACCTCGAATCAGCACTTATTATTATTTGGATTTGTGCTCATCAGCATTCATGGAGGCCTAGCCGTCATTGTTTATCATTGTAGGCTGTATTTCAGGGATTAGAAAAACAGCCTGCAATTTTGTTAGAAAATTTGTGATCTAAATCAAATCCTGCAATTATTGCCACCACATTTCTGAAATTTTGTTCTTGTTGTTCTACTTTACATAGAAGACATCCTAAAAATTGCATTTTTCTAAGTTTGAAAAACCTTTAATTGTTTTGCTCACACAGTCTTACAAAATGAGTCCTGCGGACTATTGGGTTCTATGGAGGCACATGATTGAAGAAGAAAAAACTGCTTCTATAGACTTGAACTGATTAGATTTCTTAATGTTCATCCACATTATCACAATGTGAAGGTATGGATGCCTCCAACATATGTTGGAGAAGATCGAGTCAGACCATGGCGTTTTAGGAGGCCTTCAGCAAAGCTTACAAGACTGGGCCTACACGGTCCCCTGATGTGCCTCATCTGCAAGGAGTGGGTACCCACCTTCGGCCAAGGCATCTTCTCAAATGGGACGTCAGTAATTTTTTTCTCTCAAGGGTTGGTGATTTTTTTTTTTTCGGCAGAGTCAAATTCCAATGGTGCTTTCAAATCGATGAATTGATTTGAATCGGATAAAACGTATTCAAATCATATTCTTTCAATAAAACCCTGATTCAAATCAGGATTTAATCGGCCTGATTTAAATCGAACACTCTTGCTTTTTTTTTATGGGGATTAGGGGTTGTGATATCCATTCCTTGAATCATCCCTGATAGGTGTTTAATCCTGATAAATTGGTTCATGACCTGCAAATATCACTGGTAAAATGGAGAATAAAAACAACCACATGGAGTAAAATTTGCTGTTTCCGTTGGGTATCACACAATTCCCTGCCACTGCTGCTGTTTAAAATACTTGATATGTGGATGAATCTGGAAGCACGGGTGATCTTGGAGTGTCCAATAGCTGCTCAAACAGGTTTCCTGTTTACTGCTGCTGTTGTAGAACCTTGTTCAGTCAAGTTTGGAAACATTGGAATCGTTACCCATCATTGGACCTGACTTCAAACAAGCCGATACTACAAACCTACTGTACGGCCATGAATTTGATCCCTTGATACCTGTATGTACAACTCGGTTCTGTCTCACCTTCAAAGTGTTTGGAGAACCCCTGAATTGACTGCAGGCACCAGGTGTGGGGGGGGGGGGGGGGGGGGGTGGAAAGGGGGATGTTGGTGACCAGGCGGGGTGAAAGAGGGGCATGGTTGTGTTGCATCCTGTGATTTTTTCCATAGATTGAGGGTGTTTCAGCTCGTTCTGACATTCAGGGACTCCTTGACTTTGTTGACCCTGACTTCCATGGGGCCCTTGGTGGCCTTTTGCTAAAAAAAATCCAGTAACAAAACTTCAGTGTTTCCATAACTTATAACATTTTTTATAGTTTTGAATAGTGCACTGCAACTGGCAACCCCACTCAACCGGGCTAATTGGGTTATATCTTGATGCATTGTTCGAGCCAGACTTCAACAGAGAATTTCCAATCAAAGAATCCTCTTCTACTTGCTGCTCTGTACCCCCTTCGGTATTCAGCGTGGCTTAGTTGCTATTAGGTTACCCTGCCTCCAGAACCTGCTCTTTTCCGTCAACAAGAATTGTTTTGTAACTGCTCAGTGTAGCACTGTTTACCTCATTCATCGATCACACTTGAACTCAAAGAAAAGGAATAATTAGATGGTGTAGAAGTAACCACCGTATTCCTTCTCCATGATTACCATGTATACCCTGTGCTCTTTCTCTTCCTGCAGATGACTGAAGCCAGATGAGCAGCCTTCACTGATGCGGGGTATGGGCAGTGGGTCCTGAATTGCCCCCAAGGCTGATGGTTCATCACCGCTTGATCACTAAGTCATAGCAAGTTAATGTGGAGATTAGGGGAGCGGCGGAAGATGGGAAGGAAGGGTTGATCATATGGCGGAAGGGTGTGCAGCACTGGGAGTGTGATTCAGCACTCTGCCAGGCTCCCATCTTCTGCTAAGTTTCCATCCCTCGTGTTGCTTCTATCCCCTGCCCACAATAATATTTGACATTCAGCCAATGTTGTGAGTCTGATTAATTGCGCGAATGACTAATAGAAAAGTTCCTCCTGAATCAAAGGAAAATAAACCCTCACAAAAGAGATCCTGTGAGGGACTTTTTTTTCGGGGAGGAAATAACTCCCAAACAATATGCCTGAGCGCTAACACTGCCTGAATGTCAGACATTGGCAAACTTTTTGAGAGTACACTCCATGAATTAAAGGGCCAACCTTTTGACATAAACTTTTTACATACACCTGAAAACAGTATTACACCTATTGCAAATCACTTCTTTCCGTACTGAGAATATCTTGGTGTGAACCTTCATTTAATTGAATGAATATATATTATAGAAGATTCATATAAGACCTCTGATTTTCATATGTAAAGGGGAAACCAAGATATTTTTCTCAAAGTTTGAAAGTAATAAGACTGGTACACAAAATCTGTAAGTTCTTTGATTATAATGTACAGTTAGGTTTAGTTAGCAATGTCAGAAACTACCCGTGAGGAAACAACAGTTATTGGATCTAAAAAAGTTTACAAGGGGAGGGGGGCACCAAAATTCAGTCCGCATTTGAAATATTTATTTTGGCACCTTCCATTTGACCTGCATGCTTCCAACGTGCCCTGATCAATTCTAACAGGCTCGAAGCAAGAATAAAAGATAATGGCTTTTCTGCGGAGTCTGTCGTCCATTCTGTTTGCAACAATTCAGGGGGACAAAAAATTACATTGAAAGTTTCCTTATACTTCATATGCCAGAAAAAAAACAAACTTTGGTCGGCTACTTAGACTTTTCACATTGCTCCCCATATTAAATATTTAGTTGAAGAGTAATATGGCCCTGTAATTTGACAAGACAATTGACAACATATAAAATAGGATCTTGACATAACTGCCATACACTTAAATATAACAGTAATTTTTTGCACCTTCACCCCTCAAAAATTTAGGCAGTAAAATGTTGTGCTTGACTCACTTCTGCTATGCGTGTAGTTGGGCCATTGGAATTTTGTGATCCACAACATAATTTCTGTCTAGTTTTTCTTCATGTGCATCAAGCGTGAACACCTCAAAAATCTACGTCAGAACCACGGTCCATCCAACTTTTATAACCCCTTCCACCCGACGTATGGTCAAATTACGTTGTACTGCGTCGCCCTCATTTGTGCCTCCCGGACTGAGTTTCCCACTGCCCCGGTCAATACAAGCTATCTCTGTTTCTTCCGCAGCTCTACGATAGTAACCCCGGATGGCTCCACGGTGGAGCGAGTTCTGCCCCGTTGCCGGTACACCTACCAGGACCAGGACACGAAGCTTACCAGAGCGTCTTCTGGGACCCTCTGCCGAGGAGAAGTACCAGTTTTGTGAACAAGCGCCCCGGGATAGCAAATCGCTCCGGATTCTTACGCGGGCACACGTCGGGATCGCTCCTGGGAGGGGAAGGTCTCCAGCTACGACCACTTCACGGACCAAATGCTGCCCCGGATCAAGAAGCAGGGATACAACGCGTACAAGCTGTGGCCATAATGGAGCATTGGCTTTTAGCGAGCTTTGGCTACCGGTCACAAGCTCTGCTCCCTCAAGGTAGAGCATACTATCGATTAAAATATAAATATTAAAAAATGTGATTTTGAGCCAAACAGAGCTCACACTCCATCTTGGAAACACCAACTACACTATCCTACGCCTGAGATGATTACAAGCATTCTTGTCACGAGGCTGGACCGTGAAGGTTCCAGATTGCTCGTAAGGATAACTAGAGGTACTGGTCCTCGTGACGATGAGTTGTCTTTTAAATGTCTGCTAAAATGTTTATTTCCAAAAAATGAAACATCAAATACATAAATAATTCCTGTGTTGTCCATGTGTGACGTAATGCGTTATTGCGCAATCGGATTTCCCAATTTCTCTGATCAATGGCCCAAACTTCGAAGGCCAAAAACTATCCATAGGAACATCGTATCGAAGTGGGGTTGGACCATAAGATTACCAGTTTTCATTGCCAGATATAACATCCCTTGTATCCAAGCCTGCAGATTCCTTGAGATCCATGATCCCACCTTTGTGGCCCTCAGATGTATACTCTTCATTATATTCGAAAATCACCTATGTATCGACATATACGGTGGGGGGGATATGACTGATCTTCAGTTTTTTAAGCAGCTGCAGATTAGGATCTGACATTCAAGAATATGTTTTCCCACCAATGACTCTTCACGTGCTTAGGCTATAGTGAAGATATTACAAATTCAAGAGTGTGTCTTCACTACTAATACGTCGATACGATTGCAAATAATGGTATTGTGTTTTCTTAGGTTTCTACTTTGGGGTTGCTACTGTAGCTTGGATATGAGTAACTGTGATTCTCTAGCCTACTGTGCATACGTGTCATGTACATTTGCATTGCTACCTGTATTGGTATGCACAGAAGGAATGAAGTCAAAATGTTGAATTGACCTGCGCCTTATCTGAGGGTGTTATTAAAGGCCAATGGTCATGTAAATATGACTGGATGGACGTACTTCTGTTAACTACACTACGTAGCCAGAACCACACGAATTACAGCCAATTGGAGTGGCTATTGCAAAAAATTTTATGTACATTATGGAGGATCTGCAGGATCCTCATAGCACAAGTCAAGTAAAACATGCACTTAAGAAAAATCTCGTTAATGAAAAACACAGTGAGATCAGATAAAAACAGAAATGTCCACAAAATATTGAAGACTAACTTCATTGATTCTAAGTGATACCTTCTTTCGTTTCTCTGTATCATGTCACGAATATGGCAGCAGTCACGTGTGGGGTATATAGGCAGCCTTTGCTCGTCCCCCCCCCCCCTTCCCCCACACCCCCACCCCCCCCCCCCCTGTGTTAATTCATCAAATGTCTCAAAGGTTAAATTGAAATATCTCAGCAAGGCAACAGGCCAGAATTCTTTTCTGGGGTGTGTGTTTGATATGTCCCCATTTAACCTGAAGCTAAGCAATCTGTTAAATGCCAATTGGCTATTCAGAGCTAGTCACCGACCGAAACGTAATAAATGTAGGCAACAAAGGAGTTTTACTGTGTAATTCGAGGATGGGGTCATCCTGATTTTTTTTTTTTCATTTAAAATTGTAACGGCACCCTGAAGAGCTCAAGAGGCTAATCGACACTGCCCACGGTATTGGGCTGAGGGTATCTGGATGTTGTCCACAGTACACGCAGCCAAGGAACGTGATGGACGGGTAAAACCAGTTTGACGCACGGAGGAGTGTTACTTCCACGATGGTGAAGGGCGGACTACACAGCCTCTGGGAACCGTCGTCTCTTTGTTACAACAGGTACATTATCTTCTGTGTGTGTGTGTGTGTGTGTGTGATATGGTGGAAAGAAATTAGTTGTGAATCTGGAAGGGTTAAGTTGAGGCGTGAAACCCTGATCTGAATCTAAAAGGACGTTCTTAAGTGAAGATAGATAAAAACGGGGCAGGGGCTTCTAAAAAAGCAAACATTGGTAATTTCAGGAAATTCCTTCGCCAGTTGGAGGCAATATTTTGTACCGTCTAGACCTACATCTTCATTTGTTATTTTTTAATCTTTGCGGCCTTCTTGGGATGTTTATTCCTTTTACTGTCTCGCCGAATGAAATTCAGGAAGAGGAAATAGTGAGTCACTATGGCTTGTGGTGTGCAGTGGTGTGTAGTGTGCACGATTTCTCGTTAGCCGGATTTCTCACAAACTGTGAGGCCGACTATGACAAAATTTGGTGTAGCACCAGGGTGGGTGTACCCGATCTGATTAGATGTTGGGCAGTAAAGTCAGTAATTACGTTGGGTTAATTAGCTCATTAGTAAAATTATTGTTCAAGCGCGGTTAGCAGGATTAAGCAGAACCGTATGGGCTACAGTGAGTAGGTTGCATGTAGGACGTGGATGACAAGTAGATGAACTGATTAGATTTTCAGGCTAAAATATGCTGAAATGAAGTGGTTCTAATTTGCCTAATTGTCTGTGAATTTTCAAGTTTGTCGGATTCGCACAAACTTGAAAAGGTGGTTACCATGGTTCCGAGAAATTCTAAAAGTGAGTGGGCAATGGAGTAATTTGATCTTGTTTAATTTGCATGATTTATGCAATTTTTGAAAGTTTGTTGGATTTCCACAGAAATTGGTAGATGTGATCACCTTTGATCCTGATCAGTTTGAAGGTACAGCTGGGTCAGTAGAGGTCAGGGTATATGCATAATGTGAATAATATATTCCAATTGCCAAATTGGTGAGAACTCGCCAACTCAGTGTATGGTCCATTAACATTTTCTGGATCTGCTGGTGTTTGAGGTCAGATTGATTGAATTCCATTCATATAATAGCTTCCGTTAGAATAAAGTACCGAGGAATGAGTAAACCATAGTGCGTGTGACAATTGTGCTGATGGGATAGGCTGCCACAGCAAACCCTCTTACCCAACCAATTTTGATTAGGTTGATTAGTCCTTCAAAAAAATACTGTAAATTTTCTTTCCTCTAGTATTGCTTGGGACTGGAACAAATGTGGAGGTTGTTCCTAAAAAATATATTTGGGAATATGTTGGATGCTGTCATGGGGATAGTTTGTTGTGTGTGGGGGAGGCGGGGGAGGGGTGTTTTCTGGCCTGGCAGGGGCGGAGGGGAGGCATGTCCCTGAGCTTGGAAAATAAAAGGTATGATAAGAATAATAATTAATCATAATAATTATAATAATAGGACTTAAGAATACTGTCAATTTATATAGCGGGTTAGTTACAAATCTCAAAGCGTAAAACAAAGATAATGCAGAGTAATGATTTTAACGCAAAGAAGCTGGGCCTCTAGGGATTTAGTACATTCCCAAGTTGGGGATTTGGGCAAAGAAGTGAGTGACGAGTGTAAAATTCATTCAAATTTGGGATCATGGAGGGAGAGGGGGGTGAGGGCCATGAAGAAGGAAAAAAGCAATTAAGGGACCTGTGTTTACGAGTAAAACTTATGGTCGTTATTTCGGATTTTTTTGTGTATTGTGAAAATGTGATGTTCGTTGACATGACAATGGTCTGCATGAAAAAACTAGTGGTTGGTGGTGTTAGTGGACTAATAGAAACCACTGATTGCGCAAACAGGCGAGGACACTTTGGGGATCGGCCCCTTTTTCTTTCAGTGGTCATTCTTTGATGGACGCTGACCAAACTAGTACACAATGTTTATTGACTGCTATTGACATTACCGTGGCATATGAAGACCATGTCCAAAAGTGCGTTTTATAGGGGCACATGTACGGCATTGTTAGAATGCGTCTTGGTCTCTAGATCTCGAACATTTTTTAACACATTCGTCTTGAACAGTCGTGCGGTGTTGAGCTACAGCACATTTTGGTGCTTTAGTTTAGCATCAAGTCATGCAAAAGATGGTGCTGTTCTTCACGTGTCTAACGAACATAATGCCTGTCAAGTCGTGCAGAACATGACCAAGGTCTGTGGGTCACCTGCTGTCTTTGAGGGTTAACCGTCTACAACATTACCAACCTCTAAACAGTACCACGTCTACAAATTACCAACATCTACAACATTACCGGACCACTACAAGCCTGCTGTTGGCCCCTCAGGCTGCCCCAAATAAACAGCAAGTCCAGGCAGAAATTCAGCTGGGAAGGACAACACAATGAGCCGGCACAAGGCCAATATTTTAACACACTCCATGCTTATGACATTTTCCTCCCCTGTCCTATTTTCGTAGTATTAGGGGGAGGGTCCTCCGGTTTTTCTGGGGTATCCAATATAATGTACTGGTGGACGAATAGTGCTTCGATGGTTTCCGGTTCGAGGGGCACCTCAATGAGGTACACCATAATTGGGATAGGTATGGTGGTATATGGCATTTTGCTGAGTGGGAAATTGTAGCAGTTTCTCGGTCTGTCTGTCCGTCTGTCCAGCTGCTGTCTACCTGCCAATCCTGACTGTCGTTTACACTGCTCTCTCGCAAAAGACCTGGTTGATGAAATTTTAAAACATGGAGGGCGTCTTTGCATGGACCCCACAACACCAAGGGTCTTGTGATCGATATTCCAGAGTGGACCAAACCACCACTTTTGGTGTGGACCTTTTTACAATAAATTCCTTTTGTTTGATGGCATTTAAGAAATAAAGAAACTACAAAACATCTGGAGGGAACAATATTCATGTAGCCAGTGAAGGTATGCCTAATACTCACAACAGTAGAGGAAATGTGGTTTATACCTACAGTATTATATAGGTTATTGAGGAGAAATCGTGATGAAGTGTGACTAGTGAAAATCAGGAATGCACACACAAATGTTTGATTTCTTTATTCTATTAAAAATGTTTCCAACACTTTTTACATTGTATCGGAGTTAGTGGAATAAGCACCCCTAACTCATGTACTATTACAACGACGAAGGGTATTTTGGACTCGCAGGCTACCCTGAAAATGTGACTTTATTTAGCTCATAGCAAAATAATTTGCAATAATTTCGTTTTCTCCACATTGAATATGTGCTTCACATCAGGAGACGAATGAAGTACTTTTGATGTCTTGCAGGGAAGGGGCGTCAGCGGCGGCTAGGCATGAGAATTGGCTTTCAGTCGACACGGAGTCAGTAAACATACCTCACCCGTTGCCAAACTACATGATTACACAAGCAGTCCCAGAGGCACAGAACAATCGCTGAGCGTGAGCGATAGTGTTGTAAATTACTTACATTATAAACAAAGCCATTACCAGAGGCCTAGCTATCATGTACATGAGCTAAGGGTTGTAAATATTACTACATGATACACAAAGCAGTACCAGAGGCCCTTAGCTATCACTGTGATGAGCTATATAGGTCGTAAATATTACTACGTGATGAACAAAGCAATCTATTTCACTACTCAACTTACCCCCAGTAATTGACTTTGCAACCAACACCACGCGCCCATTGAACATCTGGAAACTTTTTACAGTAGTACGGGGCTGGCAACCCTATCGTCCTTCTATTGCAGTTGAACGGTAATTTCATGAGCATCTGGCTAAGAATTTCAGAGATTTTCATCGCCGAAAATCACCCATCTGCATTTAATAGTTGTGCAGAATCTTGCAGGGAACATTTTTCTTCCGACGTCATCTATCAGGATATGTTTATACTTAGCGGTTTGCGGTGATATGGTTTGGAGTTATTCTCCCACTCGATCCGTTTTGCGTAAGTCCAATTTGCCTAGGCCGCTCCTAGCACAATAGGGATGGCCTGGAGTCCCGGTTGCTAACACACCGGTGGGTGTTGCGGCTCCTATTGTGTTGGTTCAGTAGGGCAGGACTGTTGTCCGGGTGCTTTCCCTAGCTGAGCCCCCCCCTCCCTCCCCCCTCCCTCCTTGGGTTTTTCCCCTTCCCCTCCCTGTCCATATCCCCCGGGGGGGGTGTTCTCTCCGAGCGCGGCGCGAGGGAATGTTACGCAAGACTGGTGAGAGCGTGGGAATGGTGGATACTTTGTTCGTTAATTGGCTGAGTCTAAGTTAACTCGTCTTATCGTGAGTTCGTTACGGACGATTACTGGATTTTTGTATAGTCTTATACTGCAATACACTAAGGTTATGACATTTCGAATATCATGTCGGAAGTGATTCCTCTTGTGCTATTGCTTTGTATACGTCGTACGGATGATGGTTTTTGTATTTGGGTATATTTCTTATACTGCGATCAACACTCGTATATGACATTTCGCTTCTAACATGTCGGAAGTGAATTCCTATGTGTGATAATTTTACCGGCCGATGATTTTGTTATTTGGTATAGTCTTATACCAGCAATAACACTGTGTTATGCCATCTCGCATATCTAGGTCGGAAAGAAAAAATGATTCATATCTGTGATTATGATATAACTATGGTAGACCGTTCGTTATCGGCTGATGTTATGTATTGTGTATTATCTTATCTGCACTACACTCGATTTATGAACATATCACATTTCATGCGTCGTTATCGGCTCGAGTTATGTATTTGGTATAATCTTATACTGCATACACTTCGTATTATGACATATCCACATTTCATGGAGGAGTGGATTCCTATTGTGATATGTTATTGTTGTTATCGTCGGGAGGAGGTATACTCCTGAAGGCTATTTTCCATACGGCTGATGTGATGTATTTTGTATAATCTTATACGGCAATACACGTCGTATTATGACATTATCCATTTCATGTCGGAAAGTGTTCCATTTGTGATATGTTATTGTATATCGTAGGGAAGGAGGTATACCCTGAAGGATATTTTCCGTTTAGCGGGCCTGGCCTCAGATACGGGAAAGTGTGTCGGCTACGGAACCTTCCGGCCATTCGCTACCTGGGCAGAGGAACGCTGTGAGCGGCCGCCTTGTCTATGAAGACTACCTACCGACGGCAGAGAAGACCAGTTGATATGGCGGCGCTCGAAGAGAGGGACGTTCCCGAGCTTGGCCCCTCCGGGGGCCCGTGGGCAGGTGCTCGTTAGCACAGTAAGTCCCACAGGCATAGGGCTCTGGGTCAGCATGACCCTAAAGCCGGCGGTGCGGGCCGAGGTGGATCGTCTCGCACGTCGAGCAGGCCGGCTCTGCTGGTCTTCCTCGGCGCCAGACCCGACGGGGTGTGGCGTTACACCTCAGGACGGATCCGGAGTCCCGACCGGTGAGGGTCGGGGCCGACCCAGGCGGGGCGGGCGAGGTGGCTCGTCTTGCCTGGTCCAGGCCCGCTGGTACGGTTGGCGCCGGGCCCCCCATTGCCGGGTTCGAACGGGGTGTCGTTACAACTCGGGACGGCCGGGGCGGTTTCCCCACAGGCGAGGTCGGGGCCGACCAGCTGGGCCCGAACGGGGTTCGTTACCCTCGGGACGGCCCGGAGATTCCTGACAGGAGAGGTCGGGGCCGGCCCAGCCGGGTCCCGAACGGGGTGTGGTTACACAGCGGGACCGGCCAGGGGGTCCCACAAGCTAGGTCGGGCAGGCCCAGCCAGGTCCGATCGGAGTGTGGTTACACCTCGGGTCGGCCCGGGGGTCCCGACAGCAAGGTCGGGGGAGCCACCCAGCCGGGTCCGATCGGGGTGTGGTTTCACCTTGAATCGGCCCGGAGGTCCCGACGATGTGCGTTCGGGAACCGGTACCGTTGGCCGCGGCTCCGGCGGGCCGGTAAGGCTCAGGCATTTTAGACCAGCGCCAGGGGACCAGGGATCCAGGGAACCAGGATCGATCCAAGCCCAACAGGCACAGCCTACATCGTCAACATTTCCCAGGAAGGTCTCTGCTAGGATTCAGGAGATAGGGCTAGGCAGAGAAGTTTACATGGATAGCCAAGCCGCGAGCTCTACGGGGCGTGTTTCAAACAGTTTCGCCGGTTGTTCAGACAGTTTAGAGCGGACGACGTTCCGGGGCCCGTACGGCTTGACGCTCTTGGACCCTCCCGGCCTCCGCGTAGGGGAGGTTAGCCCGCGGCGGCCCCTCAAGGAAAATTCAGCTGGTGGGTTCTGGCAAGAGGGGGAGGAAGACGACAAAGACGCTCCATGATACAGAGATCGCTCGGGGAGTCTCGGGGGAGGTACGAGGGCAGTCAGTCCGAAACAGCCGTAGCGCCGGGAATCTTCTGTCAGGCATTGCGACTCAAGTGGAGCAGTGGGTTCTACACCCAGGAGCGGCGAGGGGCTATTATTACCACGACGGTAGTCCGGGGGGTCGGATGGCCAGCATCCTGGTTAGTGTGCCGTTGATCCCCGATCACCCTAGGGCGAGATCAGCGCTGGCGGGTCTTTTTTTTTCGGCGAGGACGGTTGTTAGGTCCCGCATCGCCAAGACTGTTCCTCTCCGAAATAGTTACTACGTTCGGGACCGACTTCGCTACGCTGTCGTATTACAAAGTGACTCTATCGCCGTTCGGTGTGTCAGGGGGCTCCTAATCCTGCCAGTCTGTCAGACTTGAGCGCGGGTGAATTAAGGCCGCACGGACAGCGCCACAGGGCCTGGGGACCAGCCCGTTCGGTAACAGTTGCCTTCAGTCAGCCATCCATCGCGGGCCGGGGCCTCCTCGCGGGACTATTCGAAGAAGTTGCGGCTAGCGGGACGAATAAATTCAGTCCCGAGAGCCGACTTGGAAGGAATCTTCCACCACAGGTCTACGTCGGGACGTATAAGCCTTCCTAGCCCTTAGGACAGGGGAGCCGCTCGGGTCAGCGCCGGGGTTTGCTGCGGCCGCCCAGGAGCGCCCCCCTGCCAGAGTCGGATCTCTTTAAAGAGAACTCAGCGGGCTCGCGGAGGCACGATGCTGGAAGACTACTACTGTTCGCAGGCAAATGGACTCCTATCTAGCCTGCCCACCCCCCCACCCGGGGCGGAAGGCCACCGGGCGGAGTTGTAGGCTCCACATCTAGCGAACAGTACGGCCGTTGCAGTCGAGGACCAGGGCAGTTATTCCGTCAGGGTCGGCGTCCAAGGTATGCTTCCGTGGGAGAGGGATAGCAGTGGCTACCTTCCCTCGGGTATTTACAAGCGCCCACTCTCGCTCACCTCCGTAGCGAGACTCTAGAGGGCTCGCCTACATAGACAGCTTACGGAAGATAGGGGGGGCTCAACGATGGAAACGGCTGGCATATAACTGCGAGTTGGCTGGCGGACTACGTCTCGCCTTGTGAGGCCTACTTGACCTAGTAGGCCAGTCCGCCAACGTCATCGTTATTGCTAGTTAGGTCTCGGTCCGCTCTTCTCCGTGGACCCTATTACTTCTTTTGCGCAGTTATCACCTTCACGTCGCAACGCGCTTCCCCGAAGCAAGCACTTTCGCTCGATCGACCGACCTGTCCGCTGAGGTATCAGAACAATACAGCCCGTTTAAGAGCAAAACCGGCTCAACCCGAGGTGAGCCGGTGTCTCTGCAGCCGTCATCTGCCGTTTACTCCGTGGACCCAATGGCTTAATTCAACGGCAGAAGTCATCACCGGTCAGTCGACGCACTTTCCCCGATAGCCAAGCACGTTTGATCGATCGACCCGCCCTGTCCGCTAAGAGACAGAACCACGGCCCGTTTACGGAGCAGCCGGCTCACCCCGAGGTGCAGTGCTCTCTGCAGACGGCCTACCTGGCGGCCTACTACGGATGGACCCCATGGTCTGACTTCCAACTGCAGTCATCACTTCAGGCGGGACGCGTGTTGATTCCTTGACGAAGTCAGAGGATATATGCAGTCACGTCGTGTGTGGTTGTGTGTTGTGCGTTGTGTGTGTGTGTGTGTGGGGGGGTGTGGTGTGGGGTGTGTGTGTGTGTGTGGTGGGTGTGTGGGTTTACTGTACTATGCGTGCGAGGGACCAGAACCTGTTAACACACCCAACTTGCGAGGACATTTTTTGTTCCGAGGACCTGAAAGCGGGGTCCTCGGAAGAAAATGCGGTTAAACGATTCTACATACCCCCCCTCTATCCTCCAAAGGGCATAAGAAGCATGTCCGCGGGATATACCTATAGTGTGTTGTAAGATTTTTTAGTGGTGTGTGATGAGAGTGAGTGTTACAATCTTTCGAGACATGTTACCGTGCATGCGAGGGCTCCTGGACTTAGTTTTTTCGTCTAAATGGACGTCCTAGCAAATAAGGTAAAGTACGTATGTGGGGTGTGTGGTGTGTGTGTGTCTGGTGTGGGAAGCCCAGCTGGTAACACGATTAACTTGATCAGGTATGGGTAGGTCAGTCATACTTGGTATGTGTGTTCCAAACATGATGAGTACTGATGACCATGTTTTGGGTCAGGTCAGAGGTCAACCAGAGGTCAAGGTCTGAAACCTGTAAACACGATAAGTCCAGAATGGTTGGTCTGATCAAGTTGAAAATGGGTGTGATAGCTTTCTTATGGGAGTACAGGAACCTATGGTTGTGGTTCAGGTTCGGGAGTGAATTTTGGTCGAAAATAGAAATTTGTGGAAACTTCGATATTTGGGCCAATTTTGGCTTGTAAACACAATAACATCAACCCCACCGGATGGATGAAGCTGTCATATTGTTTGTGTGATGAGTACAATGAACCCTATCTGTTTTTGGGGTCGGGTCAGAGGTCAATCTGAAGGTCACAAGATGTCGAGTCGGAAAACCTTGTAAACACGATAAGTCCAGAAGGATTGTCTGATCAAGTTGAAATCAGGTTGTATAGCTTTCGTATGGGGAGACAGCACCCTATTGTTTTTGGTTCAGGTCAGGGTGAAGTTGGTCGAAAATAGAAAATTGTGAAAAATTGATATTTGCCAATTTTGGCTTGTAAAACACAATAAACTCGACCCCACCTGTGGATGAAGCTAATACTGGTATGTGTGTTTCCCCATGATGAGTACTGAAACCCTATGTTTTGGGGAGGGGTTCACAGGTAATCTGAGGTCACCAGAGGTCCAAACAAGTCTGACACATTGTAAACACGATTAAGTCCAGAATGTTGGTTCTGATCAAGGTTGAAAGAGCTTCTTATGGGGAGTACAGGAACCCTATTGTTTTGGTGTCAGGTCGGGAGTTGAATTTGGTCCCCCCGAAAAATAGGAAATTGTGAAAATTTGATATTTTGGCCAATTTGTGATTGTAAACACGATAACTCGACCCCACAGGGATGGATGAAGCTCATATTGGTTTTGGTGTTCCCCATGATGAGTACTTGAACCCTATCGTTTGGGGTCAGGTCAGAGGTCATCTGAGGTCACCAGAGGTCAAAGTTTGAAAACCGGTAAACACGATAAGTCCAGAATGGTGTTGGTTCTGATCTCAAGTGAAAATTCGGTGTATAGCTTTCTTATGGGAGCAAACAGGAACCCTATTGTTTCTGGGTCAGGTCGGGGTGGCTTTTGGTCGAAAATAGAACATTTGTGAAAATTTGATCATTTGGCCAAGTTTGGCTTTTAAACACGATAACTCGACCCCACCTGGATGGATAGAATCTCATACTTGTACTGTGGTGTCCACATGCTGGTACATGAAACCCTATTGTTTTGGGTCAGGTCAGAGGGTCTCTGAGGTCACCAGAGGTCCAAAGTTGAAAAACTGGTAAACACGATAAGGCCATAATTGTTGGTCTGATCAAGTTGAAAAGTAGGTTTGTAAAGCTTTCTTAGGGGAGTACAGGAAAACCCTATTGTTTTTGGTTCAGGTCGGAGTGAATTTTGATCCAAATAGAAAATTGGAAAATTTTGATATTTTAGCCAATTTGGCTTGTAAACATGATAACTTGACCCCACCGGAGGGATGACGGTCCACTTGGTAATGTTGTTCCCCCCCTGATGAGTATATGAATTCTGTCGTTTTTGGGGTACAAGGGTCAGAGGTCATCTGAGGTCACCAGGGGTCAAAGGCTGAAAACCTTGTTAAAACATGATAAGTTCCATAATTGTTGGTCTGATCAAGTTGCAATAGGTGTGAAGCTTTCTTATGCGGTAGTTACATGAGAGTGCTGAACACAATGGTTTTGGGGTCAGGTCGGAGGCGATCTGAGGTCACCAGAGTCAAAGTCAGAAAACTTGAAATTTAGTGTGAGCTTCTTACCAAGGTACAGGGATACCCTTTATAGTTGGTGTGTAAGATAGAAATTTGTCAGACAGAGTTATGTTGCCTCTACATGCAGCAAGGTACTATCTCCCATTGTCCGTTGTGTCTGGATATGGGTTGACAGAAACAGTCAGGAATCACTACTAAGCCTTTTGCCTTCTGGTTCTTGAAGTCAGCACGTTTTCGCTCTGGACGACCCGCCCCCCGTTCGCTGAGAGACAGAAAAAGTCCGGCCCATTACGGAGCAACCGGCTTACCACCGAGGTAGCCGTGCTCCCGACAGCCGGCCCTGTGTTACCAGGACGGGCTGAGGCCGGACACGCTGACAGCGGGTGGCCACGGTGGTGGGTCGGTCCGTGTCCTAGACGGGACCTGTCTCACTAGAGACTCCAGAGCGGTCTGCCCTCAGGAGCCGTGAACCAGTCTTTCCCGGCCTTCCGAACCGGGTCTGCCTATCCGGAGCAGTGGTAGGCCTCCAGAGCGTGGAACCGTCTCTGTAGGGCACGTCTCGAGCCGTTGTGTCGACTCTTCGACCCTCAGGGCTGTGGTAGGACTTATTCGGTCCATCTGATTGAGATGGGCTCTCCCGAGGCGATGGTCGGCCTTCCCGGTTTTCCAGTTACGTGGTCTGACTCTATCAGCCGCCTGGGGCCAGACGGGCTCTACCGGGCCCGAAGGTTAGCCCTACCGAACCCTCCGGAGCCTCCTTATCCACTTCTCCGACTTCCTGAGCAGATTTAGATCAACCCTCCCGAGACGCGGTGCGAATTTCCCGTTCTTATGGATCCCACGGACCTACTCTCACGCCATCCGAAGCCAGATCCCGGCGCAGTGGTTCGCTCATCCCGGCTTGCATAGCCGGAGGCCGACTCTTCTGCCCTCCTGTGTGAGATAGGCCTTACCAGGAAGAGGATCAGGACCGCCGACTCACCAAGCACTGGTCAGACTCTTCCTGCCCGCCGGGTGAGATCAGTCTACCGAAGACGAGGAGCGAGCCTGCCGGACTCTCCAGCGCAGTGGTCCCATTCTATGCGGCTCCCTTGGGCATAGATCCCCTGGGATTGGTTCATACCGAGCTTCCATAGCCGTAGTCCGGCTCTCCATGCCTTCCTATGTGAGGTGGCCCTACCAAGCAGAGGAGGCTCGGGCCTGGACGGACTCTTCTGCCCTCCTGAGCCAGATCGACTCTCCGAGCCGGGGTGGGCTCACCAGTGATCCGAAGCTTTTAGCCCTCCCGGCCAGCGATTGGTACGCCCAAGCTGCGGTCGCAGAAGCCACACCTACTCTTTCGAACATTCGAATCCAGGTCAGCTCTTTCGAGGCGGTGGGTCGACCCACGGCGGTCCGTGGGTCGGTTCACACGTCAAGAGACTTACCTATGCACTGTCGGAATTTAGCCCGGTTGGATGGGCGTTAAGGTGTGGGTGTCCGGTGCGGTCACGGCGCTGGTACTGGGTGAAAAATGACGTTGTCGTTAACGCACTCAACTCGTATTTATGTTACGTCAGCTTTTCACTCCGGCATCGAAGGCTTTCTCAGTCCGTGGGATAGAGAGCCGCGCAATGCGCAGATCTCTGAGAGGTTTCCGCTTCGGGGTTCACAATGTGCACTACCTCGTTGCACCGCGAGCCTGGAGAGTCGGCCCCTCATCGCCTCCGAGATACGCTTCTTGCGAGGACGGTAGCGAGCGGTCTGTGGGGTACCACAAGACGTTCGTTTCATGCTGCTTCTACAACACAGTCTCGGCCTAGCGGCACGAGGGCTGCTCTGCCATCTACAACGACCAACAACCCCTGTTCGTGACGGCACGGACCCGCCTCCAGTGGTCCTGTGCTAGTCTGGTGCAAATTGCAATATGGGGTAAGTGAGTAAGTGAAATAGATTACAAAACTTACTGGTTTGTGAATCTGTTAACTACGAATACTTACCCCTAGTGGACGTACCCACCTACCTCCCCACTTCCGGGCCAATCACGGGGCCGGCCTCCTTCGTCGGATAGCGGCCTACGCCCCTCAATCCCTTGGACGCCTATGCCTAGAAAAATAGAGGACGATCGGGGTGCCAGCCCGGACTGCTGTAAAAAGTGGCCAGATGTTCAATGGCGCGAGGTGGGGGCAGAAGTGCAACAAAAGTGCAATATGGGTGTAAGTATCGTATAGTTCACAGATCACAACACCAGTAAGTTTTGTGCAGCTACCAGAAGGCCATAACTACACTATGATGAGATAGGTTGTAAAATATTACTACGTAATGACAAAGCAGTACAGAGGCCATACTATCACTGTGGTGGGGCTATAGGTTGTAGATATTGACATTATACACGAAGTAGGACCAGATGGCCATAACTGTCATGGGTATAGGCATAGGTTGTAGATCTTACTACATTATACTATAAGCCGTAACAGAGGCAATAACTATCATGAGGTGAGCATACAATGGGTTGAAATATTACTACATGAGCATGATACACAAAACAGTACTAATAGGCCATCACATAACTATCGCTGAGGTGGGTCTTAGGTTCAAATAGTACCCCCCACATTGATACACCATATCGTACTATAGGCCCATAACAATCGCTGAGGTGGGCTATAGGTTGTAAATATTACTACATGATACACAAAGCAATACCAGAGGTCATAACTTTCGCGTGTGTAGTGAGTTCTTTTCGTTTTCATACAATTTCCGCGGTGTGCTCTAATGAAAGTTTCTAAATGGAATGTTGGCTGAGAATGACAACATTTTGACGCAAGAGTAGCTTGAAATAATGGAGGAGAGATGAGGCAGAAGTGGCAGACGTGTCGGTAGAAAGTTCTCTAAGGGCCGAAACAAATAATCTCTAAAAAATGTTGGTCTTTCCAGGTACAATCGGTCTGTATGCATTCGAGAGGATATGAACGTTAAGTTTACTTCAACGGGAAAATAACCTGGGGAATATCAAACATAGGTCATAAGTTCAAAGTATGTCGCGGTTAATGGAGATGTTGCTCGATATAGTAGCAATGACTTGTCAATTAATGCGAAAAAATCATTTAAGCAGGGCTGTGACCCCAACACTTTCCCAGGTTCCTGCAGTCATGGATAAAACCTGTAAAAGTCATGAAATTTTGAGAAGGAGAATCCAGGCCTGGAAAAAAATTTGGAATTAGGGGAAAAAATGTCTGAAGTCAGGAGAGAGTCAAATGGAAATTCTCCCAAAGTGGCATTGTTCTGCTCTTGCTTTGATGTCTACAGCCTTGTGATGCTGACTGGGCCTTTCTTTATGTGGCATCAAAAGGTTCATGTAAACATCAAGAACATAGGTATGGAAATTCGTTATTGGGTGGGAAGTCATGGAAAAAGTCATGGAAATTGATTAGCCAGAATCCGCCAAGGAGAACCCTGCTATCAGCCATACTTAAATGAACTGCTCTGTGAAAACTCCCAGCTTGGAAAATATGAGCCATTTCAATTTCACGTGTGTCGATGCCTGTAAAAGTATTCCACAACTTTGATGAATATTCATAACCACTTTTTTGTCTGGAATTATGTCATTCCTCGAATAACTGATTCAATTTATTAGTCACCATGGTGAATCTGCATATGTCTACAACCCCCAAGCTAGCCGTATTGCGAAATAACAGATTCTGATGGCTAACCCATCACGTGGCCAGTCCGTATTTTTTTTGCATAAAAGTCAGATGAGGCAGAAGTGGCAGACCTGTCTAAGTTCTTCTAAGAGCACTGAAACAAATAAACTGAAAAAATTGGGTGTCTTTCCCAGGTACATTGTCTGTAGGCATTGCGATAGGATATGATAGTAAGTGTACTTCAACTGCGAAAAAACCAGGGAATTATCGAAACATAGGGTCAATAAGTTTCCAAAGTATGTCAGAGTTTAATGGAAGGTTGCTTACGATATAGTCGCACTGACTGCAATATGCGAAAAAAGCATCATTTCAAGAGGGGCGGTGACCCCAACCACTTACCAGTGTTCCTGGCAGTCATGGAAAACCGGAACGCAAAAAAAAAAAAGTATGAAATTGAAAGGAGATAATCCAGGCCTGGAAAAGTTTGAAATTTAGAAAAAACTGTCCGAAGTCATGGAGAAAGTCAGGAAGGAAAATGTCTCCAAAGTAGCATTGTACATCTGCTGTGGCTTTTGCGGTTTACAGCCTGATGCTGCTGGCCTTCTTTTCTGTAAATCAAAATGTTTCTGTAAACCTCAAGAAAGAGGTCATGGAAATTCTTTATTTTGGTGTTGGAAAAGTTATGGAAAAGTCATGGAAATTGATTAGCCAGAATCTGCAGGAACCCTGCTCTCAGCCATACTTGGAAATGAAGCGCTGAAAACGCCCAGCTTGAAAATATTAGCCCATTTCTAATTCAGGTTTGCGATGCTGTAAAATATCTCCACCATTTGATGAATATTCATGAACCACTGTTTTTGTCTGGAGATCTGTGATCTCTCGAAAAACTGATTCAATTATTCTATCACCATGGTGAATCTGCATATCTAAACCCCAAGCTATCCGTTAGTGCGAATACAGATTCTGATGGCTATCCCCAATCACAGTGGCCGTTCCGTTATTTGCATAAACAGTCAGATGAGGCAGAGGGGCACAGACCTGTCTCTGAATGTTCTTTAAGAGCCTGAACAAATAAATCTCTAAAAAAGGTTGTCTTTCCAGGTACAATCTGTCTGATGCCTGAGATAGGATATGATAGTTAAGTGTACTTCAACGGGAAAATAACCAGGGAATTATCAAACATTAGGGTCAATAAGTTTCCAAGTAGGTCAAGAGTTTAATGGAATGTTGCTTCGATATGTCGCACTGATGCAATATGCGAAAAGTTCATTTAAGCATGGGCTGTGACCCCAACACTTTCCCAGGGTTCCTGCAGTCATGGGAAAAACCTGGAAAAAGTCATGAAATTTTGAGAAGGAGAATCCAGGCCTGAAAAGTTGAAAATTTAGAAAAATTGTCTGAAGTCATGGAGAAGTCATGGAAATTTCTCCAAAGTGGCATTGTTCTGCGCGTGGCTGTTGCTGTTACAAGCATTGGATGCTGATTTGTGGCTGCTGGGCCTTTCTTTCTGTATCAAAAATTTTGCATGGAAAACATCAAGAAAATGGTCATGGATGGAAATTCTTTATTGGTGTGGGAATGTCATGGAAAAGTCAGGAACGGATTCGCCAGAATTGCCAGGAACCCTGCTATCAGCCATACTTGAAATGAAATGCTTCTGAAAAACTCCCAGCTTGAAATATTAGCCCATTCTAATTTAAGGTTTTGTCCGTGCTGGAAATATTCCACCACTTTTGATGAATATTCATGAACCATGTGTTTGTTGCGAGATCGGCTATCTCCCGCAAAACTGATTCATTTATTTATCACATGGTGAATCTGCATATTCTACAACCCCAAGCTATCAGTTACGGCGAATACAGGATTCGATGGTAATCTCAATCACGTGGCCGTCCGTTATTTTGCATAAACAGTCAGATGAGGCAGAAAGTGGCCAGACCTGTCGAAATTTCTTCTAAGAGCCTGAACAAATAAATCTAAAAAAAGTTGTCTTCACAGGTTTACAATCTGTCTTGTATGCCTTCGGATAGGATATGATAGTAAAGTGTATTCAACTGGAACAATAACCAGGGAATTATCAAACATAGGGTCAATAAGTTTCCAAAGTATGTCAGAGTTTAATGGAAATGTTGCTTCGAATATAGTGCACTGACGCAATATGCGAAAATATATTTTAAGCATGGGCTGTGACCCCAACACTTCCCGGGTTCCGCAGTCATGGACAACCTGGAAAAGGCATGAAATTTTGAGAAGGAAAATCCAGGCCTGGGAAGTTTTGAAATTAGAAAAAATTGTCTGAATCATGGAGAAGTCATGGAAAATTTCTCCAAAGTGGCATTGTTCTGCTGCTTTGGATTTGCTGTTTTTAAAGACTTTGATGTGCTGGGCCTTTCTTTTCTGTAAGCAAAATTTCATGTAAAAAATCAAGAAATTAGGTCATGGAAATTCTTTATTTGGTGTTTGGTGATTTCTAATGGAAACGTCATGGAAATTGATTAGCCAGAATCGGCAGGAACCCTGCTATTCAGGCCATACTTGAAATGAATGCTCTGAAAACTCCGCTTGAAAAATATTAGCCATTTCTAATTTCAGTTTTGTCGTGCCCTGTCAATTATTCCACCACCTTATGAATATTCATGGAACCATGTTTTTGTCTGCTGGAGATCTTGTCTATCTCCGCGAACCACTTGATTTCAATTTATTTCCTAATGGTGAATCCTGCATATTCGACAACCACCACAAAGCTATCCGTTATGCGAATAAGGATTCTGATTGGGAATCCAATCACGTGGCCGCCGTTAGTTTGCAGATAAACAGTACGTATTTTCAACAATAACGGTCAGCTGGTCAGAGTAACACAAACCAAGCGGTTACTGCGTCTTAAGGTAAACGGCAGTCAGAGTTACTTTTCAAATGCAAATATAAGGTTGCCTGAGCCTTCGGAAGTTTAATGTTTACAGGCGCAGATCCGGCTGGCAGCATACGCGGTGCTTCAGAGGGCACTTGCCTCAACAGAATACAAAGGGCGAAAGGAGCCATCGCTCGTAGTGGATGTTCATATTCCACGACAAGAACCCTTCTGGTTCCACACGCAGGCGTCCATATTTGCGTCTCGTGAGAAATCTATGAACAACACGCCACCTGTTAATCTTTTGTGCATGGTCCAATGCAATTTATTTGATCGACTAAACACAATAGTTACAGTGCTTATTTTACTGTTAGAGATACAAAAAGAAGATATAGATCATAGAGAGATAGATATCCCATAATTGTTTGGGTAATTCTTAAATTGCGGGTGTGAAAAATAGGGATAAACTACAGCAGGTTGACTTTCACCGGTTCATAACCGACTAAATAAAAAGAAGCTATATAATGGAAAGATAGCTAAACAACTGACGAGGACGCAGCCGAGTTTGTTATAAAGCTAAATTCAGAGTCTTGACTGTTTTATTCGCCAGGAAAAGTCTCACAGTTGCAGTTGCAGTATCAGGTATCTATTTATCTGATGCCGAGGTAGTTCGTATTTTCTTCATACTGTGTAGGACGTTTCAGGTTGCCAGCTCTCGCCTCCCACCAGACATGGGAGGGTAGGGATTGGGCTTTGATTATAGAATGGGCATGTGCCATACCAGACAAGTGGATTAAGGTAGGTGTCCAGGCCATGTGGTAGTTGTTTCACATGTGGGGGAGGATCATTGCATCTGTGAAGGCTCGACCTTAATATTTGTTGTGCCATATACCATGGTGTCCCAACCCTGGGGGGTCGCGGGATCCCAACTGGGGTTGGTGAAGAAATTCTTGTGGGGTCACAGGCGTGTTTCGCAAACAAAAAAACTTAAATCTGAGGGTACCAAAAATTTTACCCCGATTTGAACATTCACAGTCAAAATCCTATAAATTTCACCCTGAAAACTCATATTAGTGTTTTATTAGCAGCCGTTTAGATTTTCCTGAGTGACATATGGCTCGTTGCTCAATTATCGCTGGCCACCCTTGCTCTTCTGATATTCACTATTATATGTTTCCACATTACACTACGAGTACTGTATATATACAGTGGGAATAAGGAATGCATGCACATTTCATTAGTCGGAGCGACACCAAACTTGGGATTGTGCTCGGATAGTGTTGCATGAATGGGGTCCCCCCGCCTTGAAATCTTGGCAACTACTGCCCTTTACAATTAAACTTTTGTGTCGGGAACTGGCTGTTTTTATATGCATCTCTCATGTGTTACCCCAGGGGGCTTAGTATCTCAAGAGGCGTGAAATAGTGCTTGCCATTTGTTCCAGCCCTATTGTGAAGCCCCCCCCCCTAAACACCCTCCTCGGGTTTGATCTGATGATAAATCGGGGTGAAAACCTTGAACATCCAAGCGATGCAGACATAGCAACAGTTACCTGCTAGTCATCACTAACAGGGACAATGCTTTTGTGAAGTGACTGGTTTCCACATGGAGATGCTATAGCTATGCTGGAGATCGGATTAGCTTAGGCGGTAGAGCTTAAAATCTGTGATCGAAAGGTTCCCCCGATTGGGAAACCCGCCAGTGTGGCCTTATTACGGTGCGTCCTTTGGCAAGGCACTTTATCTTCTCCGTTGCCTCATCCTACTCAGGCATTATTGGGACCCCTGAGAGTACTTGAAACACAAGTGCGCTGATTACGGCAGCCGTGTTGGAATGTCCCCTGGGGGACATGGTTGTGAGGGGCAACCATTGGCGGTTGCCAGGATTCTATACCTATGTGCGGGCTGAACAAGATACCATTGACCATTGGGTAATATCCTTCACTCTTTGAGACCCGATTACGGTAATAAAGCACTATTAGGACGATAGGAACGATCGAATGATTTGTTATTATAAAGTCCGACCTTGAGCCAACATAGGCTGTTGAAAGATGGAGGCACGACCATTGCCAGAGCAGTCAAAACATTTTTCTCAGTGATAGTCGCTAATGGATATAACAGTGGGATTCGTCTCCGAGGCTGAGGTGGTGTTTTTCAGGGAGCTGACAGTTTGATTCTTGATCAGTTCGCAGGTCTGGGCTTCATTGGTCCCCTTGCTGTATCAAATGCAATGATCCTCACACTGGTCTTAGTAGGTAATTGGTTTATGAGTACATGCACTTCACTATAACTGTAGAGGACGCCTGAAAACCCAATTTGGCATTCCCCTGCATCCTGTCCTGGCTGCATCCAGATTAAAACAGCTATTAATAGGTTCTATTGAAATGTGCTGTCACCACTGACCATGGATCCCCAAGGGATGTCTATTGTCAGAGCACTTTTTTGAATGAATTGTAATCTGGTGGCGTTGGAACGCCAATGCCTTGAGATGAGCGTTTAATTATGTTCGCATTTGGATGCATTCCGAAAATGCCGGTTCACCCTACAAAAGGTTTGTATTGCATCCTCAAGCAGGGACTGGCCTTACGTTCTGAATAAGGACACTCATGTTAACGGAACAATGCACTCAAGATGTGGTCAAGATGTGGTCCAAGAGTGGTCCAGTTCGCATGCGATGTTGATGAATGCTGATTGGCCTCTATTCTATTCTTCCCTCTCCGAACAGCTGCTGAAGGAGAGTAAGGATGAAGACTGGACCATGTGGGACCTTGTGTGGACCCTGATCAACCGGCGACACGGGGAGCGGACCGTCTGCTATGCCGAGAGCCACGACCCGGCACTGGTGGGGGACAAGACCCTTGCATTCTGGCTGATGGACGCCGAGATGTACACCCATATGTCCTGCCTGACCATCTCACCCCAATCATCGACCGGGGGATAGCACTCCACAAGATGATACGGCTGCTCACCCACGGCCTCGGGGGCGAGCCTGCTTAACTTCATAGGTGAGTGCAAGCGAGAGCATGGAGGGTATGGCGACCTTCGAACCCACCTGCGCTGTGGGTGCGTCCTACACGTGGTTCACCCATTTTCATCAATCCATGCCATTGGGAGATGGACCAAAGTTTCTTGCCCTGACACAGTCATAGCATGGTTTTGACTGGGAGATAGCACTACACAAATCGATATGCCGACTCATCCATGACCTCAACTTTCAGCAGCCTAAAGACAACTGCAGCTTGGAAACACTGAGGTTATATGTGGAGAATGGAAAAACTGTTTTCCCTAGGTCCAAACCTCATTTCCATACGTGTGGCCTATGTGGAGTGTATTGGCCTTCAAAGTTTGGGCCATTAAGCATAGAAATTGGGGGGCAACCCAATTGCCAATAACGCATGACTCACACAATGACACAAGGAAATTATGTTATGTATTTGATTGTTTTCATTTTGTTTGATGGTATGTGCCACAGATAGCAGAAGTTCTGTTTGCTTTCTCTGACCAAAGTAACCATTAACATCTACCAACCCACGACAGCAATCCTCACCAGAGAATAAATCTTTTTCAAAGTGAAATTAATGTCTGAATTTCAAAAAAACAAAAAATGTATGCAGTGTGCAAGTAGACATCATTTATTTTTGCACGATGGGATGATTTCGTTCTTGCTTATACACTTCCTTCACAATACACACACTTTCGAATGACTATACTTCCGTACGGAACTCCAATGAACTCCGGTTTAGACTGATGGCATCCATTTTCATCAATCCAGCTATTGAATTAGCTACTTTATAAATACTCCTGCAGTTTGCCCTTTAACTTCTCCCAACGACAACAGAGGAAGGGTTGCAGTGTGTCGGTCAGTGATTGCTTTGCGTGGTAACTTTTGAGTTGGAGCCCCCAGCATTTCACCAGACGGTTTCTCTCTTTTTGGAGTCTTGTCAGCTTTGGATGGGCGAGGTCTTAGTCTCCCCTTTAATTGTTCTGCTGTTGGGGGGCAAGTGGGCTTCCTAGGGCTCGTCCGAAGATTTCAATAAGTCAATCGGCTGGAGCATGACATTGTACAGGAGTCGTTCACCTCCTTGAGGTTCCCCGAGAGAGTGGGTTGATTATCCCTGGAGTTGTCTAGTTGGAATTGGTTCCCCTATGCACTAGTCGAGAGAAGAGGGCGAGTTATCTCGAGTGCCCATCTGCAAACAATACTGCCAAGGCTCTTTGAGGGGCCCAATTTATGGCTTAAGTTCCCTACCCATAGAAATTCGATAGAATTGTATCACTGACAAAGGTCATGCTAAAATGAGACATTGAAGTGTTTACACTTTACTCTACATTTTTGTTGTGAATTCGAATTTGGGAGTAATCCCAATTGGGATGCTGACAACCTGACCGAGAGAGACCCTATAGAATCCCTGCCTTGCTATGGGCATCACATATAACCCGGGGTTAAGCTCAACCAATTTCTCAACTGGAGGTCCGAGAAACGTGGGAGCATGAGTGTCCTTTAACCACCCTCCCCCCCCCTTCCCCCTCCCCGGGTGAATATTTTTTATGACAGCTTGCTCACTGCAGAGCTGTTCCAGGTTTGCTATAGCTACACAACAAAAGCAAAACAGAGTGCAGTGGCAGTGTGGTGATGTTACATAGGCAGTTGAGCCGGAACTGTGTCCACACTTGAAACAAGTCTGGTGCCCCTATTAAACCAGAGAAGGTGAAATTGGTGCAAATTGTGATCCAAACCATATTAGTGATAGGTATGTCATGTTTCAGAATCACTGGCCTGTAGGCGTTCGAGTGATATATTCTCATCAAAACGATACTTTTCCCGGGCAACTCGTCTCACAGTGCACTTTTGTTCGTGTGCCCTTGAATGCTGCTCTTTGAGCTTGCTCAGTGTGAGAGGAGACACATCCAAAACCGGACCGACTCTGGTCAATTCAATCCGCAGGTAACGAATTTGGCCACCCCGAGTGGCGGACTTCCCCCGCCCCGGCAACAACACCAGCTACCCACTACGACGCCCGCCGACATGGAACGTCCTCGAGACCAAATCCTACGCTACAAGTACCTGATAGATTTGACGCTGCGATGAATCACCTCGAAGACCGTATGGATTGGCTGGGCACCCACTAGGTAGTCGTGAGGGCAACATCCATTTTTACTTTCTATATCAAATTGATGAGGCTCTGGGTTGGACACGGATGGAGTTTCGATTGAAATGATGGCAGGGGCTGATGTGTATTGTCAGGATCGCTGCTGAGGTGCTGTGCTCGGTCACGTCCACTCAGATCTTGTGCAAGAGTGGGTTCATAGTCCTGAGCTTTATAGTTGCCTCTTTTGCATGAAGAAACATCACATACTTTGCATGAAGAAAACAATCAATCGTATTACAAAACTTTTTTCACAAGCTAAAAACTTGAATGTTATGGCTGGGACCTTAGTGTGAAAAAAACTGGAAGAGCGATGTGGTAAAATCTCGCATCTGTATTCAAATTGCTAGGATAAACCCATAGCATATTTTTGGTCTAATATTGTAAGGTTATTCATAGTTCATGATTCGCAAACCAATCTGGTTTCGTTATTTATCATCCATTGTTTTTTGTCTCTCTGTCCACTCTCAGGCCTACGTCAGTGCAACACGAGGACGATACTGATCGCCTTTGAGAGAGCCCGTCTCCTATTTGTATTCAACTTCCATCCACCACGAGCTCCACTGGCTACATAACGGGGTAGACCTCCTGGGAAGTATCCTTTCACGACTGCAGAGGTTATACTCTGCCTTAATAATGATCGAGGTCCTGTATGTTGTTAAGTGTTCAAGTCTGCATGTGGATGTGTGTGAATACCGATTATTTTTGTACAAAAACAATATTGCCAGCTGTCAGTCCTCCATAGAGAATGCACTTCTTGGGCTATTGAATGCGCTTGAAAAAACGAAGACAAAAAACTCCTATTCCAGAATGGATTAATTTTCTGCTGGACGGTGACATTTTGATGATTGTTCTTCCTAGAGCACTCAAAATCTTATGGATCCACCGAGCTCTTTTGGTCCCTTATACCATTCTATCATCAGAAGCATTTGACTACGAAATTTAGCTTGGTTTCAGCATTTTATCTCTCCCGGATAGGATTTTCAATGCAAGCCCATTCAATGTTAATTTGGTGCTATACCTTTCCTTCAATGGTATTTTTAGACTTTGTGATTTGGTCTTATCCATTTTAAATATCTTGATTGTTGTATCCATTTACCTGTGTCAGTATTTATGGGATATTTCTCCCTATTCAACCAGTTGGTCCTGCAATACGTTTTAGTTTGTTTTATTCCTTCGTTTACCAATCCCTTCCTGCTCTGCTAATTGTTCCTATATATTTTCTTATATGTCTTTAATCATTCCATGTTTGTATTCAGTACTTTGCCTCACCCTTTCCTTTGTATTTTTAATATGTTTGGCTGAATACATGATCTATCTATTTTAATCATCTCTCTATCTATCTTATCTATCTTCTATCTATCTATCTATCTTCTATCATCTATCGTCCTGTCTGTCCTGTCTGTCTTCTGTCCCGTATGTCTGTCTATCTATCATTCCTATCTGTCTGTCTGTCTGTCCCTGTCCGTCTGTCTGTCTGTCTGTCTTCTGTGCGGTGTCCTTTCTGTCTGTCTGTCCGTCTGTGCTGTCTATGCTGTTTGCATTTATTAACGCTAAAACTGTGGATTGGAATGCAATTACTGTACTTATATCTGCTACTGTTTTTTTTTGTCTTTTTTCTAATGCTCAGTGACATTTGTAAGGTACCTTTCCTGTGAAATGTATTCTGTAGCGTATTGAACCAATGACAAGAGATAATATTAGAGATCTCATTATAAGACCACTAAGTCTGAAGTCATCAGAACCCATAGAGACTGTGCAGAGGAGTTTTTTGGAGATGCCTCTTTAAATAAGAGTGCTCACTCAAATCTTGGGACAAGCCACTGAGGAAAGCATTATCCTCAAAACTCACTTCCAGTTTTTAGGGACTAACGGTTGATTCAACTGTAATGGATCAACGTACCTTTTGCATTGGGGTTAGCAACAGTTTTGAGGGATGTCTGTTATTTGTTTTTCAGTCTCTCTCCTAATGAACAAAATTCAGGTACAAGATCATTCTTGATTCAGACGCGAGGAGTTTGACGGCCACAAGAGACCTCGACCCCAGTACAGATTCTTCACCAAGGGCCAAACCGTGGGATGACAGACAGAATCATATAGAGGTAAGCAAGCTAGTTCCCAAAGCAGTTTACTTAGCTGTTTTATGCTGCTGGAACATTGTTAAGACAACCTGTACTGAGCTCCAGAACAAATTGCTGAGATTTTGTTAGAGGTGTATTTGCAGGACAGAGAATAAAATCTATCCTGTCAAGCGTGCAGACCTGGGTTTCTATTCACAAACCAAACAGGGCCCGCCTTGACTCTGTTGCCGGGGCAATTGGAAAATAGTTAGCTAGGTAAGCTTTGCCTGGGTCTCATTTGCCAAATGAGTGTACCTCTGATCTCAGGTAATCCAGGTTGGCCAATGTAACTTCTCCAGAGCCAGTGGTTCAAAAGGAGCCACGTCCCGACTGACAAGGTTTCCTTGCGTGGACATTGTGCAGCATGGTTTTGCTCATAATCTCACCACGGCGCTATCCCTCGTAACATTTTGGAAAAATAATGAATGTGCTTTTCCTTGCAATACTACTAATAATCAGTTTGTGTTTGATTCAGTAGTGTGGTGTAACCTCCTCAGTAACACGTAAGCAACATGAGTTGTCACCGCACTGCATTTTTTGTTTCATGGTCATTTGCATCCAATACGAACCGCATGTTCCAGTGTTTTTTTGTTTTGTTGCTCATGAACCTTATGTATGACTCACAGCATAAAATTTCGGCGTGTTCCATCGTAACGTATTGCTGCTCTGGCTGCTCAAAACATGACCTGTTCATTCTTTCCACATGTGAACTGCATACTTCCTTGCATTACCAAAAGAGCTTACCGCGCACCTTCGTTGGAAAGTTGTGTGTCGAGTGTGAAGCGAAGATTATATTAAAAGAATTCAATTTTACCCAACAAGCTTTCGAACCCAGCATCCTTCACTAGCCGTGCCGACCACTGCTCTTGTATAGACCAAGGTCGTGGGAGCGACCATCCGTTGTTGCTCATTTCCCTACTACTGCTGTGGTACCTCGATTCCATAGCAACATGGTCCATTTTCCACTTGTCCTTCAACTGCCCAATGGGGAGTGGACATCCTCAAATCCCCTGACCCAAGTTTTGAGATTCGAGTAGGTTGCCCTTCCGGATCATTTAATTTCACCTTGATTGATAATGTCGCCTGAGGCTTCATATGCTTAGGCAGCGCTTTATTGTTTATTCAGATTCCATTATTATAAATGTTTGGTATAGGGTTCACAAAGTAGTTCTGCCGGTGACTATCCTCGCACATGCCTCTTGCAAGCTGCATATTGCACAGAAGCAGATGTGTTGTAACTCACACTCGGTGATGTCTCCCATAACCACTGAATCTCCTGTCACTCTCTCCCTGCTTGATTCCAGATATAATAACAGACCATGGTAGCGCTAGTCCTTTTCGCCAGGCGATGAGATCGATTCCACCGCCCCGTAGATCCAGGCCATCGGGAGCGCTGTATATGTTCCATTCGTGACCAGGAAGGGATTCATGGTCCACCGAAGCTACACCTTGAGTTTAGAGATCATGTCAGTACTGAACATTCCATCACAGGGCGTACCGGTATTCTTGTTTGGAGGGCAGGAATCATAACCCAAATCCCCACAAGTAGCTAATTTCCATCATCAGTGATACTGCCAATTACTGCACGAGAAATGTGCACATTTTGGGGGGAAATAATTACACCTGGAGATTTTGGCAGTTAGTTGGGAATTTGGGTATTTTACTTCTTATTCTCCATTGAATTAACCTCTGTCAACGTTTTCCAACTTTCTGCCAGAGGTTCAAATATTCCACCCCAACTTTTTATAGGACACTCAGAACACACACACACAATATTTCCTCTATCATAATGGTTTGGGGAAATGTCCATGTGTGACCAAAATACTTGTGTAAGATATTCTTTATATTCAATATTTCACAATTTGTGAGTCAATAATGATCTATCAGTAGACTGACTCCTTCATAATTGCTCACAAATTCTCACCAGTTTTGTGCAATTTACCTCAATCAATTTAACTAGTCAATGTCCTTGTTGTTGTGCTCGCTTTGTCAAGAGTCAATTAAATTGCAACAGAGCCTTATGATTACAGTAGAACAAAAAAGTTACAGCTACATAGGAATGAATATCTTTTGAGATTGATCTTTATTGGATGTGATAGTTCAAATTTATATTATTTTCGTTTTCCTTCCCACACGAAAAGAAAAAAAACTTGTGCTTCATAGACACTGGTTTATTATTGAAGCCAGCCATCAGTGCATGACCTCTGAACCAGCTAGGTTGTAATTGAGGCTAAAAAAACCTATATAAATGGCTCGCCTGAGCCCGACCAAGGGATTTGAATGGGGAAAATAATACAACAAACTTCTCAGATACAACTGAGTACCTTGCGTGCATGTTTGTATAGCCCTTATAAGATCGTCAGATGGCATTTTGTTATGTAATTGTAAGTGGCCTCTACTGACCTCCCTCACTTTTGTTTCCCACCAACTTTGGGCTAGTGGTACTAGAATAGACCCTGTGGGCCACTTTTTCGTCCATCCCATGATGCAACTAAACCCAGTGCACATGGACTGCTATAAGACCGACAGTGTTCTGGTGTTTTGCATCGGCCTGTGTGCGTGGATGTTTCTTGTGGTAACAGGTAGAGCTGAAGTTACGATAGAATGAGCGTGGAATGTGTTTTTCTTACCTCAGGATGTCTCATTGGTCTGTGATAAAAATGTGAAAATTGCTTTTGTGTTCATTTATCAGCTTCCTTGCAGTTTTTTTTTTTTTTTTATCTAATGATATGGTTATTGTGCTTCTGTTGTTTAAAGCATAGAATTTGTAAATAAGATACAAATTACCATCTCTTGATCTCCGAGAACATTTATCAGTTTTTATAACTTTGCTCACTTATTCCGTTTTTATCATGTTTAAATTGTTACTATGATTTTTACTTTTTGTTCATCTCACCCGATCTTTTGGAAATACTGCAACAGTAAGACTCGGTCGATTGATTCACTTTTGGTGAAGAGGGTTATCCCATTTAGTTGATGCCATCTCAACTCCTTGACCAAAAAGGCTGCCATAGCCTCGGCGATGCTGCCGAAGTATCTCATCTATGCTGCAACAGTCCCCAGCTTACAATGCAACAGCCTTGGCTATTCGGCATCAGCATCTGGACTATGCTACAAGACAGCCTCGGCTATGCTGGAAACATCTCAACTATTCTGCAACAGCCTTGACTATGCTGCAGCAGTAGTCTCGACAATGCTGCAACAGCCTCATATATTTTGCAGCAATAGTCTCGGCTCTTCTGCAGAAGTAGTCCCAGTTATGCTGCAGCAGTATTAACTAAGCTGCGACAGCCTTGGCTATACTGCAGCTGTTGTCTCGGCTGTGCTGCAACAGTCCTGGCTATGCTGCAGCCTGTCGTGTGGCAAATGCTCCAGTAGTCTCAGCTACGCTGCAACAGCCTCGGCTATTCTGCAGCAGCAAGTCTCAACTACGCGGCAACAGCCTTGGATATGCTGCAGCATTGCTCCAGCTATACTGCAGCTAAACTGCGATACTGCATGTTAGGCACTACTTAACATCTACAATGACTGTATTCAACTACCTGTTCTTGAATGTTCCCAGACATGTTGAGGATTCAAGAACTCTTTCTGCAGTGTCCAACGCTGTAGAGCAGTACAGTAACAATCAAATGTTGTAAGATACTTGTACATATGTTGTATTCCATCTTGCTCGAATTACAATGCCTTCCAGGTTGAGTGACACTAACCTTGTAGGTTTCTCTGTTAGAACATCATTTGACATCTGTGTTCTCAAATTTTTCTATGTCCAGGTTTTCCCATCATGTGGAAACACATTGTTGTGATTACACATTTTTTTTTTTTAATGTCTGTTCTAACTTCCTCCACCAGCAAAGCTGGTTTGAGTTGCCAACCAGGGGTTTATTGCAGCCAATATTCAAGCAAGGTGGAGTGCTCCGTTATATTTTAATCCCATCTTAGCTGTAGCCCTGCTGAGAAAGCTGCAAGTTAGCTGCAGCTTAACCTTTGACATGGTAACTGAGAGATTTTAATGTAAAAAAAATGTTATGTGCTTGGTACTTGTTCTCACCAATGATTTTCAAAAATGAGTCCTATTGCTTGTGTGTTGTGTGCCCCATACGAGCGAAGAATTACGAAAGCAGTCTAGTGCTCTAGACCTGAATGAGTTTATATTTATAGAGGATTTATAATAAATTCAATACCGGGGGACAGTTTTTCATAGTGAGGTCATTATTCTCCAGGGGTTGAATGACGATGCCTCTTTAAAGGTGGGGCATACTGCCGTTCTACATCTGAGTGGATAGAGCAAGCCAGAGAAAGAAACAACTGGGGAAAAAGGGTCTGTGGATGTCTTAGTTAATCCAGAAGGGAAATTGTGGCGAAAGTTTATGTGAACCAGTTTAGCGGGCATGAGTTGACGGAAGGGCTGCCGTGAGGAAGGGTGTGCCTTCATAAACATGACAAGTGCAAAATATACTTGCGCAGGTGCAGATGGTCAGTAAACATGTTTGAGTCTTCTGGGTGCTTGAGCCACTTGTGAAAATTTGTCATACTTATTTGTGGAAACACTGTTCTGTGATGAAAGGAGCAACACGAGAGAAAAAAGGCAGAGGGTCCCAACCAAAATGGAAGTTGAGATGAAACGCGACAATTTCTCTTCAATATTATTCTTCCTGGGAACGATACTCGATCTTTCCAAGTACATTGAGGAAACCTTATATCATTGAGTCTGAGAATGTGGTGCAATCGTCGATCATGGGATTTTTTTTCTCCAAGTTTGCTAAAATTCAAAACTCAAGAAGACAATATGCTTCAATCTTCCTCTTTCGGCCTTTCTGACAACCTGAAAATGATTCATTGCTTGGCTATCGTATCAGAAAGATCAACACATTCAAGAATGAATAAAGGGGAGAGCTATCTTCTTCCCAACCGCTAGAGGGCCCGGGAGGCCTCCCTTATGTGAATTATAGAGAGCTTCAGATGCATTTTCCCTGATGAAAGCCCTCCTCAGGTGTCCTCTCTGAGAATGAGTGATTCCAGTTTTATTAGCGAACATATCATAGTCTACTGTAGTGCCATTTATTATGTACATGTTTTAGCTAGGGAGGTTCCAAATCGTGGTGGTTGATGAATTGAAAGAAGTGACGAATGATGTTTATCATTACATGTCCTATGAGTAGTAGGGTGATCAGCCTATCCTTGGTTTGTTAATCATGTACACTATCTGTGCATTATATCAGTGCAATTGAAAGCTGCCAAAAGAATGGGCAGTCCGTAACAATATATTTAAAAAAAACTTGTTTGTCCGTCCTTATTACCCCTTTGTTTAATGTGAGTGGTCTTGGTTATACAGTTTGTCACAAATTCCTAATTAGAAAGTTGGTCACCGTAGTACTCCTCCAGAACATCTGGTTCATCTTCCGTCTTGCTATTTGATGGATACATGGTATACTTGGTCACATCTGCACCAAGTGAAAGGTTATCTGGGGTGCTAAAAAAGGGGTCAAAGGTTAAAAATAGCAGCAAATGTACTGGTTTAACCGTTCTGATAAGTGTGGTTACAGCCTGCCTTGCCTAACCAGAGTATGTATGTAAACATGCCTTGCTTACTTTGGTACTGTCATGAATTATTTGAAGTCATGAATCTAGCTGTCTGACAAGTGTACGATGTATGTGGGGGCACATGATGTTGTGAACACGATGACTCCACCTGGATTGATCGAGCTCAAACTTGTAGTGGGTTACCCATGAGTGCGTGGACCTCTTGTTTCGGGGTCATGTTACAGTTAAAGTCTGAAACGTGAACGTGATAATTCTGGAATGCTGAAATCAGTATCTCACTTTCTTATGGGAAGTACGAGACGCTAATGTAAATAACATTATATCATTTTCGAGAGAGAATCGTGAAAAACGAAGACATAGTTTGGCTGTATTTGGCAGTGGAACGTGATAAACTGACCCACGCGGGATGGATCCGGCTTTCAACGTGGTGTATTGGTATCCCATATAGTATATGAACCTATTGTTTGGGGTTCAGGTAAGAATCCTCTGAAGTCAACAGAGGTCAAAGTCTGTGAATTCGAAATGCAGGTTCGAACCAGCTGCTCTCTCATGAGGTTTGCATTTGGGGTCAGTGTCAAAAGTCGTTTTGAGGTCACTGCATAAAGCCTTTGGCCTTTTGCCTATTGTGGACAGCATGACATGACATGAACTGAAAAACCTCCGACCGTTTGTTTTCGCGTCTGCCTGAATGAAATACATGAAGGACTTGGCGCCTTTGGTAGTGTTGTGTCACACTTACCGTTATTGGGATGTCGCCGAAACAGTAAGACTAACGTGTAATTTTGTATGTGCTTATCGGAGTGTTCACATGACTGATTAGATTTTGGTTGTACTGTTTAGGTACCGATATCCTTATTCGAGCTCGCTACCAATTGACAGACTGTAGAAAATTGTCACGTGGTTTTTTGGCACCATAGGTACTGGAGATCCGGTAGATGATTTGTAATATCTAGCGTAAACTATTCTAAGTGAGAAGTCTTATTTGCTTAATTTAGCGATGTAGCCATCATTTATATGGCCGGCGTATTAGGTATTCATACCATGTGACTGACGGAAGATCGGGAAATGCCGCTAATTTCTGGGGTAGCGTAGCATCATGCACATAAATATTGGCGCAATATGGGGTAGACTAATCATGGAGCGATTATATTAACTTGAGAGGACATTAGATCGCATATTGTGTGCCCTATTCAAAATCCCGTCAGAGACCACAACTTACATTGAGGAGGAGCCCTATGGGTAACATCGGTGAAACACATTCCGTTTGTTTACTCTCTATTGCGAATTACTTCTACCATATGCCCCGACGCTACCTTTGTTGTTTCATAGTGAAGATAGTCATAGTGCAAGATCCTGGAACACCTTCAGCGAATACGAGGGAAAGTCAGACGATATATTACGCAAGCACAGAAAACAGATAATTAATTCGGAAATACAAATCGATGGCGTCTGTCAGGAAACACCATCTAGGAGTTAAAGTTATAACATCAACGGAATGAACTAAAATTTATTAATGTTGAAGCTCGAATCAGAGGAGGGCTTGTCAGGACGGGGAAACACATATTCTAATATTCTGACGGAATGCGACATCATTGTCGCCCAAATTCACTTGTTAATATAACAGTACTATAAGTGAGGGCGAGATCGGGGTCTTAGCAACACCTGGTACCACACTGATGCTGCTCTGCATAGGAGTTCCAGTACAGCATTTCCGGGGCTTGGTCTAACCTCTACTGTACGCCACATACGGCAGTAGTCGGGCCTGGCAACAGCGGTCTTCGACGTGAGGCATACATAGCGTCCATTCTATAAGTTTTGTCTTCTTCAAAATCCGTTCTGCACCTTTTGATGGCCCGTAATTGTTCGGGATCATCATGTTCTTGGTTTTTATTCTAACAATGTCGTACTTCAGTGGTTACACTCAGGCTTCCACACTCAATATCGTTCTGCAATTTCGATGCGATGGACGTTTTCTCTTTGTCGTTGGTTATAGGGAATTGGTCGTTATGGCAGGTTTATTCCGTTCTATTGCTACGATCTGACTTTGTTGCATCGTAGTGGTGATGCTCAGACCCAGGATTGCGACACTCCATCTTTCCAAAAAGCTGATCTGCCGTTTTTTCCATTGTTTCTTTCCTATAGTTTGTTATGGAACTAGGAGACTGGGAGAGTACTATTTTCTCTGCTACAATCCGATAATGCTGTTCAGGCATCCACTATTCGTTTTGTTCTCTCCTGTGATATTTTAGGTTTCACAGATTGATACCGTCGAAGGAAATATGTTGAGCGGGAGGATGGGGGCAGTCTCTTGGCCCTGAATGACAGAGAAGGGAACAAAGCGGATTCATAACACATCACAGTGGTCCTGAATGAACCAGGCGGAGTGCCTTTTTACCTAGTCGTGCTATTCAAACACAAAAAAAAAGCAAAAGCACGGGTGTTATAACTCTTCAAAACATGTTGTAGCAGGTTGGTTGTGTAACCTATTCTGAAATCTGGATTGGGGGGACTAATCAGCTATTTATATTGAGGGAGTAGCTTCGGTAGGTTGGATCATCAACAGTCGCACACACAAATCGACTTGGAAGTATTGGCACAGACAAAACCAGTGCAGTGCTATTTTGGTCCAATACACGGCTATGCCCTGGTGAAATGACAATGACAAATAAAATCAACTTAGCATTATTCAATATCGCGAAGAGCAGATGTCATGTTGCTTCTACTTGACGTCGAATAGTCATGTTCACGTGGCATAATGTTGGTAACTGCATTGGGGAACAACGCTATCCATATTGAAATTGAGAACAAGCTTACGCTGGTTGCTCAACAAATTAGTGACATTTCCGTGAATAGCGACAGTTTTGAATATACCAACATACATAACACATAGACAGTTAAATGCAAAGACAATTTTAATGTTGCAAAGGCAGAAAGAAAAATGTAAAAACAGAGTACCAAACCTGGGAGGAACGAATATGGGTGCGTTCTGTCGAGCATCGACCCGATTACCTAATAACGCGTTCCCCTGTGGGGAAAGCGGACCTCAGTATTCAAATATCTAGTTCAGATGGGTATGCGCTGCTCATACCTCCGCCACTGAACAGGGTTAACGCTGTCTCTGTGGGGGAGCGACCTCCAGTTTCACACGAGCCAAATTGGACAGAACACAGCCTGAGGGTCGTTTGAAATATGCTACTGTTTTAAAATTGACAATCACAAGACCGTTTTTATAAACAATCACAAAATGCTCGCCCATGGTTGATTGAAAATATCCATTTCTTTAAGTAAAACCTCTGGAGAGAGGAGAAAATATTTCATAACATTTTCAAACAAATTTTTAGTAGGACGGAAGGTTCCTCGAGAAATCCTGAAAGTATTTTGAAAATGTTTTGAAGAAAATGCTTTGGCGGTATGGGATTTGCGCGACGTTTTCATGACCGTCACGCCGAAATGCGTGTTGCCAGCGACGATACCTGCTTGATTTGCGGAGGTGTAAGGCGGATTCCATAAGATGGATTCCATAGATGCAGTTGCGGGTACGGTACGCTCGTGGAAAATAGCCCACTTATTTCAGGGCACTTACCTTTCTGGACTTATGGAATACAAATTGCATTTTTCGTCGCCAAACGGGCCGCGTTTCAACACAGCCTATACCAACACCAAACCTTAAGCACAGCTGAGCCCGGTACCTAACGCAAAGCCGTAAATAACTGGGCGCGACACCCGGGTCTGTACTATATCACTCTTTTCGGTGCGTTGCCTGCAACGCACGCGTTAATTAGAGCTCATTCGGTTCCTTCTTATTTCCAACGTAGATCGACGTTCAACGCATTCCGACCGTTGGTCGGGGTCGATGCTCGTCGTCCCCCCCCCCCCGCAGGCTGAATCTCCTGCCCCCTCCGTTGAGGTGAGGGTCCGTCGGCCAGGAGTCTCTTCAGCCGACGGAAGAGCCACCCGGTTAGGGCCTCGTTGAGGGGCAGACTACGCTTATTGCGGTAACGAACTGGCTCAGGCTTTCTTCTCCTCCGTCCTAGTCGGAAACCCAGTGGTCGCGACCGAGGATCCGACGGGCTGGGCAAACCGCTCGCGTCCCCGTCTAGCGTCCTGTAAGCGGAGGGCTCGCCGCGGGGACGCCAGAGCGCTCCTATCTTGAACCCTACCTACTCGGGGCTGTTTCCCCCGGTATCAGGCTGAACAGAAATTCCCGGTGGAGACGAACTGGAAGACGGCGGATTTGAAGTCGGTGGGTTGCCCCACCACCCCTAGGCAGAAGGGGAACTCGGCCAAGCGGCCCGGTAGGCCCAGAGGGGGGAGGGGCGTCATTCCTCGCCGTGGGCCCCTCCGCCCGGGGGTAAATGACTACCGCTCCCCTATCCCCCAAGGAACCCCCCCGGGGCGTCCTCCGGGACTCTGTGGGGGCGTGGCTCTCCTCCCGTGGGTATCGCCTAGAGTGTTACGGCGCCCCCCCACCGCCTCCCCCGAGCTCTGGGTGATTTCGGGCCACTCCGGTCTCCACGGGACGGCTTCCCGGCTTGGCTTTATAGAGGGAGGTTCGAGACTCTGGCTGTCCAATTGGGATTTCACCTCCCCCTCCTCCGGTAGAAAGCCCACGGTTTGTAGCGACGTTCTTCTGACGGCCAAGAGGGACGGCACGTTTGTGAACCCATTCGAACCTGCGTTCCTCCTCAACCGGTTTTATCGCCCTCCTCCCACTTCTGCTGGATACACTGTTAGTGATCTCTCAAGCACTTGCTGAGGGTCCTCAGGCGCCTCGGTGGATCCACTGTGATGCCTACTTACATATACCCCTTCATACGGGAGGACTCTTCTTCCTATATTTTCCGCTACCACCGCGCTTCTCCGTAGACCGTTTACCAGTTTCCCCGTTTGGGTTGTCTACGGCCGCCGCGTGTGTTTACACGGATTTACAGGGGCGTTGTCATGGACGACAGGCTTATCGGGGGGACTTAAGCGGCGGAGGTTCAGATTGGACCCGCAAGGTCCCCTGAACGTGGCTGCGAGCCTGGGGTGGCTCGCAACGTTGCCAAGCTCCGACCCTCGACGACCCGTCTCCACAGATCGTTGATATTCTGGGTGCTTAGTCGATCTGGCGGACGGGGATGGCCACCGCGACCCCCGGAGAGGGGGTGGAAGCCCCTATAAGGCCGGGTGTCGCTACTTCGGGCAAGGCCCTTCACTGCACGGGGCGTGCTGGTACGCTTCGGCTTTATGCGAGCCTGGTGGATCGGTTCCTATTGCCGGCTGTACATGCGCGCCCTCCATATTCATCTCTTGTGTTTTTTTTCTCGCCGGATCCGAACGAACGCCAGTTCCGTGGCAAGCCACACCTGGACCCGATAACCGGTAGTGTGCCTGAACAAGGACAAATGTCACACTCAGAGGGTCCGTTCCCACCCATCCCCCAACTCTCTTGCTCACTTACGCCCTCTGAGTCGCTGTTGGGCTCACGTGTGGGACCCTAGTTATCGGGGACTCACATCAACGTGCTGTCATGTACGAGTTGCTGGCGGTGTTCCCGCCTTGAAATTACTGCATCCGAGAGTGGCGGGCCGTCTCTGTACTGGTCCGTTGCGGTCATACCCGCGGGCGATGTCGTACTTAAAAAAAAACGCGCAGGAGAGCGTTTTTCTGCGGGAGCTCTTTTCGGTCATGACTTGAACCTGCTTCCAATGGTCCCTGTGTGTTCCGTGGGCTGTTGCTGGCCGCTTCTCTTTCACCCGTTCCAGATGTTTCACCTGCCAAGCCAGAGAGCTCCACGTTGCCTTGACTTTCTCTTTGTCGTATTCGCTTCGTCCTCAGGCATCGCAGAGTGTGGTCCACTACTTCGCGAACGGAGTCTGAAGGCGTTGTTTAGGCGGTTTCGTCACCCGGAGGTGATCGTTCGGCCTTGCCTCTCAACGCAAAGCTGCCTTCTGCCCAAACAGATCCCGTTCGATGGGCGCCTTGGCGGCCCGAACGATCTGTCCCTGGTTTGGGCCTTTTTCTCTCGACGCATACGCCGTTCCGCCGTTCGCTCAGCTTCGTCGACAGAGTGGTCGACAGGGTGGCAGAGAGCCGTGTCGGGTCCTCCCTATATCGCCGATTTGGCCGACCCACTGGTTCCGGCCCGATCTCCTCTTTCGGTGTCGTTTTTGGTGACGGGGATGCCGTGGATCCTCCCCTGCTGTCCTGATGGTGCTCCCGTCCGGCGGGAAACCCTCCACCCCTCATCCCCCGGATCTTTGCGTCTGGTGCGTGCCATTCCGTGGATGTCCCTCCGAGCATCGGGCCCTTAAGAGGATCTGCCGCGAATGCGGCCCGGGGCGTAGAAATTCCACTCTTCCCTCGTATGGTTCGCGACTCGGATGTTCCGAGGGTGTGTGCGTATCTGCCAGTCTCCCCGGCCACGGCCACTCTCGGGAAGGTGGCCGATTTTTTCCTCTACCGTGTCCCGCTGGGGCGACAGGTACACAACGCGATCCTGGTTTCCTGCGTTTACACGGATTCCGCCCATTCGAGCCGCTGGCAGACTGTTCTGCCGCAGCTGTCGGTTGAGACAGCTTTCTCCGTTTTGACCGAGCGTCGAGATTCGGCCATTAATGTCTGGTTCTCCAGCTATTTTAGCGGGGTTGTTCCCCCGGTGGCGCCGTCGGCGGACCCCTCCCTGCGGGAGGTTATGGTGCGAGTTCAGCAGTCGGCGGTCACAGGCTCGTCGGTGCGACCCATTTCGCCGCTTGCCGTCGGTACCGACGGTGCGGTGGAGGTGTGTCTGCCGGACTTCCTCTCTCCGCTCGCCGCGGGGGAACTCCAGAGCGCTCCTATCTTGGGCCCCGCCTCCTCGGGTCTGTTCCCCGGTTCTGGAACAGGACGATTCCCGGGTGGAGACGAACTGCCGAACTGGCGGATGTGAAGTCGGTGGGTGCCCCACCCCCGCAGCAGAAGGGGAACTCGGCCAAGCGGCCCGAAGCCCAGGGGGGGGGGCGTCATTCTCTCGCCGTGGGCAGAGTCGTGGCGCCCCAGCCTGCCCCGGGTAAATGACTACCGGCTCCCTATGCCAGGACTACTCTTGACTGGGTCCCCGTGGGCGTCTCCGGGACTCTGTGGGCGTGGCCCTTTCATCCCCTCGGCAGGGATTCTGGCCACGCTCCTCCCAGTGGTATCGGCCTAGAGTTTAACGGCGCCCCCTCCGCTTCCTCCGGTCTCTGGGTGATTTCGGGCCACTCCGGTCCACGGACCGCTCCCAGCTTTGCTTTCATAAGGAGGTCGATACTCTGCTTCAAGTGGATTTCACTCCCTCCCCCCCTCCTCCTGTAGGAAGTCCCACCGTTTTGTAGCGACGTTTCTTCCTGCGGGCCAGAGGGACGGCACTTGGCACCCATTCTGAACCCTCACCTGCGTCCTCCAACCGTTTTATTCGCCCTTCCTCCCCTCTGCATGGCGACACTGGTAGTGATATTCGCACTTGCGGAGGGGCCTCAGGGCGTCCTCGGTGGATCACCACGGATGCCTACTTACCATTACCCGTCGGACGGGAGGACTCTCTTCCTATAATTTCCGCTACCGCGCTTCCTCCCGACCGATTTACCATTTTCCCGTTTGGGTTGTACGGCGCCCGCGTGTGTTTACACGGATTAACGGGGCATGGTGGCCCATCTGCGTGGTCAGGACGACAAGCTTATCGGGGGGGGGGGACTTAGAGCGGCGGAGGTTCAGATTGGCACCCGCACTGCGGGTCTGAACGTGGCGGCGAGCCTGGGTGGCTGCGTCCAACTTTGCAAGTCCGACCCCGACCGTCTCCGCGAAATCGTTTATTCTGGGTGCTAGATCATCTAGGCGACGGGTGGCCAACCGCACCCCGGAGAGGGTGGAATGCCCTATAAGCCGGGTGCCGGACACTTCGGGGCAAGACCCTCCATGCACGGGCTGGCTGTTACCCTTCGCTTAATTTCGCGAGCCTGGTGGATATGGTTTCCCTATTGCCGCTGTACATTCGCCTCCTCCAGAGTTATCTCTGGGCGTTTTTTTTTTCGCCGGATTCCGACCACGCCATTACCACCGTGGCAAGCCCCACCTGGAGCCGCGATAAATCCGGTAGTGGCTGAACAGGACAATGTCCACTCTGGGGTCACGGTCCCACCTCTTCCCGTCCAACCTCGCCCGTCAACTTTCTCTTTTCTTAATACGCCCGGTGTCGCGTTGGCTCACGTGTGGGAACCTGAGTGACTGGGACTCACTTTACCGTGCTGTCATGTACGAGTTGCTGGCGGTGTTCCTCGCTTGAAACACTGCATCCGAGAGTGGCGGGCCGTCTCGTACTGGTCCGTTGCGCCCGTACCCCGCCGGATGGTCGTACTTAAACCGGCAGGGAGAGCGTTTGCGGAGTCTTTGGTCAGTGATCTTGACCTGTTTCCAATGGTGCCGGCGCGCACGAGGGTCACCTTCCAAGCACATAGACTCCATCACCCGCGGACGCGCTCCATCGCTCATCTCTCGGCATCGACGCAGTGGTCACTTCACGACGGAGTCGTGAAGGCGTTTGTTTGAGGCCGTTTCGTCACACCCTGAGTGTGGATCGTTCAGCCTTGCCTCTCACGCAAAGCTGCCTTCCTGCACACGAGTCCCGTCGAGGGGCGCCTGGGGCCGACGATACTGTCCCTGGCTGGGCTTTCCGACGCATAGCCTTACCCGCCGTTCCGCTTCGTGCGACATAGTGGTCGCTGGGTGGCCAGGAGCCGTGCGGGTCCTCCCGATAAAGCGCCATTTGTCCGACCTACCGTGGTTCCGGCCACTCTCGGCGTTGGTATCGGGGATTCCGTGGATCCCCTCCCCTGCTGGTCCTGCTGGTGCTCCCGGTCCGGGAACTCGCCACCCGCATCCGGAGGCTTTGCGGTCTGGTTGCGTGGCTCATTGGCCGGTGATTCCCCCCCCTTTCCCTTCCGAGCATCGGGCCTCTTAAGAGGAGGCTGCCGCGAAGGGCGGCCCGGGGCGCGGAGAGATTCCCACTCTTGCGCTCGTAGGTCTGTGTTCTCGACTCGGTTTTGTTCCGAGGTGGTTGTGGCAGATCACCATGTCCCCCCCGGCCACGGCCACTCTCGGGAAGGTGGCTGATTTTCGCCTCTACCTTTCCGCTTGGGGCGACAGGTACACGCGATCAGGGGTTCCTCGGTTACTATCGAGCCTCCCTTCGAGCCGCTGGCAGACTGTTCTGCCGCAGCTGTCGGTTAAGACACCTTTCTCCGGTGTTTTGTTGATCGAGCAGCGAGATTTCGGCATTAAGGTCTGGGTTCTCCAGCTATTTTTAGCGGGGTGGTTCCCCCAGGTGGGCGCCGTCGGCGTACCCCTCCCTGCGGAGGTTATGGGTACATTTCAGTCGGCGGTCACAAGCTCGTCTTCGACCATTCGCGCCGCATTGCCGTCAAGGTAACGACGTTGCGGTGGAGGTATGTCCCTCCGGACTCCTCTCCGCCTCGCCGCGGGGGAACTCCAGAGCGCCCCTATCTTGGGCCCCGACCTACTCGGGGCTGTTTCCCCGTGTTCTTAACAGACGATTCCCGGTGGAGACGAACTGGAGACGGCGGATGTTGAGTCGGTGGTGCCTCACCCCCGCAGCAGAAGGGGACTCGGCCCAGCGGCCCTGAGGCCCAGGGGGGGGGCGTCATTTTCTCGCCGTGGCAGAGGGGCGGCGCCCCAGCCTGCCCGGGGTAAATGGCTACCGCCTCCCTATCAGAACCCCCGGGGCTCTCGGACTCTGTGGGGGCGTGCCCCCTTTCAACCTCGGAACAGGGGGATTTGGCCACGCTCTCCAGTGGTATCGCCTAGAGTTTACGGGCGCCCCCTCCGCCTCCTCCGGCTCTTGGGTGATTTCGGGCCACTCCGATCCCGCGGGAACGCTCCCAGGCGTTGGCTCATTAGTAGGGCGAGACCTGGCTGTCCAGTGGGATTTTCCCCTCGCCTCCTCCTGTAGGAAGTCCCACGGTTTGTAGCGACGTTCTTCCTGACGGCCAAGAGGGACGGACGTGGTGACCCAAAAATTCGATTCTTCTTAGGCGACTCTAGGGTAGAACTGCGTCCTCTCAACTCGTTTATTCGATTTCGCCCTCCCCACGTCTGCATGAGACACTGTAGTGATCTTCCAGCACTTGCGAGGGCCGCAGGCGTGCCTCCGGTGGATCACACACGATGCCTACTTACTTAGCAGCTTTTATACCCGTCAGGACGGGAGGACTCTTCCCTCCTATATTTCCGCTACCGCGCTCCTCCCACCGATTCCTACCAGTTTCCCCCCCGTTTGGGTTGTCGACGGCGCCGCGTGTGTTTACACGGATTCGGGGGCTCATGGTGCCCATCTGCGTTGTCAGACGACAGGCTTATCGGGGGGGGACTTAGGCGGAGGTTCAATTGGCACCGCACGGTCCGGACACGTGGCCGGAGCCTGGGGTGGCTCGTCAATTTGCCAAGTCCCGCCCCTCGACCGTCTCCGCATATCGTTATCTGGGTGTTTAGATCGATCTGGCGGACGGGGTGGCCACCCGACCCCGGAGAGGGTGGAAGCCCTATAAGCCGGGTGCCGGACACTTCGGGGCAAGACCCTCCATGCACGGGCGTGTCTGGTACCCTTCGGCTTAATCCGAGCAACACCTTGGGGGGATATGGCTCCCTATTGCCGGCTGTACATACGCCCCCTCCAGATTCATCTCTTGCGTTTTTTTTCGCCGGATCCGACGACGCCATTACCGTGGCAGCCCCACCTGGAGCCGATAATCCGGTAGTGGCTGAACAGGAAATGTCACGGCAGGGTCCGGTTCCGCACCATCCTTCCAACCTCTTTCCTCACTTACGCCCTCGGGTCGCGTTGGCTCACGTGTGAGATTCGGGAGTTACGGGGTACCCACATACACTGTGCTGTCATGTCGAGTTGCTGTGCGGTGTTCCGCGCCTTGAAATTACTGCAACCAAGAGTGGCGGGCCGTCTCGTACTGGTCCGTTGCGGCGTACCGCCGCGTATGTCGTACTTAAACCGGCAGGAGAGCGTTTTGCGAGTCGTTGGTCATGTCTTGGCCTGTTCCATGTTGCCGCGGCGCACGAGGTTCACCCTGCCAAGCAACAGAGAGCTCCATCGCGGAAGCGCTCTCGCTCATCGCTCAGGCATCGACGCAGTTGTCACTTCACGCGGAGTCGTGAAGGCGTTGTTTGAGGCTTTTTCGGTCACCCGGAGGTGGATCGGTTTCGCCTTGCCTCTCTACGCAAAGCTGCCTCTCTGCCACGATTCCCGTCGAGGGGCGCCTGTGCGCCGACGATCTGTCCCTGGTTGGGCCTTAACTCACGCATTACGCCTTCCGCCGTTCATCTTCCGTCGACATGTGGTCGACAGGGTGGCAGAGAGCCGTGTCGGGTCCTCCCGATAGCGCCGTTTTTGGCCGACCCACGCGGTTCCGGCCGCTCTCGGCGTTTGTGGCGGGGATCCGGGATCCTCCCCTGCTGGTCCTTCTGGTGCTCCCGATGGATTGAAATACACTGTATACCACTTCATACCTTTGGGAACCCCTGCAGAGTGAATCCCACCCAACGGGCATGGCCACCGCTTCTCTCCCTTCGCACCGATGGCCGCTTGCCCATGGTCATCGTCGCTTGGCGCCCCCTCTCCTCCTCGTCCACGATCTCGCTCGCGGTGCGCGTTTTGTAGGGCTGTGGCTTTGGGCGGAGACGTCCGCCTGGACGGGATGGTGCTCGCCCGATGCTTGGGACTGGGCTGCAAAAGTGGGGGGGCGGGCCGGTACCCGAGCGTCCTTCGTTGGCGATGTTTTATATTCTAGTTTGATCCATTCTCTCCCCCGCCTTCCCACTCCTTGCGTGGGGGCTGCAATTTGGGTCCATAAAGTAAGTGCCCTGAAGTAAGTTAACCCCCCCCTTCGTTAAGGGGGGCTACTCACAATGGGGCAACTTATCTTCTGGACCCGCCCGCCTTCCCCACTAAGCCGGGGACCTAGGTTTTTATTTGGAAGACGTATGTCTACCGACCCGGTACCGCACCTGCTAGTTACGGCTGCGTTCGGTACCTCTAAGTTTTTTGGTTGTATAGGGGTGTGTTGAAGCGGCCGTTTGGCTTAAAATGCAATTTGTAGTAATTCCAGAAGGTAAGTTGCCCATCGGAAGTAGCCCCCCCCCCCCCTTATCGATGGGGTTAATTTTGGTCGAAGATAGATCTGGTTCCACAGAGGCCCAAAATTCATAAATGGAAGCACACCAACACTGAATAGGCGCAAATAGCACATGTCTGAGCGTATGCGGTACGTTTCCGGTATCACAGCGAATAATTCCTATGGAATATCTTCCAAAAGCAACGACAATATGCCTGGCTGCTGAATTCTTATGGTCTCCTTGCATAAACTTACAGTGGTTTTCCTCCTTCTGAAACAAAGTTCGTTGTTCGTAAATAGTATTCTCACACCGTCCGGACACGCATACCCACTATGAATTCAGCCTAACTCCGATGGAAAAGCCTGCCCTTCCTCGATTCCTACTTATTACATCGATGGGATCTCACATTGTTCATCAAATTAACCGTTTTAAAAGCAAAATGAATAGGTATATTACCAGCGAAAACACCTCATCATATGTGATTCTGGTCATGTCTGATAACTCAATTTAACATATAATATACAAAATATGACAAATTAAATTTGTTAATCAATCAATTCATAATCGGAATACGATCGTGCTAAATCACTGTTAAGAAATCTTGTTCACATTGTACACCTTCTCGGTGGAGAGAGGGACGTTAAATAAGATCGATTAACGCCAACAATACTGTTTGTTGTTCTATAACATTATCAAAGAAAAGTGGAAATACCCACTGAATCGATCGACTTACCACCTGAACAGGTGGGCAGAACGATCTTTCAACCCCTCTGCCGAAAATGGCACTCCTCCCAACATAAATCTTTACATATTCCCCACATACTGATCGCCAATGCCATCTGAGGAAGTTTGGGATAATTGATAGCCCTTTCGAAGATGGTACCAGTTTTTCAAAGCGAGGTCGTACCCTGCCGTAATAATACGCTACGGGGCGACTCTCGTCTATACCCCCGCGCTGTTTCAGTGTTGACATGCGCACAACCGAGCACTTTATGTGTACACTTAGGGTTTGATTAGTAAGTCTCAACTGCTTGTGCGTTATTCGTAAGGTCATGCCGGATTTTCTTCATACGCTCGCCAAAGCCTGGATTCCTGCGATGATAGGCCGATTTCCTGTGTTATCCAAGAAATGGCTCAGTTGATCTCCTCGCGGGTGTTCAAACTTGAGAGAATTGCTACCTTTGTGCTATTGGAGACAGCAACATGTTTTGAATGCATCAGTTCCAAGGCACAAATCATTTTTTTGTATGGCCCTATTATGTTTCATTCTCGAGTCAGAAATTGTCCCACGTGCCTGCACGTTACACCCCTGCTTCGGAGTTGTACAATAACTCACCAGAACCAGACGGTTTAAGTGATAATCTTTTTCCTGCCGTTCAACATCGTAATATGTGAATATGCGGTACTTTCTTATTGAAAATTTAGTTTTTACCACCTCTTTCCAAATCGTCTGTTCCTCCCGTTTTAGTCTGATAAAATCTTAATGCGGTTCCTTGTTATCCATCTAGTAACTGTTGCTTTTTTGACTGTCCACCGTTGTGATTCCTTTCATGGGCACGTACAAGTCGAGGGCGGTGAGGTTGCCCGGCATGGTGGATTTTTCTTTTACCGTTGTTGTTTTGGCGTAGTCCTCTGCCTGAAAGTCATAGAAGATAGGGCATAAATATTCCGTTTGCTTTCTCTTTATAATACTAATTTCTGGATCTCGTAACTTTTGAAATGCATTGGTTGTTAAATTCATCGATGTTAGTAGGCCATTTCGAAGTTAAGACTGCCTTATATAGGATGAGTAAGTGACTAGTTATTAGGATGTCATTGCAACATCAAGCTCCTCGGCTGGTTCACCATAGTGAACGATTTTCCATAGCGGTTAGTTCTCGCGTCTGAGGCTGTCTATGCTGTGTTCTGCGATCTCGTGTGCACCGTACATACGAGATCACAACTGTGGAATGCGTCCTTTCCGACCCAACACTTGACCATCACAGCGTGCGCTTCATTTCAGCGTCCTTATTGCGATCTCGTATCATTGAAAAGCATCGGGTAGTGGTTACGCGAAAACCACTCGTATCTCGAACGTCGGCGCTCCACTAATTGATGGAATTGCTCCATGCATATGATCACTTCTAATCAATTGTATATTATTTCATGTTCTAATCTTCCCGTCTACGAGGTTATTCACCTTGAGTGACTATTCATGCATGGAACATTTCGGAATGAATCTCGATTTTTGAATTGATTGTATCGAATTGTCGTCATTTCTAATCAAGTCGTGGAAAATGGAGGTTCATCTGGTAGTCACGACCCGAAGTCACTACTTGTGTACCGAAGAACGGCATTTTTAATCCAGTATGTCTGGTTTACACGAGATCGGAAGAACGCATCAATGTCATTGCCTCTGTCGTGGAGGTAATAATGGCAGGGTATGGGTACAGTAATTTCAAACAAAATCTAGTTAATTTTGAAGCAGTGAGCTTGTATACTGGATTCACTGTAATGGATAGATATTGCGTGCTATATAGCGCTACCCACGTCGTAGGACATTCTGAAATCGCTTCGAAAAGCATTATTCCGATCATTGGAATCGGAGCATAACTCATCACAATAAAATGAAACGCACACCGAGAAGGGCAGGAGTATCGCGTATACCGATTTAGGATGGAATCACAATCACTGGCTAATTTCTTCCATTGAAAATACTCGTCATGGAGCAATTCAGCTTCCTTATTGATAAGTTGCTCGATATTCAGGTCCTTCATCTCACATATAGTTCAAAGCTAAGATTACGTGCGATTCGCATGGAAGTGAAAATAGCAATGATCGGTTACAACAAGGTAAGAGGTTAATACATTATCCAGTGGCTCATCAATATGGACAAGGGGGGGGGGGGGGGTTCGGCCTATTCGGACACTTCCATTGTGTGTGCTCGGTGAAAAATCTGGCCGATGTCCCGCATCGATCCGTAAATATGGAAATCCTAGCGTAACCGTAGCCACCACACTATACGTGGTGTCCCACGCGAAAGGGAATATTTCACGCCCGGAAACGAGGAAAAGTCATGAATGATTAGATCACAATTTTTTTCTATAAAAGGTTGTCATAATATTGTCTATTGAGTGCATTATGTTGTAGCACCTGCTCGAACTATAGACGGAGTGCCGATCGAGGGTCTGGTAGAGCTCGTCCCTCCAACAATCTGAACAAAGGTTCCATTCCTACAGATACAATATGTACGCTAAAGTAAGATGCTGGTAATAAAATGTGTTATCCTGTGTGCACTGTGTTCTGTACAGCGTGCAATCCAGTCTCAATGAAAGTGGACTTTAGGACGGAGTAATTTCCAGGGTCAGGGCCCCGAACCAAGTATATCACGGACCTGTTCGCTTGCTACGGTGCTTCAACCATAATGAGTGAATCTCATCCCACTGAATGCGCATTTCATTTATCCATTTCATTTATTTCGGCCATACATGGAAAGGTATAAAGCAGGACAATATAGGAAAACGATGAACTGTCTATCAGGGCGAAGGATCATATTGAACAAAGACGAGGTTATCATCTAAAATATTGCACATGGATAAAGACATTGAGATAGTTGTAAGGCGTAATGAGCTAGATATGATGAAAAACATCAATTACGGTATGATAAATCCAGAGGTATGATTTCACTTTGATCGTGAATAAGAATAAGAGTTATACGACTTCACCCTGTCTGGTAGATTGGTCCAAGTTCTGTTGCATAGTTTTTGTTCAATAGGAGCCTTCATGTTGGGCATAAACTTGTGACAAAAAAGGAGGGCGCATGCATAGTGTTGACACGGATGAGTGAATGGTCTTGGGGTTAATAATATTTTTTTCAGGTGGGGATAGGGTGGGGTTCGGTTATCTGGAGAAGGGTTGCCCGACTTCTGTTTCAGAACGCTTGCGCAACTCAATCACCGACGTGACATTTGCAGACGCCAAGTATTGACCTTGCTGTCGCCCTTCGAAGTTTTGTGCGCCCACGAAGATATTTCCAAGTAGAACGAAATTAAATTGAACACGTACCTAATACTCTGATCCGACATAAACAGCGAAACAAAAATCATTAAGAATCTCTGGGAACAAACGGGTATGCCGTTGCCTTTGTTACGACACATACAGCACATGTGCAAACTGATACAAGGGAACCAGGAAAGCATGATGATATTCTACCTCATTTCCATGTGCTCAAGTGGCCAGTCAGCACGGAAGGTACGACCCGGAGGTGCGCATGGTGTTGCTCGTATCTACGACGAAAGGTTGTGAACCTGTTGACGAACATAGAATCTTCATTTAGAATCTTTAGTCTTTCTCCTATGCGGAATTTTGTATCAATTTTTAATATCTCTCCATTTCAACGTATTGCGTTATTTCGAGAACATCAGGTAATTAGTTCCACGTGGAGAGGACCCAGCCTCAGTGTGCCCCTGATACATACCAGTTAGGCACTCCCATATCATGACCGCCATCGACCAGACATCATAGCCGTGGGTATAGTATTCATTCCTCAGATCGCCTCTGGGCGAGCTGGTTCCGTGTGCACGTCATCTGTAAGGATGACCGATGTGAAATACGGCATGTGAAGTGGAAAAAAGGAAGTTAACAACCCGTAGAAACATAATATACCGATCGTTTCATCTACAGTATGGTGACTACACGACACGAGGCTACAATCTTGGACAAAACGCGTTGGAACACCCGATACATCAATGCGGACAATGTTGGTTACATTCCCCGCCCCCTACCCTCTATTACCTACCAGCCCCGAAAAGAACTGTAGTCTGATAGTCTGCGACTCACATTCAATGGGGAGGCGGGGGGGCAGGAGGGGGGGGGGGGGGGGGGGGGGGATACTGGTGTGCTGTGCCAATGTGTACGTGAATGTTTGCCACGCCCCAAAACCGGTATATCAGTGGGTGCTCCACAGTTTTGTTCACGATTGTAGAATAAAACTATGAGGGCCCATTCTGTTATGTTTACGAAATAGTGTCTGACCCCACTCGATTTACACGACTCGTAGTGCAATGCCACATTTCAGATGCGTTTCTGCGCGCACAGGCGGCGTCAAGGAATTGCAGTGGATGTCACAAAGACAACGACGGCGGGCGATTTTATAACGACGGTAGTGAAGTTGGCGAGGGAGGGGAGGGCATCGGTAATAGGATTGGACGGAGTTTAGGTATCAGGGAAACAGAGAAACTACAAGCTGAGAGGCTGAGGCCACAAGTCATTGCTCTCTCCACGTGCAGTCGAACACGCCCGTGGTCACTTCTCACACAGTAATAATTCGCCTGTCGTATCCCTTAGACTCTTCGTTTTCGTAAGTTTCGAGCACTCAGCATAACACAAAGGGTGAGAGCGGGGCCACTGGTTATTAAAATACCAAAAGGAAAAGTACATAGCCACGGGAAATAACCATGTGAAGCAACTGTACGTTGTCTGTCATCATCATCACTTTACGAGGAGCATCCTCTGAGAGGCAGAAGTCATAAACCTTCGGAATTCCGTCGCTTGTGAAGAGAGCTCTTGCGTGGAACACAGACCAGGGTGTAGCAGCTTGGAGAAACCAAGAAGACATTCCAATTCACGGTTGCATTGTGTTTATTCGTGAATAAAACTTCCGGGGTATGGCTCCTATCGGAAGAATGGATATTTTGCTTCTTTTCCGAAAATTAAGACAAGATAGTTTATCATTAGAATATGGGTCTTTTCGCAACGCAGTAATTAACCCGGCGGGCTTTTTCGAAATTAATGACAAACAAACATTCAGTCGTACTAGCGTAGTTAACATCGAGGATAGCCTACCCGTCTTACGCCAGGGTGGAAAAAACGAATATCGAGCCTCTTCAGAGATTGTCTATCTACAATGATAGTGGACACGTATGTATCGAGAGCGTGAAAGTAGTGTTCATACCTGGATATATAGGTAACAATAAACATTACCAATTGCGCCGAGTCCAAGTGGCGGGTTGGAGGCCGATCGCTGGTCGAGTCATACCAAGGACAATAATGCTGCTGTCATGAGGGGTGGGCTGGTGTTATTCGGTTTGAGCAAACAACAAAAAAACCAGACTCGGATCTTACACCGGACGTCACGATATGTTTTATGTGACGACTCTTCTCGAGATGTACATTTCGGCCACCGAGAAGCACCGGGGTAGTCGTACGTACGCTTCTAATAGTGTGACCTTTTACGATTTACGTTGTCACTTACGCTTCTAAAAACTTCATATATATGAATGATTAGTAATGAACAGATATATGGGACAAAGGAATGATGAAAAAGTCATACAATATCGCCTTTTTTTGTAAAATGAAGAGTGCAATGCACTAACGCGAACTGACCCCAGATGAGTGCACCATCTCCATTCCTTTCAGCAGTCGACTGTCCACATCTTGATGTCCGAAGTTGAGAAACCCGACGGAGAAACTCGATCGGATCCCTTTCTCTTTGATTGGATGTGACTCTCCAGCGTGACGCATGTCAGATGCTCTTGTACTAGGAATAAATTCGCTGTTGGATATATGATAAATACGTGTAACATCTACGAAACGTGGAAGCATATTCGAAGGCGATCGTGAGCGATGATTTCTTTTAGATTGATGTCATTTCCTGAGTTAGTGTGCAAAGTGCAACGTTGTTGTTGAATAAACATTAGCATGGATACGTTTTAGAACTGTTAAAAAAAGTTGTTTTAACATCATTGCTAATAATGACCTTAGATTATACCTATTCGAGTTGGTTAAAAATGACACCGAATGATCCTGCGCTGTGAATAACTTGATGAGAGTTTTTTTTTGGGGAGCATACAGGCTCATATGGAATGCCAATTAAGCCCGATACCGATTTGTTGAGGAAAACAAACATGAGTAGTATCATGTTGCTATGTAAATCACCTTAATTAGAATAGCAGCTGAAATGGTTTATTTTTTTTCACTTTTTTAAAACACGGGTTATACAACAACGAGCGGTATAACCCACAAAAGTGAGTATTGTGATTTCGAAAGCCTAAAATAGGCCCCGTTGTGTATATAAAAACAAAACAACGGGCCACTGTGCTACACGCACTGAAGTAACGGGAAATCGGTGATACTGCCCTGATGTAATTTTTTAAACATTTGTGAAAAGTTGTTTTCACGTTACCATCGTACATTAAGTAAAGAAAGGTCCAATATTGTGCGAGGTATATAAACAACAGAGTAGGTAATGTAATTCAGTATACAAATTTTTTTAAGGCTAGCAGAAGGACTGTAACGTGTAATCAGTGTTAAATACTAAAACAACTTTAGTGTAGAGTATACAGGTATAATGTTACAGCAGAACAAAATCAGTGGCATTACAAACTGGCCAACACACGATCCAGCCGGTAAGGTAAACAATTGCGGTTGATATATCGCGTCACCTGTGTTTACGTATGGACACCTTAATGTCCCCCTCATACCTCTTTTGAAAAAAAAAGTTCTCGAAACAAACCTCCATCGATACAGATGCCTTCTATTTTAGTAAGGCTCTCATTCTCTGGTAGCTCGAGTACTCGTTTAACGTAGATGTCCCACTGTATCTCACGTGTCCGCAGTATGTTCTCTGGAAGGAATAGGTGTGGGGTGGAATTGATTTTATAGTAGTATTCGGAAATTGATTTGTTGCGTGGAGTTAACTTGACAAACTAGAGTTTATCAGCTAAAGCCAATGCAGATTGATCAGTCGGTAATAAACGAACAAGTGCTATGAAAAAGACGAGAAATATGTAAACATTATTATGGACGATCAATGGAAACTGATCCAACTGAGCAAATAGATAAGATCACAACAGAGCATAGAACGATTTACGAGAAAGGATATCTGGTACCCGTACGTAGCCTTCCACGGGCTGGAGGCCGAGCCATTCTTTTTTTTCTCCAAAACGGTGAAAAACACATAAATTATTCATATAGCAATAGTGGGAATGAGGCGCTAAAGCTGCATGCTGTTCATGAGGTCAACTATCAGCTCGAAGAAAGAGATGAACATTGAAGGGTACATCTGTAGGCTACACAAGATGAACAGATGTTTCAGTCAGGGGATTCGTGCGGTAGGCACTCTTCTCCCTCCGATTGCGGCACTATCGAAACGAGCAATGACCCTCGATCTACACCAATTGAGTTGATTCGGTTGGGGCAAATGACTCGAAGAAGATAGCAAAACTTTTACTAGACAGACATCAACATGTCACGATGTTGAAGCTGCGTCGGATCATGAGGCTATCCCAATTTTCCTTTTACATACTTCATGCGCAATCTTCCGAAATTGTTCGTGATGTTTTTTTTTTTTGTGAGGCAACCCCATACATAAGAGAATGAGAAGGAAAAAGCTTTCATCTGGTTATATACTTAAGTAAGGGGGAACGCATCCTGGGAGGAATGTTCCAGACACAAGTTCGAAGTAACCAGGAACGAGTGTAGGTGTCAGTGCGATCACGAGAGAGGCGCAACCAAAATATATGTCAAGAAAAAGAGGGCCGACTTGGGCGAGTAACTTTGTGCAACGGAGGGGCAGCTCCACGAGGTTCGGAGGGAGCATTGACCATGAAAGTATCGTTAGTAGAGACTGAGATAGGATATATATTTACGATTAGGCAGAGTTGAAGAGTGGCAGTAAGATGATCATCGCCGATGAGACGAATGGCGTTTCTCTTAATACGATCAAGGACACTGAGAGATAATGGTGAGACTCCACCCCAAATAAGGCCACCAGATTGAATTAGCGAGCGAATCCGTGCTTTGTAAAACAGAAGTAGCTGACGTGGGGTAAAGTACTTACTGGCACAAAATGAAAAACTCAGCTTTCTGGAAACATGGCGAGGATAGATTTGATTTAATAAACATATAATATTCGCTGGTGATATGACTGTGGCCATATGAATGGGTCTGATACATCCATCATAGATAATGCATTGAATCAGCTGCACGTGAAGAAAAACTGGCCCTTCTTAGTGACAACTTCCTGACCTACACTCAATTACCTCAAACTAGGGAAAGGGAGGATTTTGGACTTACATTTTGACTTCCAAACCATCTCTAGTGAAGTTACAGCAGGTCATCCCTGGTTCAAACGACCATGGCATAATTGTTATAGATTCTGAGGTAAGACCAAAGTTTAATCCATCAGTTCCTAGGAAAATCGTCTCTTATATACATGCTAATTGGAGTATCATTATCATTTTGCGGCCAGTAACCGGTGGACAAAAACTGGCTACTATTTTAGAAAAACAAAACTCATTCCAGATGCTCATCCGGAAAAGATCAAGTCAAAACCGGATAACGGCTCCCCTGGATGACTCCTCACATTGCTACTTATAAATGGCGCAAGCGTCGGCTATATAACTCGGCAAAACGAACAAATCTAAACAGGCTGAAAACATTAGTCCATATCACGAGTGCATAGAAGTCTACTAAAATTGCAATTAGGAAGAAATACTATGGTGCAAGGCGTCAATCCATCTTCAGAAGTGGGGGTGGGGGCCCAATGACCCACAGTGGGGGGGGGGGACATTAACTCGCAGCCAAAAAAATTACTGTTTCAAAATGAACGTCAATGGGAGCATCTCAAAATTGGGGGGGGGGAACAAGTCCCCCCGTCCCCCCAGGATGACGCCCCCACGTATGGTGATGCATCGAAACGGAAGCAAAACCGCATACTGGAATTATATCATTCACCAGGATCGAGGAAAGAAGCCAGCAGTGTAGCCCCCCTTAAAAGGTTTCGGTACTCCTCATAGTTAGAGTTATGACAAGAATGAAATACTGAGAGGCCAATGCCTTTGTCAATGGGACATGACGTTTAATCCATCTAAATTGTACATGGGTTATCGATCACGCGTAGCGGGCCCAAATACCATTCTCTTATATAACCCACGAGCTTGGCTGTCTGTCCCCCATGTCCCATCCAAGAAAAGCTGGGACGCTCACCACGCACACTGCGCTGTGATACACAACCCTAGCCACACCGCACACTCACGCACACCACACACACAAACACACGCCCGCACACACACACCACATAGCATTTGCCTAAAGTAATTAACAGCGAACCTCAGCAAGAGTGCCAACTGTGAACCCCATTTATACATACTGCAATATCCATTACACTTATTGTATTCCTGTATGAACCGTTCTACAGCAAAGCTGGACGATGTCAGCTAACTTTGAAATATCCTGACCTGACTGGTGAACTTACTGGTCTGGCTGTACCATTTGGCCGGGGTCGTGCCACGACCGTCAATGAATAGCTGACAGTATAAGGGAACAATACAATCAATTAGGCACGCCCATTATCTGACATGTTGCAGCTTCAGTCGGTTGAACACCACCAGACTTCCAGGCCCTGTCCATCAACCACTTGGGCTGGGTCGCGGATTTCTCCAAGACAACTGTACAAAACGGGGATAACCGAAGGAAGGATCATGACAAGAAACTACTTTTTGATTGGTGAGGTCGGCTAATTGTTTCCCACGAGAAAGGGGGTGTGAAATAAGGGTGTCTCGGCTCTACGATAGAAAATAGACAAATGTTTCCCACTGTAGTGATACCACACTTAGAGCGCATGTAATCCTCCCCGAGACAGACCGCACACGCTCATTCTTCGCCTACCTTTTAGTTGCGCTACCCACACTTGATTGCGGAGCGCTTTGTTACGACTCGCTCTGTTCCGGTCAGCTGTGTGCTATTCCGGCATTTCGTTATGTATTTAGTTAATTGATTTCCGGATGGTATTCCCACGCTCAGGGTGGATGTGTCGTGATGTAGATCGTTAGCACGCCTCCGGATTCGTACTTGCATATAAGTTCGTTTTGGATTTTTGAGGCTTGCTAGTTTCCTGCATCTCCTATTCAACATTTTGTAAGTAATCATTTCATGAGGCTATAAATTCTTGTAATTGGAAATTCCTGCATTACCGGCGCATGATCGGTCATATCCTTGTTTGGGCCTAATGATATTTGCGTCTGTATTGAATGCTTTGCCGCTGAAACGATGTATGTGGGCCCTACTTGCGACGCGCGAGCTTGGTACTTATTGTACAACTGCGATTATCGGTCGCACGTGGTTTCTGAGTTGTCCGTATGCGCGTACTGGATACCTCTACGGCCCTACGTACGGGGTGTAAACATTCTTGATGCTTTCTTTTGAGAGGTTCAATTGCAGTGGTAGCAGCCAACCCATACCGGTTGTTAATTTGATCATGATTCTTTATGCTATCATGAATGTTTTTTGTCACATTCCCTATTTTATATGAGCTTCAACGGGTTTAGCTCATTCCATCATCTCGCTAGTCTTCTTTGCCTTGCTGCACGGGGATTTTGCTATATACCTCTTCGAGTGTGGGGTTGATGCTTTTGCCAACTTATGAGTAGCCGTTATAGCCCTAATGCGTCTTGTTAGCCATTCGGCGCAGTATGAACAGCGTGTCATTCATTCACAGTTTCCTATACTACTACGGCAACTTCAGCGACTCGATCGGACACGGGAGGCACAACTTTTTAAAATTCATAAACTCCCCCCCAAAATCAACCCAGCCTGTGACGGTGGATACGAAGACACATTTACTGGGCTTGTTCGGGATAGCGATACTTCCCATCCACCTGTTGTGGATTCTTCCCGCCTTCATGCTCATCAGTATACACAGCTCGTGGGGGTGCAAGAGCCGACCAGATGCCAAATTGTCCTTGAGGTCAGAGTAGTAAACTGGTAAAGGTATAAAAAACAGAGAGTACAGAAGTATGTCGTCGGATAGCGACAAGGGCGTTCTGGCTCACTGGGTCTACAAGGAAGTCCGACACTTTAAGTTACAGGCACATCCATTACGTGTGTAATCTAACATATAGAGGGATGTGGGAACATATGGTGTCAAAAGCTATTGGTTGTTCGGCTGTTCTACTATATCTTACCGCTTCTTCCTCAATCGATACATGTCAGTCATCTTCCCAGGAACGTTAGGTAACTCCGGCAGCCTCAATCTAGAATTTGAGGAAATAATGAAAGCTTGCAATTTCATAAACTTATAGAATATGTTATTCGAAGAAAATAGCTGCCGAAGGGTTTTCCCCATATGATTAACCATGAAGCCACGAGGGCTTACACGTCCGCGGATTTCATCTGTCTGCGATTCCGTTGTTAGTTATTGGGGCATGTGTTTGATTTCTTTAATATTTGCCAGGCAACCCCATGGGTAGATAATGCACCGAGAAGCCAAATAACATCTGCGGTATGAATAGAGACTTACATAAACAATGAATAACTAACTTCCATGTCGTGAATATTTTCGTATCCCTGTGCCCGCAGAGTGAAAAATTGAATTGATTTGGACAGTAGGCAAACTGTAGGCTACTTACTTCGGTGGACCTCGATGTTCATCTGGATTCACTGTAAGAGAAAAAAGAATTATCATGGCATATATTTTTCTCTATTGATTATTGTAGCGGCTCAACCCATGATATTTGAACCAATTGTTCACGCCATTTGCATAGTTTTTAAAACACGCGGACAAATCTTGCACATGTGGTACTTAATCTTGAATACGCAACAGTGCGCGCGTGTGTAAAGCTCACACTAAAGCCTACCTCACACTATAAGGAGTTCAACACCGCAACGCTTACTATCGCCGCTTGCGGACTGCGAGCGGCGAACGTAAGCTCCTTGAGACACCTTGCGAATTCCACTGCGTTCGATATTCCAGACAGTGACTGTATTGTTTTGGACGTCGCACTGGAGGAATTCACAGACGGAGACACACGGGAATATCTTTCATTTCAAAGGGTCTGTTCGTATGTCCTCCGAGAAACATTGAAGGAAGTGGACCCTGATAGCAATATGGTTCCTCTCTTCAGTTGAGCTATTTCGTGCTTCAATTTTGTCCATGCTTTCGATTTAGTAGCCATCACAAATTTACGTATGCCTTGCGGAACTTCGGAAAATTGTTGAACTCGTCAGTCTGGCCGCCGCTCGCAGTGGCTACGGTAAGGAAGCGCCCGTTATTATGACCGTTGAGGCTGTCGCAAGCCTTGCGGTCCGCTAATTCCGTACAGTGTGAGGCAGACTTAACGAGTGCAGAACTAGTAGCTGGAGAGTTACCGTGTTTGGAAAGACGGACTATTGTGGCTACCAAAATGTTCCCCTTATTCTTCGTGTAACTGTTATCGTATTACCGCGAACATGTACGCGGCCCAATCTACTTGTTATACGTTCTACGTTATGTCGCTCGCGATTGTTAATACCAGTTCCCGTTCGGTATTGTTAAGCAGAAGCTTAGAGGACGTTGCGTGAGCACCTACGCCGCTGCACTGCTGCTATCCGTTGTCGAGGGCCAATGGGTCCTGTACATGAGACTGAATTTTGGTACATCCTATTTATTACATTTTAGCACCCGATCCCACGGGCGGAATTTCAGCTGGTCCAAGTACGCCGATGGACACAATCAGCAATCGCATAAATACATCTACAGATGCTGTGGTAGATACACAATCACTTAGAGTAATGTCGTGCTAACGCAGCACTGCCTACCGAAAATCTACCAATCGATCTCATCACTAAGTGAAACAACATCAACGTTATATCACCAACTTACAAAATAGACTACTGATTTAACGATTGGGCCGGGCAGAAGAGAGGGGTTTCGTATATAGCTCCAATCTATTCAATACATTCAATGCTCTATCGAGCACCTGGTAGCGACACGACTCCGATGGTATCCCGTGCTCTTCCACCGTCCCCACCTCCCCACATGTCCTCACGTCCCCTTCGATAGATGTCAAGGAGCGTGAAGAGGGCCCTCAGCGTGAAGTGTTAGAAGCGTTTTCTGAAGCAGATCTAGCAAATTTTTGCCAAAAATTGTTGCTTTGTTCAGGCGGAGGAAGATTGGGAATAGAGTAGAAGCAGAGATCAAGGTAGTTTGGTTGGTTATTGGAGTTTATCTGTCCCGCTGTGCTTCAGTGTTTTCTGTAGCTATCGCGTGCCCGTGAGGTGTTGGTGTTACACATTCCATAGATATACATATGTTTCGGACATATATTATGGATATACACATATCCGGCTCGATATCCTCCCGATCGGAGGGGCTCGAATGGGCGACCCAAGAACCGCGACGTGGATCCGTAGAGCCTAGTCCAGAGTGACAGGCGAAGAGCCGTCGCGGATGGCAAAACACTTAGTGGCCGGATCCGGAGTGAGACGCGAAGGTAGGAGGCAGGGGTAGTCCGACGTAGCTAGCGAGTAGTGGCGGCCAGAATTTCGAGTGGGTTCCAGGGTTCCAGTTGTAAATTCCCGGAGCCAGCGCAAAACATTCGAGGCAGCTGGCAGGTGGCCGGGTTGCCAGAGCGCGTAGTCGGTGCAGCCGGCGGAACCAGCTGGTCCGAAAATTGTCAGTTGCTAGGAGCCGACACGGATCCCACCTCTTTTTGACGGTGCGTGGTAGCCGTTTGAAGGTGACGCGCTAAGCTTTTTGATACGGTCTGTAGGAAGAATAATCAGTTCAAGCCCTTCTTTTCCCTTTTCAGTTACCCTTTCAGTCACGATAATCAACCATTCCCGCCGGCGAGATAATCATGGTTGATGCGACTTGGAGCTTATACCCCCAGCCTTCACGTGACTCTTGCATTCCTAGCCGCGTACTTCCGGCCTGGCTCGGTCGTCCCACCCGTTCCCAGAGAATCCCCATGCATGTGTCGACGGGCCGTAGCCAGAGCGTCGAAGTATTGGGCTACTCCGCATTTGTGGTTGCGGAATGTCGACATGGTGGAGCTATTCCGCCGTGGTGCAGGTGGGCTTGATTAAGGCTCAGATGCCCCGTTTCGACTCCTGCAGAAGCCCACCCGAGTTAATTTGAAGATTAACGACGTATACATTGCAAGATATTCATACGAAAGACAAACGCCGTCACGTCCAGGGGAAATGAAATACTTCAGTCAGGAATTTTGTCCCCGCCACAGGTTACAGGCTTACACATCTTCCCAGCTTCTGCTGCTCTGCAAGACTACCTGCCCGCATACTTTTGGGGCTGATAGTGTGTTTATCTCAGCCCTATACGCCCGCTTATACGGCGCTCGTCCAGTAGCACTTGCGGCGACCCTGAGAGCTACAGTCTCCGGTGGACCGCCGCTCGGCATCGCCAGCCATCCCACAACCCGTGAGAGAGCAAATCCAGACGGAATAACATCCGATAAATCTAGTCGTTTCGCCTATCCAGTCAAAGTGTCGTGTCGCGCACCACACGCCCGCTGTGGAGCGACACACGCCCCGCCCTTCATGTGGGGTTCCCCAGAGAACGAGACGCCCTCGATCACACAAGAGCCCAAATAGTAGGGCGCAGTACGAGCCATACGTTAGATCGTGGAACGGTTCTGCCCCACTTGCATCCCATGCCAGCTCCTTCTGGTCGACAACGGTGCCCTTACATTCTGGGTTATCCACTTGACCGTGGGCCACGGCAGGATTACGCGCCACCGTGACTCGTGAGCCCTTCCTCGTTCAGGCGCAGCCTTAGTGAATTCGGCCTGCGCAAGACGGCACTCCGCCAACTATCGCCAGCCCAATGAACAACCTTCGGCAGCCAATGCCTTACAGCCACGGTGTTGACGGTTGTGCAGGGCGACTCTGTGATCTCCCAGCCAAACTCTTGGACTGACACCTCGGACCCACCGCCACTGGAAAGTCAATATGTAAAAAATTCGTATCGGCTTGCATGGAAGGTATGATAGTTAGACCGAAGGCGAGACTTTTTTTCGGTCAATTGACGCAAGCATGTGTGTGGTAACTGTCAGCATTACGGTTCAAAAAATTAATTGATAAAACTGCATGCATGATACTTCGCTCTTGTCGTATCACAACCACGATGATAAGAAATTCATTTGATAGCACGCTTACTGTACTGATCTTCGACTCCCGCCGAATCCACTTCTGGAAATGACATTTCGTAAGAGAACACGGTGCCGCCTTTGATGCTGAAAACGAACGAAAGGCAATGTCAAACGATGTCTAAAGAATGCGAATGTCGAAAATTAGTTAGTCTTATATTTCAAAAGATCTTCGAGCGTTTTCGCAGATTCGGAATTGCCGCTTATTGTATGTGAGTCGCAAAATATTCGCAGGAAACTTTTCTCGCATTGTATGTTGTGAGTTACTTTTGATTCACTCGTGAGACTGTCTAAAAAACGCCATCATATGCGCTCGCCTACTTGCAATATCCGTGATGTTCGCAGCATTTTTTTGTGAAACTTCGTGAAACAGAATCCGACGAATTTGCGACCTGTTGAAAAACTTTACCACGGAAGCAAACAAGTGATTCTCGCGACATGTTACGATCAAATTACGCGAATTTGATCACAAATCACCGTGAAGTGAAAATCGTTCTGAATCGTGCGAGACGAGACGGAAGAGAAATGGTTATGACGTTAACGATTTGGTTGCAAACCAATACGACACGACTAGGATACGAATATGGAATGTGACGAATTCTTTATGAATCAGACCGTAAAGTTTACGAATAAAAACGACATGTCACGAGGATTCACGACTCTCACGAAGCGTATACGGACGCATTCACGACATTTTGCGATATTTTGTATCATAAGCCATACTACATAAAAATAAACACCTATACTAGTAGCTGCTGTTGAAGAGGAATCCCCTCTTGGCGTCTGCGGTTCTCTTTCTTCAAGGAAAACAGCGACGACAACAACATAGGCTTTCAAAGGAACGCACTGTGTGGGTGAAACCTTAAATGTTACGTAGGCCAGAGTATGGACAGTAAAACAAGTTAATAGCTGAATTGCATCGAGAAGACATATGGGGCCATAAGAACTTACACCGTGTTGTCCCGAGCTGTTCAATGAGTTTGGTGCAACGCTTCACGCCCCGTTGGAGAGCAAGACACCGTCATGCCTTAGAGCCAGGCACCCGCCTCGCTATAACACTGTGTTATATGGCCAAATGGTGATTCACACAAGACTCTAAAGTTTGGATTCAGAGTTGCTAGCAGCATACACAATAGGCAAGATAGTGCCAGAGACTTGTGAGGCAATATCAGCGAGTTGTTGGACTCGGTTATGCTCTGCTCGAGAACCCCCGAAGCGTAGAAAGAGGTCGTCCACAGATTTTCCACCCGATGGAACTTTCACTACATTATCGGAGCTTTGCACATCGCCATTCGTTGTCCGCCCAACGGAGGTTCATTCTATTACAATTACAAGGGGTTTCATTCCATTGTTCTCTTAGCCCTTGTTGACGCCAACTACAAGTTCCTCTATATTGATATTGGCGCAAACGGCAGTTGTTCGGATGGGGGAATATCCAAGACTGTGCAAGAAATCAAGCTCTGGATTCGGAAAATGCTTGCCTCCCTGTACCAGGAGCTGTTTTGCTCCTTATTGAAGAAACATTCATTCTCCCTATACCATTCAGCTAGTTGGTCGTCAGTGAAGGTATAGGTAGGGGCCCGGGTTTTCTTTTTCCTTGGTCCTCGGTCTAGCGAACATCATCCATTGTAGAGCGTGAATTATCACTCTTCTGAGATGTCTCTTCGGGCTGGGTCTCGAACACCTGAACCGGCTCTAGCTGCTCCTAAGCTTCTTGCTCCTCCCCAGGCAGTGTCTGGGGCCTGTGATTATAGGGGCGGGGGGGGGGGGGGACGTGGACAGTGGCAAAAGTGAAGACGAAACAACACAAACCACGTTTCCATGAAGATTTCGCACTTGTTCTTGTTAGCGTCATCACGTGATCGTTACTGCGTCGGCAAGTTCGTAACCGGGCGACGGGTCGTAAGTGTTTCGGCAAAGTCGCCAACGTTTCGTATTTGAGTCGCATTGTCGCAATGTATTCGTGAATGAATTCGTCGCCATTCGTATCAATGCGTAACTATGTTCATAAGGATTTCGCGCCAACGCACATGCGTTTCGTGATGACACTACTTTTTCGGCTGATTCACTACCATTTCGTAATTGCTTCGTAAAATATGTCGTAAACATCGTAATGTGTCGTGACTGCTTCGCAACTACTTCGTGAACTGTAGCGACACTTCGTTGATCAAAAAATTTGGCGACGAGACCGATATATTACGAAATATTACGATGCGTTTACGAAGCCATTACGACAGTGTACGACACAGTTGCGACATATTGCGGAGGTTGACGGATCATAATGTTTCGTAATGCTTCGTGAAAGTTTTGAAATTTCCAAAATTGAAGTAACGACGAGCACGACATAACGAGGCATGTATGAAGTCTCGCGAGTCATTACGACTCTCAACGAATACAATTACGAATTATTTAGGACACGTTTAGGATTAAATACGAAATGACACAAATCGAGTTTGTGTTGATTCGTGATCAAATCAAATTCGTATAGGTGGGATCGGAGCTTATTATAAGGTTCAATATCGCATGTAGGTCGCGTGGCGTTCCTATTTCCAACTAATCATGCATGGGTTCCGAAATGTTCGCTCGAAATTCGTATAACATGCACATGAGCACATGTACATGATGAAGCTTTCTTGTCATAACACGATTGAATCAAGATGCAAAGACGCTAAACTTTTTCCCGGCGAAATATTTGCGACCGCCGCGAATAATCGACAGCCCGCCCAAACGCGTCAGAACTCTGTCCATGTTCAGCGGACTTTAGCGAAGTACCGGTATAAATACAATGCAATTCCGCCTTCCGCGCGAATCGTTCGCCTGCCTCGTGAGAGTTGCACTCTACTGCTCAATTGTCGTTACTTATTCGGAGGGAATACTGGACGTGGCAGTTTTTGTAATTCCCACCACCTCTGCCTTTTCCTCAAGGAGCATAAGAGGCTAATTATTATGGAGCTCGTAGAGGAGGGGCTGTCGAACGGATTAACTTCCTTCTAAGATTGTTGATTTGATTGTCACATAAAACGATAATTCTACATCCCCACAACTCTTCCATAGGTGAGAGAGCTCTGACGGGTTTACAGAATAGCTTTCAATTGACATTCATAAAATGTGAATAGACGCTACAGTGCAGGCCTACTGGGGCTTGGTCAGAGGAAACCGACCCAGCTCCACGTAAATTTCGGCTGAGACGGCGAAAGGACTCATAGTATCTCCAATGAGGAAATATATTCACGGGAGGACACTTCCCAGGATGCAAGTCCGCAAGCAGTCAGACACACTTTTTTGTACTCGCGTGAATCCGCTATGTAGAGTGTCATCCTGCATACGTAACTATGGAATCCTGGCTAAGTCGTACTTTACTTTTCTTCGGGTTGTACTTACTTGGGCGAGGTTGGGCTATCGATGTCATATTCTGTGGGAGAACAGAGTAGAGATGATTCCTTATATAACACGAACCCATGGGCTCAGTATTTCCTTTGCCGCGCCTCTGAACGACTGAATAATGTAGTTTGGTTCATGTCTTTATAATGACGTAACTTTGCGTAGAAAGATCTCGGTTCCCTCGACCCCCCCCCCCTCCCCCGAAAAATAGTGACAATCTACTCAAACTGTCAAAGATGGAACCACACTTTATCATGATCAGTGGGATATTTCACCTTCTCAGTCAGAGCCAGCCAACGTTCCCCGGCCATAAGAGCATGTTCAATATAATATATTATTATCATCATTATTATTATATTATTATCATTATTACCTGTCTTCCTATACGATACACGGGTACACGGGCAATAACTAGAACTCCGAGAACGGACATACTTCTCCTGGCAATTGAGAGAAACAGTTTTTTGGGTAGCTTTTTTAGGGTCTATTCAACAATAAATCCGTTTTATTGCATTTTGAATTTTGACGTTCTACAGCGAGGTAACAGTTAGCTAGTTTATGAGTCCGATAATTTTGATGGGACATTACTGCTCTTTTAAACATAAAAGTGAATGTCACTCTGTGGAATTCCAGTAGAATTTCACCAAGGGTGAAGATTCCTTCCAATGGAGTGGATGTCGCTCCTGAATAGAATGAATGTTGCTCTCTCTTTTTACTAGAAAATATATGGAGCCTCATGTTGCGTTCCATTACAGTGATAACCATTATCACGACAGGAAAATAGCGTCCCATTTGATTGCACATAACTAACACATACTAGTCGTTAACTGGAAAGTGGAACGTGAAAGGGTCTACCTCGACTTCAGACCTCGAAATCCTAAATGGCGAACATTCGAACTGGGTGAAAATTTAAAGACAATTCGAGTATACCCCTTGCACAAGAAAATCAATCATGACAATCGTCTAGAAGATGAAACGTCAGAAGAATTACGACAATTGTATAAACACTTATATTATAGGGAGCGAAATTTCGGGCAGAATCGGTGATCGTCGAACGTTGACGATCGAAAGTTAACTAATAACCAGTGCAGTAACGTTTACAGTTAAACATTCGAAAATTCGGATTTTCTCTTTTGATTCTTGTTGATATTTTGCAAATGTGATAGGTCTCCTGTATTTCCATATCGTGATAATGCAGGGGTGATTTCCATTTTGTTCATAGGGACTGCCATGTGGAATTCCCCGTTTTTGACCATCGTTCCAAAATTCAAACTTTTTATCACTCTCCAAGTACGGATAGGTCACCCTATCACAATAACTATGAGCTTCTCCCGACATGATCTCCTCTGGATATTATATTGTAATTTCCCAGTCTGCGTTCCAAAACGGAACGGCCACTGTTTGCAACTGCTTGCGGTCAATAGTATAATTGGCCGCAATCATTTGCTCCGCGTGCTGTATCTCATCGTGCTGTATTTGACCGTATTTGAAGTGTCCGTAGACATTGAGGCCTAAGTTGGCAATAACTTTCGTTTATTGAGGACAGTTAGCGCTTGTATCTTTTGCTAGATGTTCTAAACATTTTATCACTAGGCACCGTGAACGTTTCTCTGTCGACTATGAAAGTTTCTTTGTCGACGTTCTGGACTAGAAGGTGCGCAAGCATGTATCTTGGTAAATGTTTGTAGGAACAGTTCAAGTTTTCAAATAACTACCAACAGTGGGAACATTCCTATGGCGTTCATTGCATGATATAACTATTGTGAAACCTATTTTATATCCTATATGCCAATGTTCGATTTTTACTCACGTCACTGGATGGTCAGTATTTTGTCCTGGAGGGAATAATATAATAATAATAATACTAATAATAATAATAATAATAATAATAATAATAATAATAATAATAATAATATAATAATAATAATAATAATATAATAATAATAATACTAATAATAATAATAAAATATAATCCACATCTCTAATGGATGTTGTGGAATGTATTTTCTCACCTCTTCTCTTTTGAATAAGGAGGCAGGTCGTAGTCAACAATAATATCATGATGACGATCAACGCTGCCACTATGACTCCGACAGAGAACAGGCTGTCACCTGTTGTAGCCGGGGTGGGGGTATCTGCTGTAGCTGGGCTGGCGGTAACTGTTGGAGTGGAAACTGAACGGTGAAATGCTATCAGACTACAACAATCAATACACGTGGAGCGTTCTCCTCGACCTGCTGTAAGCAAAGCTTCACGCTTGGTTGTTCTTTAGTCAGTCAGTCAGTCAGTCAGTTATTTGGGTAATTAGTGTTTTTACTGATGTGTAATGAAGCGATATATATATATATATAGATATATATATATATATATATATATATATAGATATATATATATATATAATATAATATATATATATATATATATATATATAATATATATATATATATATATATATATATATATATATATATATCTATATATATATATATATATACTATATATCTATATTGATTGAGTGATTGAGGTCAGATATAATAAAGTATGTCTCACGGTTAAGAAGCTAATCCTAGTAGTAAAACGGCGGAACTACAACGTGGTTGGCACAACTGTTAGAGCGTCGGCCTCTCACCGGGAGACCGGGGTTCGTATCTCGGTCGGGTCTACCGAAGACTTCGAAATGTGACATGTGCCTTCTCGTTTGGCGTTCAGCACGAGGGACTGGAACAGGGAAAGAATGTGGGGTGGGCAATCCGGAAAAAGTGCAATACCCCCCCCCCCCCCTCCTTCACATTAAGTGCCGCGTTGTCTTGTTCCGTATACTGGTGGGGCCTCCCATGCGGCGCCTGTAATCTGAAGGTTTCGGAGACTGTCAATTGGAGCGGTATCCCGGTCTGTAACCTTGCCGGTTCTCGAATAGGTAGGGTTCTTTGTCCAGCAAGTGTTCAATAAAAATGATAAGTTTTACTTTCACGAACACCTACGCGGCCTGAATTTTTTGCCAAGGCACTTGGATAAGTTACCATTTTCCGGCCAACTAGGACAAATTAATCTACTAGATACTCACGGAGCGTCGTTGAAGTCGTGGCTGTCAGACGCAAAATAACTTGAAGTGACCTGTTTCGGTTTTGAGAGGCGTGTTGCCCAACCGCCACACAGTTAATCGTTCCATTATTGTCGCTAGTCGCATACTGGATCTCCACACGAGTATCGTAGCTTATATGCGGTCAGCCCCGTTTTGTGTGGTTGCTGCATTCAGGTTACCCTGTGGAACATTGTCGATTTCGACGAATAGGTCTACGGGTGGGCGGGGCACCCCGTGAGAGACACACTACTGTATGGACAGCCGGTGTCATTCACGACCAGCGTGTCAGATGAAATCTCAATATTGTCGAAAAAGAGGAACATCTCCGGAGCAACTGAAGAAGAATTGAAGAGCATGATTGGTTGGGTGTGATGGTATCGAACTCATTCAAGATTGTGTCAAAGATTAATATATTCTGTTAGCAGCCCAACAATTCCTCCTTTGTTGCGTATGACTAAGGTAGCCTCAGATTACGCTTGTACGGTGAACAAGACAACGGATGCGTGCGGTGATGGTTGGCTTTTTCGATCACTGCGCTAGTCTAAAAGAAATAGGCTCTTCGTATTTATGAAATTTGTGTTAAGCACATGGTTAATAATCGAACTATATATTGGAGTACTTAGTTTCTATCTTGTTATTCATGTCTCTCACCATAAGTATACAGCGAGAGCTTTCCCTCTTCTGTACATTGGCGTTGGTGCTGTTGGAGCCGTTGAAACCGTTAACGACACAGGTCACGTTGACGTTCTCATCTCGGATTTCGTATCGTAGTTCCGACGTCGTGTTGTATATACCTCCGAGACCGAATGATTCGTCGACACAGCCGACGAGTTAGGTCCACGGATTGGTTATTGATCATCCACGCGACGGACGCAGCAGCCTCGACTCCACGGAACAGCGAAAGGGACCTGTTCCGCTGTTGGAGTCGACGTGGATCTCATTGCCGTAGAATCCATCCGCAGTTAAAACAAGAGTTGTCCGAACTGTTTTCAAAAGGTATTATACATCATGTATTATTAGACCACCATAAGAATGGACACTAGTGTGAGAAAGGTATGAACCTACCTTTCCCGCCAGGCGGAGAGGCCGAGCTTTTGTACTGCAGTAAGCATGTAACCTATGAGTGACTTACTGAAAGCGTTTCCCGCTCAATGAATGTTGCCGATGTGGCAATGAAGATTAGCACGAATATTCTCTGGAACCAAGATTCTATGTAACACTCGCCAGAATCGTTACGCTTTTTCCAGCTTCCAGGCCTAGTGAGCAAGATCTTCACTTTGACGAGATAATGGAATGAACTAAATTGAAGTTCGCCTCTTCAGGTTTTTGCTAGACCTAATAGCAAAGGCCGCGCCTCGAAAATGGCAGTTAGCTATTGGTCACATTTTGTGCGTGCAGGTGTTCTGTAAAATCACCCCAGTGAACCAGAGAAACGAATACGTTATTTGAGCGACGGACCCAAATAATAATTGTCGGGCAACACCAGGTCAAACATGATCCATCACAGATGGTTCACACACGAAGACGATATGATGATCACCCACATGATAAGTCATTGTCGTCCATTTAGTGAAAGAATAAATTGTGAATTCAAAGTTGGTTCAACTATAGGAATAATCAAATGCAGATATTGTATAGAATGTTGAACGATGCCAAACGAAGTGCTCGGTGAGTCCTTTTGCTAGGGAGGACAGTATATTCGCATGTATTTGAAGTACACGTGCAAACAGTGGGTTCTAATGACGATTACATGAATAGAATAAAAAACGAATCGCCATAGGAAAGGTAAAACATCTTAGGTGGGGTCAACAGAAGACTTAATACTAACATTCGATGGACTATGACTGTATGGGTAGGTACGTCCAAATGGGTGAAAATCACAAAATGGAGTACTTCAAAACAAACGAGGCTAACGGCAGTGTCAAGACTGATAAAGGAGGTGACATTTTCGAGCGCCATACAGCATAGTTTCTGTACATGGCCTGACATTACCCATGCGAGATTAACATTTATTGGATTATTGACCCTGATTACGAATTCATGAATGACTACTCACCATATACTCGGACACAATGTTTTATTATGCTGCGATCATCTTCTTTACATTCATATGATCCTTCGTATCCGACCGAAGTTTCGTTGATATATAGGGTGTAGTTCTCCTTCAAACGGGCGGTAATGGTTTTGCCGACAAGGTGTTCACGGAGGAAAATGTCCTCTTTGTTACCCTCTCCATCGATATGAATCCAGTATTTGCCAGCTTTGGTACAGTTCAGTTGGAGAGGTTACCAACAAAAACATCGATGCAGTCAGTCTGGTTTGCCGCAGAGGTTAACATGAGAACGGAGACGAACACTAGGCATTGTGAGAAATATTTTGTATACATCGCCATTTTGCCAAATCCGTTAATGAAAAAAAAGACGAATTTGAAGCGCCCTCTTAAATTATTCCCATGTACACTGATGGCATTGTACGTAAAAGCGCAATTGTGGAGTGATATTAGGTGTGCCTATGTACGTGAGTGGATTTTTGGAGCACTTGCAATGAAAGTAAAAGCACTTGAGAGAATTCGTTACGAAAAAGGACAAACAACTTAAAGTGAACCATCGGCGGGAAAAGTGAGTAACTGCGGGCCGACGTCGTTATTCGTGAAGGAATATGTTTACAGGAAGTCATATTTTGTAATCGAATTTATCTATTTTTCAATTCAATATTCACCATCATCTCTCTATAATGCACTCTCCACTCAAACACGTGAAGAGCGTTTACATGAATACAGTTATCATGCCTAAGCCTAAGAATAATCGAGTTGATTCACACCTCCAACAAAGTATTTCTCAAAGTTTCATTCAGCCTTCATTTCATGTCCTCCTTTCCATCCACAAAGCTACCCACACTGTAGTAATCTGTTGTACCAACTGATACAAAAACTACAATTGATACGATAGTATTAGCTAGAAATTCGTAATTTCGTGGATAGGTCTCTGTGGCGAAACATCTACAATCGTTGCGGCCGGGAAATTCGAGGACTGATCACCATTACCTCCAAGAATTGAAATGATTGATTGCTAGTGTTCCTAGTGTAGATAGGTATCGAACGATGGCATTCATTTTCAATATCATCGATGCTTATTTGTCGAAAAATTTCATAGGATGAAGGGAGCTGGTCGTATTGTATAAAGTTGATTGTGTTCTGTTGTTTATTGGGGTTAGAGATCGAAGTAGGGGTTAGGGTCAGAGTTATCCAATGAAGAAAATGTATGTATAGTGCACAATGTTTATAAGGCAAGAAGGAAATTCCGTCAAGGGATGAAAGAGGTCATCCATGCAGAAGAACAGAGCAAAAAACTAAACCTTCCCTAAAACTACTCTATAATAGAACTTATATGCAGTTATTGTTTGCCTTATTGCATGCTCTTGTCAGCTCTCGGCGAAGTTCCCTTTAATTCCCTTAATTGTAATATTAACCCATTTACTCCTATTACCCGAGACTGTGATATTTTTTTGGAGCAAAGGACATCGCCACCATTCTCACACTCTCGGAATGAAGAGGCTATGTGTGCGCTTGGCCTGATTCATGAGGGCAAGACGCAAGACAGTATTTTTCCCCGAACGCGGTTAAGAAAGAGATGTCAACTGGGAGACGGAGGTGTTTTCAAATATACCGTGCCTCATTGTCACCTTGTTCATTGATACCGAAAGTCGAAGTTAGGGAGAGCTCGTCTGAAATATTTCGATACCGAAATGAAGCGACAGTAAACAATAGATAGTGGGTTAAGAGTTCGTTATTTATTAGCGAAACTACTCAACAGCATTGTAAAAAAGTCTGGTTTACAAATCTTTCTTATGTCCGAAGGTACGTTTATGTTGTTAGTGACGCGTTCATTTGAGAAGTTTAAAGTTAAAACTGAAAGCTGTTATGATAAAACTACTACTACTACTACTACTAATAATAATAGTAATAGACTGTATCCGCAAGTTACATTAGCTACACGGGGGAACCATTCTGGATCATCTGTGCAGAACCCATACAAGTGTTCGTTGCTGCCTCCCTTAGGTGCTTCCGATCATATGACTGTTTTATTTGAATCCACAGTAAACCACCAAGTTTAAAGAGGGGAAGCCGGCTGTTAAATCCTGTCCCAAGACAATACTTGGTTCGCATGGGAAAGCTACGTCATGCCCTAGATACTACAGATTGGGAGGTTATGATCGAACCTGGAAACATTGATCAAACAGTGACAAATATATCCTGCTACTTGAGATTTTGCATTGCCACTACTATACCGGTCAAAGAATTTCGAGTGTACCCTAATAACCACCCATGGATGAATATCGGATCAAGAGTCTGCTGAAGGAAAAACGTCAATTGAGGGGGAACAATAATGGACTTGATGCTATCAATGCATCTATTAAGTACGAAATCCGCTCTGCTAAGTACAAGTACAAAGACCGGTGAGTCAAAGGCTACTACAAATCGAGAGAAGATGAAATGTGGAGGGGTTTGAAAACCATGATGGGATGTAACGAAGCACTAGAACCTGATTATGGAAATGAGGAGGCTAATGAGCTGAACAAATTCTTCTGTCGTTTTGAAAGACCGGATCAGGACTTCACTCACCGAGGCTAAGAAGACCGAGCCGCTTCTTAATATCTCTGGACGTCATACGTATCTAAGCATCAGACCAACTAATTCACGCGGCCCTTATGGTGTCCCCGGTTGGCTGCTGAAACTGTCATCGTGAACTTGCAGACATTTTATTTATGCTATTCACCCAATGATTCAAAAGTGGATACATCCCGATTGACTGGAATCGAAGTAAGATTATTCCTTTGAAGGAAGTACCTCAACCAGTTGAGAAGAAAGGCTATCGACCGATTGCTCTGACTAGTGTCACAATGAAATGTTGAGAAGCTTATTCGTACTGAAGTCATACATAGTATTCCATCATTGATAATATCCAGTTTGCATACCGCAGTGAAAGATCAACTGTCGAGGCTGCCTTTGCGGTTAGACACAGTTCTCGCCACCATGTACATCTATTGGTAATTATTCTAGAGTTTGCTTCATAGACTTTAGCTCTGCATTCAATACTATTGACAACTCAAACTCCTCTGCACCCTACTTGCCCATGTGAATCAAACATCACATCACTGCTTTACCACTTTTTTTCAACGGAACTCAGTATGTACTTTGTAATGGGGTGCAAGAGTGGGGGTGTTATTACTAATACTAGTGTCTCTCAAGGATGTTGTCTATCACCACTATTATTTGCCATTTATACGAATTCTTTGTCCAGCCATTACGAAAATGTATACGTTATAGATATGCAGATGATACAGCTATTGTTGGCTGTGCATTGACAAATGCCCCCTACTGTTATTAATTACAATGCATCTATTGCTGAGGCTGCAGCGTGGTATGAGACTAACTTCCTTTTCATAAATATTTCTAAAACCAGAGAAATGACTGTTGATTTTCGTTATGTGCAAATGCATGATCCCATCATAGTCAACGATTATCAGGTTGAAAGCATCACTGAATTCAATGTTTTTGAAAGTACTCTAACGTGGGACTCTCATATAGATTCCACACTTGCTAAAGCAAATCAAAGACTGTACTGTATTGATAGGCTGGGGCTTTGGCCTAATATACGTGAAACAACTATGGTTGTTCCGTTCAATGTTTTTTTTTTCTCTTTTGTTATATTGTGCTCCTGTGTGGCTCTCGTAGTGTTTCAAACTCACACAGTTTGATTAACAGACATCTTAGGAAGTATTATTCTATCGATGATCAGCATATCGAAGAATTGGTTTCACATCACGCAAGGGGTATTTTAGCTGATCCTGACCATCATTGACATCAGTATTATTCCTCTCCTCGTAGGTCGTATACTCTCCCTCGTATGCGTACTGAACGTTTAGACATTTTTTTTTTTTTTACCAAGAGTTATAACACTTTTGAATTAAGTAATTTATTTTGGATAGTGATTTGATATGTGTATGCTTCAGATCCCATTTTTGATTCCTTGACGAAGTCGGAGGAATCTCTGCAGTCATGCCAGTGTGTGTGTGTGTATATGTGTGACACCTGGGGTGACCTGGCTGGTGAACACGGATAACTCGACCCCACCTGGATGGATGAAGCTCATACTTGGTATGTGTGTTCCCCATGATGAGTACATGAACCCCTTATGTTTTAGGGTCAGGTCAGAGGTCATCTGAGGTCACCAGAGGTCAAAGTCTGGAAACCTTGTGAACACGATAAGTCCAGAATGGTTTGGTCTGATCGGGTTCAAATTTGGTGTGTAGCTTTCTTATGGGGAGTACAGGAACCCTATTGTTTTTGGTATAGGTCGGGGTTGAATGTTGGTCAAAAATAGAAAATTTTTGTGAAAAGTCAATAATTTGGACAATTTTGGCTTGTGAACACGATAACTCGACCCCACCTGGATGGATGAAGCTCATACTTGGTATGTGTGTTCCCCATGATGAGTACATGAACCCCTTATGTTTTAGGGTCAGGTCAGAGGTCATCTGAGGTCACCAGAGGTCAAAGTCTGAAAACCTTGTGAACACAATGAGTCCAGAATGATTGGTCTGATCGGGTTCAAATTTGGTGTGTAGCTTTCTTGTAGGAGAGTAAAGGAACCCTATTGTTTTTGGTATAGGTCGGGGTGAATTTTGGTCAAAAATAGAAAATTTGCGAAAAGTCAATAATTTGGATATTGGACCAATTTTTGGCTTGTGAACACGATAACTCGACCCCACCTGGATGGATGAAGTTCATACTTGGCTGTGTGTTCCCCTATGAGTACATGAACTCTATTGTTTTGGGGTCAGGACAGAGGTCATACAGCTGGTACAATCTCTCACTTGTTCCTTTTGTCTGGCTATAGGGTTTTCCAGAAGTCAAGGAATCACTAAGCCTTTTGGCTTTCTGTATTATTCTTGTGATATATTATATCTTATAATTTCATAATTTTCCTACTCACTTACTTACTTAGTATGACATTATGACGCACAGTTGAAGACCCGCTGAATGTTTTCTGCAGTGGCACCGGATAGACCGAAAAATGTTTACAAAAGACGTGATTGAAGCACTAAGTCATGACATACTATGGGTGACTCTTGTACCTTTTCGAATTTAGGCGTTTTTTGTTCTTGGTAAGGGATCACTAAGTTTGAGTGACTATTGATTTCTGATCTTTATTGGAGACTTGTTAGTAGCGCTGCAGCTTTATTTACATACTGTCATTTTTAACGGGGACGATAATTTGAACATTCACAGTCACATTCCGCGTCACTGTCAAACGCCTAATGACGTAGGCTAAGAGGCGGAGGGGGACTGCTTTTTTTCGTTTTCGTTTTGGATAAATTAAGGAAGTAGGTCAAAAATATTCTATAAACACATTTTCGAGTTCAGCATTCAGTGGTGTTATCTAGTATGTAGTCATGTCCTCATCCGCCTACGTGTGGTGTTGTTCCCTCGTATGTATGTTTTGTGTGTTGTTATAGTGTATATGAGTGTGCGTTTCGACATGTCCACACCCTACAGCTGATGACATCTGACAGTTTTCAATAGTTGTAATCCATATCCTCGGTTCTCAGAAATTAGGAGAATCGTTGACAACAAATGTACTGATACTGATGTAGTCTCAGAACATTACCCCGACTCATTGGAACCAGGTACAACACTCCGGTTGTACTCGGGCTCTCTCAGAGGTTTTACACCTGGGTGGAGAGAGCGGCTGACTGCTCGCCACTAAAGTTTCCCATCTGCTGTATGATAAATGACAATCATAACGGTGATTAAGTGTAATTGAACAGAGCCCGAATAAGATTAATTTCTTGTGTTCGTTTGTGTGCGATCGCGCGTGTGTGTTTGGGTGTAAGTGTAATGGCTTGCTTTAGTGAGTGTATTCTCTTTCATGGAATATCATAATGCTCACTGGTTTTGAGTAAAACTTGTTAACACGATATGCACGTGCTCACCAGGTCGCTTCTCGCGAGACATGCACACATCCTATCGTTGTGATATCGCCCAAATAGACATAAAAACTCATAGATTCAGCAAATCATAGTGAGAACACTGAGTGGACCATTCAGGTGCCATAATCATAATAATAATAATAATAACACAGAATTGTATAGCGCTCAATGCAGAGCCTCTGAGCCCAGAAAGAAAAATACTAAGAAGGGAAGCAAATGAGTAAAAGGTGAGATTTCACACGGACTTGAAGGAGTCAACATGACAAATGAGTGGTGACAGGCCAATGTCGTTGGGAAGGGCTATTCCACAAAAGAAGGTCCGGCCCAGGAGAACATTCGCTCTCCATACGTTTTTTGTCCGATAGGTGCAAACATACAATACAACATATTGTTTAAGGGTTAGGGCTATTATTGCCTGGGTAACACATTCCAAGGTCTGAAACCTTGTACACACAACGATCCCACGCACTGTGCATACGATGCATGATTGGTGAATTGCCCCAATTCTTCATTTTGAGGTAGAGGTAACCCTGGCCAGGAAATATTCTTGTTAGCCTTTTGGTTATGGAATTCTACAGGCGACAACTATCAACCGGTGGAAGAAAGCCACGCTTCTGTGTCTAGCTTCAAGGGCGGCGATTTGTGTGCGCGATTTGTGTTGGCGATTTGGCTGGGGGGGGGGTGCGAACGAGATGAATATAATCTGAGCGGGGCGCCTCCACCGGTTGGCGCCCAGCGTATTAGGAATTTCATCGTTCGACAGACCCCCTAGATTGCAGTAAACGGCACTTTCAGTGCCTTATGGGACAATAAGTAGCATTCCTAAAATTCCTAAAATTAAGATTGAATTTTTATTTTAGGGAAGGTTCTCCAAAAGCTTATTCGCCTAGGATCAATATCAAGGTTTTGCTTTGGGTGTTGTGACATTCTAAACGATGCAAGTGAGGTTACGGTCATGAAGAGAGCAATGGAAATGGTCAATGGTAACAACCACTGCGTTCGCAGGATCCATTTGACCAACGACATTGCACTGACCCCTCTCTGGAACCAGCCCATTAGATAGGCTGAGTTTTCACTCAAAGATCACAGCCCCCATTTTTTATCTTCTGTGCGGACCACAGGCGCACGGGAGGGACTCTTCCAATTGGGGGCCAGACAGGGGGCCAAATGAGTAAAATACAGAAGTAAAACGGCAACTGCGCGCGGAGCGCACGCCAAAATTTCGCACTTTTGGACTTTCCAGCGAAAAGTCGGGTCATGTTGTGATGGAACTTATCTTCACCTGAATTTTGAATCATATCATGTGTCTGCGTTCTATGGCCGAATTTTCGACGGCTATTTCAAGGGATTCCTACCCGCGCCGTGTGCCTGCCCCCTCAGTAAGTGCACCGTGCACGCACCCAACTTTCAACAAGTTGTCGCACCCATAAATTGATTGCTTCAATACTCTATTTTGAGTTTGCAAATAAACCACATACGTAAACAAATCACTTGTCTCGTCTAGTGGTAGACTTAACCACCCAGTCGCCTCAACCTCCTCCCTTCAAAAACAACGAAGTGTATACTTTTGGGTATTCCATCGAAAAGTTAGGCATATTTGGGGGTTCCCTGGCCGCAATTTCGATGCCGCACCGTAAGCCCTCATAGTGATAGTATGTGCACCGTGCACATAAGTTTCAACAAGTGGTTGCACCCATGAAGAAAAAACAACAACACAGATCCCGCCAGGTGGTAGATCACCCACGACGCCTCAACCCCTTTTATTCAACTAACTGGTTCCTAGCAGGAAATCGAGCGCGTTCAATTAAGCAGCAACACACCAAGCTGGTAAGCCAGTCTCATGCAAACGATAGAGATTGAAGGAGAACCCTCCTTTCATTGAAATTAAGAACAACCCAGACGCCCCCCCCCCATGTTCGCCGCCCTTGTCTGCCTTATTGGTATTCTAATGCGCGTCGAAGCTTGCACGTAGAATGAGTGTCAGAAGAGCTCGGCAGAGACTGAAAATAAAGTGAACAAATTCGTTTACTTACCAGAACAAAAATAATAAACCGAAAGTAGACTTCGCACCCTCCAGTTGTTCAAATAACCAGCCTGCCGAAGTGATAATGCGAAACATTTACATAATATTGAGGCAGCTATCGTTTTGTAATTGACCTATGGACTTCAATACCCCTATGCGTACTAGTCAAGCTGTGTGGTACGTGCCTCGATAAAGTGGCTTCACAACGTTTCGTCCTGGAATCATTCCTATTCAAAGTAAATCACAGCATTGTCACTTGAACAGACATAATAGTCGTGATTGCTCGCGGAAACCACAACGGGAAGAGAGGTTAACGCTGTGATACGACACAACAACTCCTGGGAGATTCGGGTGAGAGAGTTGACAGTGGCAACATTATATCATATAGATGAGCATTTTCCTCAAATACCCGCTCCTGTTCGTATTTAGGTCAAGAATTTCAGCCTCAAATGGGGTATGTGAAGTCACTGACACGCCAATCAGTTGTTCTCGGTTGTGGAGTTACCTCCAGCAAGCGGGGTAAATTTGAGAGCGAAAACGTTGCGGCGCTTTCTTTTAGAGACACCTGACATAGGTAATATGTTCGTGGTGTTGAGCCGCCAGGCTGTAGACCTTGAACAGACTTGAGCAGATCAGTGCCTCCGAAGCACCAGTGAGGGGAACTCCAAATTGTCGCTTCCTTTACTCTGGTTCCCTTACACTTGTCGAACAGATGTGGACAATTCTTGCCGAGTATGGTATGAGTTTGGTCCTATTAATGAAGCTAAACTGATTCAGTAATTCAATATATCTAGCAACTTTCTTGCCATAGATTCGGGGTGTGAAATCATGCCCAAAGGCATTACAGATTTTCTTCTATAATTGGTTGTTCATTGTCAATATGCTCTTGTTTGACTTACTTCCAATACAACCCCACTGCTACAAGGCCGTTTTCATCGTTTCGGACTACCTCTGCAGCTTGTCCTGGACGTTGACAGAAATCCTCCATTTTGAATGGACGTCAATGGTTTTTCGCTTGCACTACTTTTCCAACCGTGTGAAATAACTTTTCATGTAATATAAATTGGGACAGCATGTAATGCACCATTCTTTACTTGACACCAAGCATTTAGGTAATTCATAGTTCGGAACTGCCGGTGAAGAACCACTGTTCTGGGACCCTCTCAGGAGAGTGGCTTATTCTTCATCACCTCTCCGGATTTGCTAGAGTAATGTTCAAAGAATTCGAGAAACATTAATGGAAATGCTAATAAATATCTCGTTAAATGTTCTACAACAGTGTTTCGTCTTTGGGTTAAAAGCATAAAACTAGCCTGGATGATGTCTTGCCGACTAATTGTCATACAACAAAGTAATTCGGTGGTTGTCAACAGTTAGGAGGATAACTGACTAATGTAACCCTTCAATATGATTAGCAAACCGCTCTTCTTCTCTTCGTTCTTCTGCAGATTCCTCATTCCAGTCCCAATACACCAGTTTAAAAATGTATTCCAAAGTAGCGGTACCACTGATCTGTGTCCTCGCCAGCATTGGTAAGGAATAATACTTACCCTGACAAATTATTCCATGCATGTTGCACTAGGAATTGAGAGGCCATTATTTGTTTTTCAATTGTAGATGTGATTGTATTGTGAGAATGATTGTAGATGTACACCTTTCCACAAATAGTCTAGAGACTACTGAGGCAAGTGTGCAGCTCTCTCTAACAACCTAACAAATCGACCCTGTGGCTGTCCTATAAAGTTTCCATCGGACCAACTTCTCAGTCTTACTGATTTCTTCGAAAACTGAAAAAGGAATAGCAGCCAGACCCTAAACAGAGAACCAGGAAAACACACACGGTTGATAATTGTTATCTACGGATTTCAGGTGTTGCCAAAGGCTCATTTACGACGCTTGTTTGTGTGATTGTGGCCGAATATGATTAGACGATGACTGGGGAAAATGCCTCTTCCCTGGTATATTTGCTTGTGGAAACTGCTCTTTTTGGGCTTTTGGAAGGGAACATTTGGGAAGAGGGAATTGCTCACAACGGCTACAGTACAAGGGTTTGTTCATGTTGCTGTTTACATCGTGCAATTCTCCGATGTCAAGGATTCATAAATAATGCCAAAAACGAACAAATATTGGAATAACTTCTGAAATAAATACCGATATCGTAGGCGTGTGCGATGTACACTTATTGTATGTGCGCATTGTAGAACAAAAATTAATATCAACATTTGTGGTTGTCCATGAAAGAAGTGTAATGAATCTGAAAAGTGATTGAAACTGGAATAGGCTGCAGTTTATTCTTAAGCTGAGCCAGGAGGCCAAAAAAACAAAGCCAGGAAGTCTCTGTATTATAACGAGGGGAAAGTTGTATCTGACAGCTCGATCGAAATGTTGGGAGCGATGACATTTGTTTGACATAATGAAATAAGTGAATACTTATTTAGCGCCGGTACCCGCTCGAGGGCGCTCATGATGCCCCGCAAGAGCAGCCAAGCAATAAATGAAAAACCAATTGAATGAAATTACAGATGTACCCGCGTTCTCTCTCCTCCTCCTCCTTCTCCCAAGGAATTACGATTCAGCAACCAACTGCCTTAGCCCTCAGTACCTAGAGCGAGGGAGAGCTGGAACACTGCAGTGTTCTTTCGATGAATCATTCTCCAGATATCTCTGGTACAATACTCTGGATTCTTCGACAAACCCACCGGTAGTGGAATACAATGAAGGCGCAAAATCTGGATCCGGCTATGAGGCTGGTGCTTTACGACGTCCACCAGAACGGTTCGTTGATATACAAGACGTCTCTCTTGGACACGACCATCCTTCCGATCGTAGCCCTCCCTGAATTCACCGAGGAGGACATCGTGGTTGTGGTGACAGTGGTGTGTAACAATTGTTTTTCGGGAAAATGTTTGTGTTAATTGTACTCATTGATTAGGCTTAGGGATTAGGATAGGATTAGAGTAACGGCCAACCATTATAGAAAACTCAGTGAAAATCCGCCGTTAACACTAACTGTAACTTTATTATACTTCTATGTGTAACCAGGTTCGTTTATTCATTGTTCCTTCTTCCGTTGTACTGTAGCGACATTGGGAGAGCACATTCCGCAAGGATTGTTTTTTTCTCTGGCTGTCAATTCTACATCAAAATGGATAAAGGCACGATACTATGGTATCAACTACGCGAATTGGATTCACCATTCTCATTCAGCTCTGTTTTCATCATATTATGTCTGTTTCATCTTAGTGTCTCCGTCGGTTCCATATCCTCTGATCAGTCGGTGTAACGGGATGGCGAGCTGCTTTGCTAGTCTCAGTTCTGGTGATTCGTTGATCTGCAGCGTCCCAGATACCAAACCAGCAATAAACCACACTTGGATAGCAGTCGGACGGAATGGTGGTGAACTGGATTCAGAGTTCACAACATCCAAAACGGAAACCTTATACACAATGAGGCGAGGATAATCGGCACCCAATGAAAAAATTAATAAGTACCACAAGTGCTGAAATGCTCTCCTGGGCAGCAACCCCCAGCGCTCCTCGCAACAGACGCTTTTATACTGGTTGAGAATCCGAGCAGAGGTATCAACGAGGTTCCGGTAACTGAGTATTTCGAGAGAGGTTCCATGATGATATTACCGTGCCCGGGTAACACCAGTGAGCTCAGTATGATGTGGAAGAGGAAACAAGCGGAGAAATGGCAAACGATCGGCGCAAAAGTTATCGACGCCATAATCACCGAGGACGAATCATTTACGGTAACCAGCGACGGATCCTTGAAAATCGGGAGAGCAGAAATAAGCGATGAGGGACTTTACGCATGCGTTAACACAGATGGCGTTAACGAGATCACCTTGGTCTATAACGTGACAGTTTACGGTAAGCATGATAACAATGCATGGTGCAATATATTTTTGAAGAGCCATGATTCGGGACAGCTACGTATCAGGGAGGGACTAACTTTGCAGGGTATTAATTAACATATTTCAATGCTAACAATATATCACAGTATAATATAGGTCATATGTTCTGTGTATCGCATCTAATATATTGTGTTGATATTACTGAAGATGCCTGTTTTCATTCTCTATACTCCTTCGGTAGCACTTGTGGTAAACCATCCGTTTTTTAATGCTAAGATGGCAAATGGTGGAGTTTTGTGTGTCACCATAGAATATGTGCTCATCGTGTGCAAATCATCATGCTAGATAGGCTCGAGCTCAAACAAAAAATATGTTGCGTTTGTTTGTTGATTCTCACGTTTAGCGTACGCATGGACGAAACGAGCAGGGACGAATTGTTATTTACAATACGACACCGAACCTGAGTATTTCCACATCATGTTCATTTTTTGTATTTCGTCATCTTTACTGAGGAGAAGGAAGAACATTCTTACACGTTATGGGTTATATCAGCTAGAGTTGAATCACGAATATATAAGTGTCAATGGATGGAATTAGAAATGTCAAGATTCCACTTGGATGCAGCAAGAAATGATTGGCTGAATTCTCAACCTACCAGTGCTCTGACACGCGTTCGAGAGATTAGTCTGTAGTATCACTGAATATGTTCCTGCTTCTCCTCCAGTTAAACCTCCAGATATCTACCCAAACATCGATGTCTGTGACGGCGAAAAGGTGTGTTTGTTCGAAACAGAGGGACCTGCACGACTGACCTGCCAAACAACCGGGTCCCAGGCCACAGGTCAACCTAACTTGGGTCATCCCTCATTCTGCGGGCTATTCGACGCCTGAGACAGAGAAATCAATCAGCAGTCCTGCGAGTTGTTCCTATCTCGGGTCACAACGGACGTGACTCATGGGAACACATTTGCTCTCGTCGCCACATGCTTCCCATTAGAACACGAGACGGTTGATGTCTTCAAACTCGTCAGTACTTGTTCAGTTCCCGTTGGGTGAAATAGCGACGAAACCATCGATTGAATGGTTTAGAAAAGGAGAACAGTTACGGCTGGCGTGTGGGAGTAGCAAAGAAATGTCGTCAAGCAACATCTACGTTATTTGGAAACAGCATAGAAGGAACGGTCCCCGAGAAACCATAGCTTTTCAGGTGCTCGGACGAAATGAAGTGCTGCTGAGTTCTTTTGAAATGAGTGAAACCGGCTCTCTGATTTTGCCTAGTGTTGCAATAAGAGACGAAGGTCACTACGATTGCATTTATGGAGACGGGAAGAATGAAATTATCCGTTCGTATGATGTCAAGGTGTACGGTAAGTGTAATATTACAACGATCCCTTCCATCATCACGTGGTCATTGGTTATTGTGTGAGAGCCCGAATTGGCTTCCTTAACCCCTGAATTACATATTATGTCTTCTCGGAAGGACGTCTGTTGGTGATTCTGCCTTCATTAGGCATTATTATCGATATTGCTATCAGGTGATGGGAGTCGAATGAGACTCATGTTATTCTTCATTTTCGTAGAAATTATGTATAAAAAGAGAAAGAGGCACCTCAATAACACAAAGATGTAAATACCACGGAGCTAGAGATCGTGCATATGCATTTCGTCAAACTGTCGGAATAAAAATGTCGTTCTTTGGAACGTTGAACCAGAAGTTTTGCAACGGATATACGATCAATATGAACTGTCTACTTGATAATTTATTCATTTAGATGGAACGATATCTCGTCTTCTGCTAGAACAGAGTATGCGAGCAGCTTCCTGGTTTCTCCATTTACTCAACTTTACCTCCTCTGCTCGTTGTTCTTCTCTAAAATCCGCAATCGGATCTAGATTCGGCTCTTCAGATATGTCGATGTCATGAGGGCAATCACAACGCTGATCAGTCGTGCAACGTCCTACAATCATGATTCTTTTTCCCCAATGTTATTTGTACACTAGTTTTGGTTGGTGGATCATCAAAGCATGAGAAAGTAGGGGAAAACACGTGTCTACCCTTTGGAAAATGTTTTCTAATGTCAATCAACTGTCGAAATCAGGATATCTCTCTAAACAAGATCACGAGTAACCTCTTGGCAGTAGCTGAAGGACAAGCACATGTTTAGATATCATTAGAGGTTATATCATGGGGAATGATTGTTTTTCTATAATTTTGTTCTGTATACCGTTGTCCCATTTTGCAGAGGTTCTGTTGACTTTTCCCACCGGAGTATTTATTAGCACCTATCAACCTTTACAACTTTTTGATTACTTTCCTCCAACTCCGTAACGGAAAGTTGAATGAACGTCACTATTTACTGCGACATTTTCAAAACTTATTATGCAGTTTTCCTTCAACGACCCGTATGAAATATCTATCATTAAGCGTTTGACGTTTCTATCTTACTCTCCCAAAGATCCGATTAATTTATTTCATATGTTCCATTTTTCAGTAAACCCCATTCCCAACAATCTAGTGATCCCTGCTGTGATCAACAAGCATATTGTACCCTGGACAAGAAGCCAACTGACGAGATAGTATGCTCCGTGAACGGAATTCGCCCGGCTGTCCAGTTGAACATAACCACTGCAGAGGCCTCAGACAGGAGGAAGGTTACCTTTCACGGGCAAAATCAGCAAGCCACACAGGAGGCCAACACGTACTCTATAACCTATACAGTCAACTTCGAGGTCCGGGGCGACGGGCTAGAAAAAATAACCTTCAGATGCAAGGCTATTGGCAATCATTCAGACATATTCAACTTACGAGAGACATTTGACCTACGATTCTCCTTAGGTGAGTGTAATGAATATTCGCTATGTGGAAAATATTGTAGTGGTAATATATAAAGATGATCTCAAACATTAATTGGTTAGGTGGCGATGGTATGGTTACACGTAACATAGTCGGAAGAAATGCATTGTTGTAATCATTATTCTGCAAATTGAAGGAATTTGTTTCACTGCTGTAAACTATACACTAAACTGACTTTGCTCTTTGAACATAATGTTTATACAATATTGATCGAATATGACTAACAGAACTGATATCGTTTTTCAGACATGTCGAATCTCAACACTAAATGTCGAGTTACCTCGATCATCTAATCGAATCCCCAGTTAAATTATTACTAATCATGGGCTGCTATATTTCACACAGTAAAAGCTGCCGTTCTGCATAAATACACGTTTTACAAAGGTATATATGGATATTGATTTTGTTCACACATGTTGCCTCTGTTGGCTCTCAGATATGAGAGGCATATGTGTCGTATTTGCACATGTATTGGTATCGACTGAAATTTCAGATTTCAGCTGGGTTTCCTCGATATACTTAATAGAACAAAAATACACGCTCCATGTTTACATGACCATTTTACACAGTTCTATTTTTGGCTATAAATATTCGTACGAAGCAGAGGCTATCTGTAATGATAGGGGGTCGATGTTTCAACCCGGCGAAGGGTGAAGTTCAAAGACTGCACAACAACCTTAAACGATATTTTCAACAGTTACCAGATTGAATTGTAAATACTCAATGTGTATGCGTGAATGTATTACGTTACTTAGGACACGTTTTGCCAAAATATTGTAGCCTTCATCTGATGACTTTTTTTGGTAATATCTTATTCAGACCCTAAAGGTGAACAAGGCAGTTCGTTTCCAGTACTTCCGTTAGTAATCATCCCAGGCGGCATATGCCTAGTTGTTGCCGCTCTTGTAGTCTGGCTGATAAAAAGGAGTGAGTATTTCGGTTATTTCTCATATATTTCTTTATTTATAGATACCACGTGACTTATGTAAAGCTAGGGACGACACAAGTATAACTTGGGGGAACTTGAGACCTGAACTTTTTCGGAAAATTGCGTTGATGTCACTGTGTGCGATTTGCTCACAAATGTATGGCCCATATCGCGCCAGTACGTATTCTCCATTTCGCGTTACGCATTCCAATGCATAATGCATAGGCCTAGAGGCCTAGGCTTTTCATTTTTGCATAGCCCTATAACTTACCTGGAATTCTTTCTCTTCCTGGAGGCAAAACACCAAACTTGGGTCAATGATGAGTGGATATATATGACAATGCTGCGAAACTAAGATTAGTCGAAAAACACGTAATTTCCATCCGCGATTATCACAGGCTGGTATGCTGAAGTATATCTACAAAGGAGGGTTCGACTTCCCGTCACAATCAGTTTCGCTCTGGACACATGAAACTGACATTTCTAGTTAAGGTAGGGCCCACTGTAGACATTTCTCTCGTTGACGGAAAGGAGCAACGCGGAAAGTCGACTGAAATGCTTTTCACGAAGCGTATTTACGCCAATGGTCTTGTGAATCCGTCCTTTCCAAATAACTCGGGAAATGGTCAAACGAATCACGTACTAATCCAAGCACAGTGAAAATTCACTCGACTGGACTATACTCGATCGAGCTGGCAAGCTAGATAAAGTTTGTTCTTGCGTCATAACGTCACATGAGCTACACACAACAGAAGTTGTGTCGCTTGGCCAAGCGTACACATAACGTGACTCCACAGGACTATTGTACTGATGTGTAAAGGACAACGTGGCCTACTGTCAGTTGTATTTTCCAATATCAATGTCACATTGATCACCTCATTATAGATTTGTTAACTCTGATATTTGAGAGATAGTCGAAATATGATGAAAGTTCGTTTTCGTAATTTATTGAATGTTAATGGATAGCTGCCGAGTCTTTCGAACTCCGAAACTCATTAGACTTAGCGATACTTGGCAACGACACGACCCGCGACTCTATTCACGTTCCTAAATCGAGCAGAGCAGTGTTGGAGAATGCTGTATAATGAAAAACCCGTTTTCCTGCCCTTCTCCGCTTCACCTCCGAAAATCTCATTTCTGACCTCCTGTAATAACGTCATCCCTGTTCAACAAAGCAACAAAGGCCCTCGTATAAGTTCATTGTTCCCAAATTAATGAAAAGCCGAAGGATGAGCTGAAGACAAGTACACAGTGTTCAGAGTCTCTGCTGTTTCGGTGGGCCCAATTCTTCGTGGATGCAAAACTGTAGTCACCGTGATCAGGAAGATTTCACCAAGGCAACCATTTCTACTGATGGTTTGTTATTTGGGGTATATTTATATTCTCCACAAACACAAAACGTTTTTAGAACCATGATTGCTGAGTTATAAAACGTTTTATAACTCACAGTATGGTTTTGAAAACGCTTCGTGTTGGTAGGGTACTGTCCAGACAGGCTGATATATTTCTCGAAAGGATACAGTTGTTTTATTCAATCGTTCGAGGCTCGATCATTACAATTGTATGGATAATATGTATTGAATGTATTGTAAAAAAGGAAAGCAACTCGTTGTAATGTCCTATAATACCCCCACCAACACACCAACGTTCGAGGCTCGATCAATTACAATTGTATGGATAATATGTATTGAATGTATTGTAAAAAAGGAAAGCAACTCGTTGTAATGTCCTATAATACCCCCAACAACAAACATCGTTCGAGGCTCGATCAATTACAATTGTATGGATAATATGTATTGAATGTATTGTAAAAAAGGAAGCAACTCGTTGTAATGTCCTATAATACCCCCACCAACAACACCACAATGAACATTCGAACTTGATGAATAATGATAAATAATAAGTATTGATTATAGATAATTAGCAAACGCCACATTGTGAGCTATAAGCTATTGGACATGTTACTATACATGTATATTTGTTCAATGTTTGAATCCATACACACTTCCCATGTGTATAGTGCCTACAAAAGTAAAAAAGGAAAATCAACAATTTGCTGTGGCGTTCACACTGAATAAAATCGAAGGGTTGAGTAAGGTTAATTTATTGTATACAAACATGTCATTCAATATTGCACTTTCTTCTTTTGTATAACAATATGGAACAACAAACATTTTGGGATTATTTCAGTCCAGTCTGTGATGCCTATAAGAAATCGCTACGATCGTAGAAATACCAACCACATAACCAGTGCCTGAAATCTTGTTAAATTATATGATCGGGACGGAGGGGAAGATGCAGTTTTCTTCCCGCCGATAGATGAAATGGGAAGGTGGTGCGAAATAATTAGATGTCTGTTCCCCCAGAGGTTCGCTCTTGTACCTAGCTGGTTGAAACTAGGGTATACTTTTGCACTACATACATACTGTGCAGACATATATACCATTTCTTCAGGAATGTCCACCTTTTCACCTCGAATTCCCTCGACTAAGGAAGGGAGAAAAACAATGTTTCTGTAGTCCCAATTGACTCAAATAATGAATAAAATATGCGGGAAATATTTGGAGTTTGCCGTGTTTAATCCAATATCAGTCCTACGGTGAGGTGGTTGATCTTTTGCCGTACCATTAGCAGGTTTAAGGAGGAAGGAAAACAAGAAGTCAGAGTCAGCTCTAACCAACTTGTGCTCGATTTAAATTTGATCACTGAAAAGTTTCAAATCATTGCATTCCACGTTCACAACATTGATAGAAATCCTCCCAGCGAGGTGCGCTTCACGCCTATAGAATATTATTATCTCTTATTTTTATTTTTATTTGTTATACTATTTTGAACGAAACATTCTCTTGCTGGGCAGTTTATTCGACAATATACGTCTTGACTCGTCTTGAATGTGGTATATGCCAGAACATTTAGCATGACTCCTTCACATACGCTCCCAAGTTTGTTGGCTCGACTTCCACTGAATTCGAAGATTTCTTTTTTCTGGGGGGGGGTTATCAACACACACTGCGGACTAAAAAAAGAACAATTTAACGGTACACATTTCAATAATAAAATGTTCTGTCTCCCCAGAAAAACTCAGAAATCGGCGAAAGAAGAATATGCATATAGAGGATGTCCCCGTATTCTGGAAATAGACCTGAGGTAATATAGCATTTTCGCGTTGTGCTTGAAAGGTGAACAGACGGACAAAATGACGTGTGGTGATTTGGTTCCCCGACAAACTTTATAACACCCCGAACAACCGTAAATTGACACCCAAAGGGCTCGCCATTTCCACATGAGACAATCCCACATAGATCAGAAAGGTGACAGTCGCTCATTAATTTGAATAAATGTAGATGTTTCAAATGTTTATCTTTCGCGTTCACAGGCATTGCCGTTGTTACAGCAAAACAAAGGTAAGCAACCAGTTTATCAGACAGTTATTATAATTGACAGAGATTATATAAATAGAGGAAACTACAAAAGTGTGAACTATACCATATCACATGTGATAATCCAATGACCTCACGGTGTAATTGCATAAAAGACATTAGTAGAATAACACTGAATGACACATTGAACTGTTATTGTCGTCAAACGAATGTTCGTTTAAACGTTTCCATGCCTTAGCATCATGCCTTAGCAGCCTTAACACATTTTTTTTTTATCTTCTTCAGAGGAGGATCATCTGATTTCGCTCGAAAGAGAACTCAGACGCTGGTATATTGTAGGGCATGTCTATGGCTGATATTTCGCCATTTCCTGGTCAGAAACAAATCTGATCTAGCCTCGACATATGTCGAAACGACTATTGTAAGAAAGACGATCGCAAGTGGGAAAGAATGGACTGTGCTTGATTCGTATCGAGAACTTTTCCAGAATATGCCACGCACCTCCATCATCGAAGCTGATCCTGGTTGCGGTAAATCTCTTCTGATTGCTAAGGCAGCGCATGACTGGTGTAACGGTCGCGAAAATTTTACTTGTCCGTGGAAAGACATAAGGCTATTCATTCTGATCCGAATGAGCAAGTTAGGAGGCATTAAATCAATCTACGAAGCCATTTGCAAAACTATACTGCCTAAAGACTCAACTCTGAACGAGAGCATTCTAAAGACCATCTACGAAATGCGAACATCTCGTATTGCACTAGACGATTTTGATGAATACCCAGACAAAAATGAAGATTCAGACTTCAAGGAGATACTAGAGTGGCAATAACTTACGGATGCAAAAGTTGTTCTTCTTACAAGAACATCTTTTTTGCCAGTAAAGGTGCCTACGGGGATGAGGGCCTTTCGGCTTCAAGGGTTCACAAGTACCGATCAGCAGCGGAATACACAGTAAAGAATGAAAACAAAACATAACTCTAGAGGAAGTAGATGAGGCTTTTCGTGCAAATGGTGTCGTCATGGACCTGTTGAACGTACCGTTGTTCTTTTCTATACTGGTGTCACTGAATGATGAACACGATATTATCTCTCAGTGTCACCATTTGGACACGGTGACGTCACTGTTCAAAACATCGCGAGTGTTTTTTGAGAAGAGGGCTTCAGAGAACGTTACCGGAGATTCAGGCACTCGAAATGCATAGATCCACTTAAGCTCGGTAAAGCCGCATTTGGAGGACTATCACACGGGGGAAGAATTAGCTGGCATGTTCACGATTTGAAGAAGAAATTAGGTGCCGGGTGCTTCGAGAGTGCAGTTTCCTCCGCTGCATACTTGTTGAAGAAACACATGAGTCGTTCGGAAAAGTACGACGGGATGTTAAATTTTGGACATAAGGATATTTGCGAATGGTACGCAGCTTGCTATTTGGCCGATGTATTCGAGAAAGTCGATCTCCATATCATAGTGGAAAACATGTGAGCAAGCTTAATCCGTTTGACGTTAATTACCTATATAGATTTATTTGTGGTTTGGGTGGTAAAGCTGCTGACAAAGTTATCAAATACCTGAAGAGCCATTTCAACGGGGATGAATTTGCTCTCCTTTGCACATTGAGAAGACAGGGAAAATTGAAGATGTTGTAGAGGACATAAAACAGTTATTCGGAAAGATGGTGGCATTGAAGCCTACGAGTAGATTACAGCGCCATTCGACAATACTACTCATGGATATAGCTTCAAGAAAAGAGGTACGTATATTCTCCAATTATTCAGTTATTAATGAGGTGGATATGCGTTAACTCAATTGCACACATACGTGTTATGCTGTATGTTATTTGGCAGTCAATTATACTCACTTGCACGTTTTATCATATAATAACCAACTGAATACTTTTACTGCCCTCTCCTTCAAGCAGCATAGGTTTGCTGGCCGCAAAGGTAGTTTGCGTACGCAGGGAAGGGCTCTCGTTTTGCGTATTGCAGAAAACCCCCAGAGGCAAGTGACATATAGTTGAAGTTGGTATATGAGTTGCTGGCAAAACCGCTCTTGCATAATTTCGTGGTTAACCGTTTTCTGCTAATTTAGAAGCAACCCTGGTGTATTCAAACTGACGGAAATAGTGACTCATAGGTGAATAGCTACAAGGAGTTAAATTCCTTCCAGTGTCTGGCCTAATCTGCACTGGGGTCATCCTGAAGCTGCTCACGCACTAGTGCCCTGAACAAGCGAAACTTTCCTTGTCTCGCTAAGAGGATGTGAAGCCTCAGTAAGAGATGTCTCGTAACTTATATTTACTTCCACAAGGCACACAACTCGGTGTGTTGAAATATGTTAGAGAGTCCTCGCGTTGCGTGTAACGCTCCATGTGTGAGGTTTATCGACATTGTTTCTGGAGGAGTCTCTGGTGTGATGCACACTAGCGCCATATCTTTCAACGCTTGTATATACATCATTTTGGAGAACATAATCCTTTGAGGATGCTGATGTCTTCACTAGCGCTCGCGGATTATCTATGGAAGCTGTCGTAGCATTGCGCGAATCTGTCGGAAGCGAATCAGTTGCGATATTGTGTTATTGGTCGTTGATTGAAGCCAATGTTTGTGGTACCTCGGACAGTGATACTGTCGGCCTCAATGTTGGATGTTTCCTACCATGGTAGTGTCTGTGTCACTCAATCGGGATCAGTCGACGCCTCGATCTTACGAAGAAATTAGGTCGCTTTCAGTCTCCATAATGCTCCTAGTTTACCTAATTTCAGTGAAGAATAGACGCCCACTGTGGGGTTGGGAGAAAACCGGCAATTCATCTCACTATCTAAATTTGTCGCACCATTAGTTACCACTGGCAGGGTCAGCTGACTGTTCTTCAACCGTCTATGGTCTTTGAGAACATGGCGCACCTACGGAAGATTACTCGGGTAACCTCCAGCCTATTTTAGATTTGTCCACCTAACGACTTGGGAAACGGAAACATGTCACGTATGCTATTGACTGATTGATTATATATATATATATTATATATATATATTATATATATAGATATATATATATTATATATATAGATATATATATATATATATATATATATATATATTATATTTATATATGTATACCTAACTATTCCTTTCCTGGGCCTGGTCAGATTTCGTCCTAAGTGTTAGGATTAGATTGACTGTCGTCCTTGGGATGCCTATCTTTTCTTATATAAAAAATACTTGTGACCAAGGGCCAGGATGCCAAATGGTGCTACGTGTGTCACACTATCAGGCCTATTTATGGACTGTATTCTCAATGCAAACATTGACTTACTATAAATGTCGACGTTATGTGTGCATCTGTCACGCAGATGGTTAGAGGAACCAACATCCTCTGGATAAATGAACATACATTCAATTACGATTCCCATCACGGAATAATAATGGAGCGGTGTTACGCACTGGTCGAACGAGGCAGTGATAGAATGGGTATCTTGAAGGGATACATTCCACCGCTTGGTACCTGAAAAAAACCCCCCCCCCCCCCCCAAATGGAGCTCATTCTCTTCCACGTCGTAGACTCATGTACGCTGTAGGACTGAGGAAACATCCGTTGGGATATTGGCGAACTGCAAAAACCTGTCGAATATCTCAGGTGGGTTTAGTTACAATTATATGAATAGATTGTGTAGTTTTCATCGATTATTGCAATTGGACTGAGGTTGAGTCAGATTCGACTCTTTGAGTAAGTAGGATACGAATAAACAGTTGTTAACTTATTGAGGTAGGTCGGGTCGAGTCTTTTGCACATTTCTAGGCTTATATCGCGAGTGAATTTGAGTCATCAACGGACATTCAAGGTCATAAAACGTCCACGTATGGAAGTTCGAAAGGAGTCCAATGACTGTAACTATATGCACATAACTTGGGGTATTCAGGTCTAGCGCAGATAGCTCAGCGCTTGCTCACTCATCAGAAAACAAAACGTAAACTTCTCGGATACGACCACATTTTACCAGGAAATATACAGGAACATAAGTCAGTGCTATTCCCGCCGCTATAGTGACCAATTCATGTTGAGTTACTGAAGGGCCAGCTGTTCCCCAGTCTGGTCTGAATACTTTCAACAGTCGGTGCAGACACATATCTTTCTCGGAGATTGTTACTAATTCTCGGGACACGCACACAGAATGTATGCTTTCTTTACATCGAGCCTCAGCGATGATGGTCTGATGTTTTACTGTGTCCTTTCGTATGTAGTGGTTCTCGTACAAAATTCAATACTGTTCCAACATTAATTCTGAGGCTGTCATTACCACATTGTGCCATCATTGTTATGTCGATATTGCCCCTGTTTGATTACTCGACGAAGTCAGGATATATGCATCACGTTGGTGTGGGTGGGGTGTGTGTGCCGCCCAGCTTGTAATCACGAAACTTGATAGGGTCGGGGTAGGTCAGGCTATACTGGTATGTGTGTACCCATGATGAGGACCATGAACCCTATTGTTTTGGGTAGGTCAGAGGTCATCGAGGTCACAAGAGGTCAAGTCCGAAAACTTGTGAACAAGCTGAGTCCAGAATGATTGGTCTGATCAAGTTGAAATTAGGTGTAAGCTTCTTATGGGAGTACAGGAACGCTATGTGTTTGGTGTCAGGTCAGGAGTGAATTTTGATGCGAAAATAGCAAATTTGATATTTTAGCCAATTTTGCGCTTGTAACACGATAACTTGACCCACCTGAGATGGTAAAAGCTCATACTTGGAATGTTGGTTTCCCATGATGAGATATGAACCTTCGTTTTGGGTAGGTCAGAGGTCATCTGAAGGTCACCAGAGGTCAAAGTTGAAAACCTTGTAAACACGATAAGTCCAGAAACGGTTGGTCTGATAGGTTGAAATTAGGTGTGTATCGTCCTTATGGGGAGTACATGAACCCAGTGTTTTCTGGGTAAAGGGCGGGGTGATGAGGCTCATACTTGGTTTGTGTATTCCCCTGAATGAGTACATGAACCCTATTGTTTTGGGGTCAGGGTCGGAGGGCATCTAAGGTTGACCGGGGAGAGTTGCGAAGTCTGAAAACTGAATTTCGTGTGTAGCTTTCTTCCCAAGGGTACATGACCCTATTATTGGTGTAAAGATAGTAAATTGTGTCAGACTTTTATGTTGCCTATAGATGGAGCTGGTACTATCTCCCATGTGGTCTGTGTGTGTCTGGCTAATGGTTGACGGACAGTCAAGGAATCACTAAGCCTTTTGGCTTTCTGGTTATGGTGATAAGTTCAATCTTTTCAGCTTTACCGCATAGACTGTGTCTAGGGACCTCACTTCTTCATTCTTCTTTCAGACTGGTTTCTTGACCGGTATACCGTTTTCCAGGTGTGCCTGATTTCTTTCCTACAAATCAACTATTCTCATGCCTTTTCTCCCCTTGGTGATCACGTTTTTCCTCTCATATCTAGATGTTACTTGGGGTCGATATGATCCAAAGTGCAAAACTTTTTTGAAATGTATAAATTGTATTTATCAGAAGATTGAAGGTTACAAGTTTAACGAGGGACAACATAATTCGCAGTAATATGGTCTTTCGTTTGTTAAACGAATAAGGAACCTTTCCAATACGGAGTTCTCTTCTGTCGACGCTTCTTTATTAGATATGGAACAGGTTGGCTCAAGTGGATTATCGAGAACCTACCGAGAAACTTCTGTTAGCAGTGAATCAGTCATTAAAAATAATTCTTTAAATACAGTCCTTGCCACGTCATTCCATCCTTTTATTATCGACTCCTCTGAAGCAGAAACCGGCAACGACGGCGAAAGAGAAGTGGTAGTGGTATGAATGGAGCAACAACAGCGGGGCGGTAGAGAGATAGAATTAATGGGCCGGTGAAAGCGAAAGAAAGAAACTAATACGCTATACTCGGAACGAAACGCTGGGTCAGCACACTGAATGAGTTTCACGAGAGCAAGTGCATCGGTAAGTTGATACTTCGAGCCTAGTATCAGCTTCCAATCTCTTTCCCTTCAAGCCCTTATAAGCTCCTAAGTCCCGCATCAAATAATCGTCTCCACTCTTATTCATTGTTAGGTTCCACTGTTAGGACTGCAGTCTGCAAATGTTATCGTTATTCATTCCGTTGCACCCCATGTCACTGTAGTCGTGCAGAGCGACATGTGCTGTATTTACTAGCAACGTGGGGAATTCAGCTTTACACGTCGGCATTCCCTGGAATGGCAAAGTCCAGCAAAAAAATTAGATGTCAGATGATTATGTAGGGAAAATAATGCAATATCAAAATTCGTTTATGTTCATAGCTGTTGGTATAAAGTTACGAGTTATTAAAGATTATTAATTTGTCACGGCTAAGTGGGCAATTTTCATATTGACAACATTTGTGACGTCATATCTACCAATTTAAAAGAAAAAGAAAATATGTCTTAACTTTCCCTAGAATTGGTAAATATGCCATCTAAAAAGGTTGCCAGTTTGCCCAAATCACCGAATTATATGAAATATGAGGAAGCCATATCTTCCCAAAGAACATGCTATAAACCTGGAACAAGTGATATTTGAATGATTTTTATTCTCTTTAACATTATGACACCAAAAAAGTATTAATTTGGCTGGACTTTGCCTTTAACAACTCAAATTGACAAATATGAATTGAATCTGTGCTTATTCCCGCCAGTTACACTGGTAGCCGTTTTAGAAGGCCCAACGTAAAGTCTCGATCTTGCAGAGGTAAATGAAGGTTAGTACAATTCAATGCAATTGCAATCCGTATGACATATTCAGGTCACTAACAAGTGCGTGAGGTATGATTTTTGCAAGGTATGACGAATGTGGCTTCCTATTGTAGCAAGTTCCCGCTGCTTCGGGTGTCGCATAGGTAATGGAATATCAGATGGGGGTCTTAGCCGCAAAATCATAAAAGCGAATCGAGAGAGGGGGATATGAAGAACAGCGTTAAACAGGGAAGGGAAGTCACTGTGGCATCTCAAATTGTGGCACGCATGACAAGGCTTCAATGAGGATAGATTGCCACAACTTTGGTTGAACCGATTGCAAGTCACTGAAGTATCGCAGAGAAGAAAACCAGCTCAATCGGCCTATCACATAACTGTATGGTATTGGTTGCACAAGGCGTTGACCCTTCCTTTAATTGATGTGGGGTGAGGGCGTTCCTCTGTAAGCCCACTGTTATCGTCGAATTTGTAAAACGGATTTCATTAGAGCGCCAGTTGGTACGAGAAACCTTTTGGTAAATAGGCCCTAAATAAGGAGAGATAAATCTCAAACATGTAACTCCATCCTGCGGGACGAGGATTCTAAGAACTCATATATAGGGAGTGGTTTCAAAATCTTTCTTCAGATTTACAAGAGGGAGCACTGAGCCCCCCCGATCACTTCTGTCCCCTTTCCAAAAAAAAGTTTCCTTCGCTAATAATCCCCCCGTTGAGCCTACAACAATGAAGAGTTGAAACAACAGTGCAGTTTGTTTTAGTGATGCAGCCGCCAGTTCCCTGCCGCAAATTTTCATTCCATAGGATGAAACTTGGTTGAGTTCTCGAAGAGTGGTGAAGAGAAATAGGTCGTGATGACAGGTCTATGTTGTTATCTCGTCGTTTACTCGCGAGCCGTTTCGTGGTGGCATGCGCACCGCTCATAGATAATATCGATACCAAATGTTGCTTTCTTTAATAGAAACCAACATTTTCTATTTTGTCGAGAGAACGAATTAATTAGTACGGGCTAGTCCAATTTCCCTGGAGCACACGAAGTGCAAGGCGAGGGAGGGGTGAAATCGTAACTGAATACAAGATGAGAAGAACTCGAGTTTTCTTCCCATTACATTTTCACCCCTTAAAATCGACAGGTTCACCCTGGAGACGGAGTCCCACGAAGGAGACTTAGCGAAGGACTAAAAATACTTGAGTGAAGAAGAACACTTTCGTATGGTTACGATAACTAAAAACTCAGTGGGAAACAGATGTGAATGTTAAAGAATGTTCTAGACGTAATGAGATTTATACTATCCCTTTTTTAGCCTTAGCAAACACCTGTAGTATAACTACTCTGCACAGAAATTAGTAGGTGGTAATAATATCGTATTCCCCGAATGTGGTAGATAATGTTATCATGTTTCAGACATACTGGCTTGGTTCATCTCGGTAATAGACCACCTCCCCTCTCATCTCATGACACCACAAGGTATACTGCCCAATAGTAGATATGTCTTCATGTTCATATACAGTTTTTAGGGTGTGACCTATTCGTTCCATCCTATTGGGAGAATAAAATAGTATCCATGAGGCTGCCTTTGTATTTTCCACAGTGCAACGTTCCTCTTATGGAAATAGATAGGCGATTCTCCACTCGAGGTCCTTCATTCTATTGCATAATTCAGGACCATTGTGGGTCCCAATACAAATAGAGCTCAGTCTTGATTGGTAGTTGTCAATGTAGATCTAGAGATATTCTTGAAAGAATAAACTACTTCCGGGGGTTGCGTTTTGGGATGTGTTTGTCACAGTCGTTCCGAACAGCAGTTCCAGTTGTTAAAGGTAGGATAACTACTGAAACTGAAAACCTCAATAATGGTAACACACTGCGATGGAAAACACAAAAAAAAACCATTTCAAACACACAAAAAAAAAAAAACTGTTGTAATCATCGACCTAATATTAAATACTCGAACAGCGGATGTAAATTAAACTGGGAACGACTGTTTCGTATCTAATGGTGTGCAAGTCGATGGTCATTAATCTCTATATCAGATAAACGGACACGCGATTCTCATATTCCCGAACAGGAGAAGCTGCCGGATGCCTTTGTGGAAGAACATATACATACGAGAGCATTAATGAGAATTAAGAATCCATGATAAATGATGCCATCATTTTTTCTGTACTGTTTCTACAGCTGTTGAAATTCAAAGAATTACACGTAAGGCTCTATTATTATAGTAAATAACAAACAAAAACAAATTCAAACAAACATACGAACAAATGGTGTTAGTGAATCAGTGGACCTCCTCTGAAAGAGGATTTTGTGGTAGGAAGCCGGCCGTCGTGCATAGTCGCAAGAATCACATCACCAGAGAAAAAGAGAAAAATGGATAGCCGAACGCACATCTCACGGTAGAAGAAAAAGCCGCAGATTTATATCAAATATAGAAGCAGTCACTCATATATTCCCGACGCTAACCACCCCATGTCTTCCGACAGTCCCCCCGGCCACACGCCAGTAATCTCCCGTTTATTTTTTCTTTTAGTAAAATTGTGGGATAGATCGAGTAATGAAAAAAGCATACCTCAAGTTCATATACGACGGTCATATTATTAGGAGCAGATTGCGAAGCAACGGGCAAATCCCCCACACAGATCAAGGGTGGTCTCATTACGCTGCCGCCGATTTGAACGCACATGCTCGAACAAGCCCATTGCGTGAGCTCTTGTCAATAGTAGGGACTAAAAGGCGTTTTAACAGGCTGTTCTTAAATAGAGAAATATCATGGAATTTTCGACTGATCTTCTTGGAATATCCAGACATTAAGGGATAACTCGGCCAAACGCTTAGCCACCTACTTCTAAAGACCACGTGTCCACAGGTGAAACTACGCGCGATTAACCTTCAGAATACATTCTCTCAAGTGAATTGGGCTATTGGACTCTAACGACATTCCATCACGCCAGCATAATAGTAATGTGGACACGAGCTAGTGAATGGATTCGCTGTAATAAAATGGTGAGGATAATCTCTGTACACGTTATTCCTAGAAGGGTTGATGTTCCGTCATGATATAGTACTGCCGATAGTAATTCGTCTGTTCACTGATCCGGTCACTTTCAAATAACTTTTTGTTCGCCCAACAGAATCAACGGTGACACTCAGAGCAAATATCGGAAATAAAATGGTGCAGATGGCTGACTCAATTGAACACGCGCCTCTACTACGTCAGCTATCCTTTCTCAGCACAATATTCAGTTCTCTGAAGATATCCCATATCTTGGGATGGTCTTAGTTCAGAGTCCGTTGAATTCGTGAACATGTATAAATGCAGAAGGGGTGACATATAACTTGCCACTGCATACGTGAGTCGTGTCCATCGCTGTCCGAAGACGACAGGGGATGGACCGAGAGGATCGATCTACTGAGGAACAATATCTGTAACGGCCATTACACTGAATCTCTGACACGCCCAGTTCTCGGACTCCACCGTAAGTTGGCACACACGACGAGAACCTACTATGGAACGCCTGTAATTATTATGGAAGAAGCGTTTATTTGGGCGAAAAAAAAAGAATTTTAATTGCGATTGGCCATGTTCATGACGTCACCAACACGAATGACCCGAGGTCATACCAATGTAAACAACAACAGATCCAACTTGCTCACAGTCGTTTCCGGAAACAAGTACAAATAATGCAACAAACCAAACAGACTTGCCCGTTGCCACAGTCGTTCGCGTTGCACGCACATGCAGGTGTGATAGCAGACATGAAGTAAGTCTCTCCTTCTGTCAACGAGGGCTTCCATTTAAATGTTTAAAAGTTGTGAAGCCGTAAATATTACACGTTATGGTTAGGTAACGTAACGGCCAAGTACGTACTACTAACATAGAAACTAGTAGAGTGAAGTAAAGGTTCTTTGGGCTACTCCTTTACAAGGCCTGACGTGGGCTAGGCCTCTAGGCTCGCGACTTCATCATGATTCCTGCTCTGTAACTGTACTAGGCCCTAGGGCCCATCCTGAACATTAAGTGGGCAATGGCCTACATACCAATAACAACATCCTTCACAATCCCATGAAACCTGTTTCTGAAACGCAGGTATTTGATATGATGCAGAGTGTGACTAGGGTTTTTAAAGAACTTAATATAATATGTTTATTAAGAATATGAAGTTGTGAGTGAGTGAATGAAAAGGCTAAGCTTGTACTGCATAATGTTGTTACTGGCCATAATGTTGTTATAATGTTGATGACACTTGCCATTGTGCAACTGATGTGAATTTTCAGACTGTACAATAGTACGCGTCGTGACTGTTATATATATTCAATCAAGCACATTAACGCCAATGCATGGGAAGGGTTGATGCGTATAGGAAGCCGTGTTATAATAGCACGGGTCAGTAACTACAGATAGAGGTTCAATGGAAAAAAGTCACTAATTAGCTATTGACTGATTTGAACTGGTATCATTTGATTGGTACATCCGCCTGTGAATGAGAGAAGCTAATGGTTCTATCAAACAATTTTACATACGTTTCGAAGGTGAAACTCGGTTAGCATTGAAAGCTAATCCAATACAGACACCCTTAAGAACAGAGACGCAGAGGTAAATGACGCATTACAATTAATACCAAAGCATATACTAATTTGGACACGAACCAGAGAGGGGAACCAAAGTCCGTGATTTTTCCTAACGCACAATGATCAAACATTAGTTCAAAGAGTTAGCGAGGAGACATGCACCTTCTAATGCTATGTCATGTCAATGAACTAAATAAGTTGACTTTTAGTTGATGGAATCTAGAGCTTGTCACCCACGTCCCGGGAAAATATGTGCGCCACGGTAGTTGTCTCGCCTGCTTTTTTTCTCCAGAAGAGAAACATCATAGGCATGATAATATTAATAATAATATCTTGTTCTTTATAGCGCTTTTCCAGGTCGAAGACTTGCTCAAAGCGCTTCATTACCCCTGTCATTCGTGACTTGTCACAAACCCGTACCATACAGTACGCACTGCTTGCTTTTTCTCTCCTGCCACACCATTTTGGTACGTCACTTCATCGTGTCCCCCGGGGACTTCCCCATATCAAGCAGCCACATACGGCGCTCGATACTCTTCACAAGGCACCTCACAAGGTACTCACTTTAACACGTGGGTGGCGTGGAACATTTCAGGAGACATGCCTCGTCCAAAAGCACTGCAGGAGAGCCCTCGGCTTCCGCCAATGGGCTCCGAACTCGCAATCAATGGTTTTGCAGTCTGGAGCTCTACCTACTGAGCTAATCGGCCCGCATGGGAAGCAGGAAGAAAGTATTGGTGTTTTGCTATTCAGCTTTACCCTGTTAGGCTTGATAATAGAAGTTCATTTCTGAATGCCTGGAAATTGCATCTGCAGCATTGATTTGGGCCAATATCAGAAATCAGAATTATTGTATCTTGCCAACTAACCCCAAACCATGGAAGTCTCGTTTGAAGCATTGTGTCATGTTTATGCACATTCATGTGGGCAGTACTCACTTCAATTCTCTTATTCGTGATATCTGCGGGCGACAACATAAAGTCGCTAGAATTAGTTATGTAGAATGCCAAATCTTGTACGAGAATGTGATATGTAAATGATAAATTGCTATAAACATCCTGTTACATTACATACAATACATATGAAGTGTACAGAAACCAGCTGATTAGATTCTTGGCATAATACATGCCAATTGACTGTCTTATTTTTACAATTTATGCAAGTTTTTAAGGTTGTTAGATTCCAGAGAATTTAGTGTAAATAGTCTACTGTCAGTCCCGCTAATTCACCATTATTGTCAAAGTCAAGTGTGTCCAATTTGCATAATATATGCAGATTCTAGAATTTTTATATTTACATTAATTTTGGTCATTAATTATAGTCCATCGAGTTCTGTCCGGGCACCAGACGGTCATTCGGTCGAATTCCAGCTTCCAAATATCTTTTTAACACATTCTTACCAACTGTGAATTATTTTGGCCATCTCAATCGCCGAATACCTTGGAAATCGTGGTTAGTCAGTAAAACCCAATATTTGGTCCAGGAATCTGATATTCCCACGATTAAAAAAATATGGTGTTTTTAATCCAGTAATAGAGTCGCTGAATGAACAAAATCAGTGGTAGAATTCATCAAAGTGCATGGTTTGTGTGATGTTTCGACTTAGAAAATAGAATCAGTTGATCTGTGGTATTCACTAGTGATATAATTATACAGGCATCTGTTGCTGTTGTAATTCATTCAATTTATTTTCGTTTACTGGTAAATCTTGTCCATCCTTCTACTACCTTGGTAATTATGTACCCCCCCCCCCCAGTAAATCTTCTCCAATTCCAGGAGCGGCTCTGGGGATGTCGAGAGAGAACATTCCCTCGGTGTCTAAGGATAGCTGATTGAATTCATCCAATGTATTTTGTTGTACATGACATTTTTCTATCATTCTACTCACTTGGTTACTACTTTGTACAGTTTTCTTTTTCCATGAATGCCAAGACGGGGGGCGGGATGAATTTCTATTTAATCATACGCCATACATGTAGTACCTGCGTGCTGTACCATAATCTATGATGCCTATGCGTTGATTCGGGCGACTGCATTGAATATTCTAATATTCGGGAATATCAGATACGCTTTTGACCGAGTTTTGTTCATTGTTCATTTCATGTTTGAGGGCGGCGTCGCTCTCAGTATGTTTGTTTGAGACGCGTTATATTGATAACAGTTGCTTTACTCACACTGTCTCAGAGCTCCGCAGTTTGATTCGTTCTTCAAGTTAGCGACAGTTCATGAATAGTTCATCCATACTTTTTGCTTTGTTATTTTAACTTTTTTTGGAACATATATTCGTCATCATACGGCGGCAAACTGGCACAACCGACGAGTCTTTGCGAATCGTGTTAGAGTTGAGGCGCAAAATGCTAATCGCCTGAGTAATCGGCCATCACTCCGTCAACAGGGCATTTCAAAATGACCTGTTATTCCTGCGCGGGGAACAGCTAACGGGCCCAGGAGACACGTCCTCGTCAGGTAGATCCGCACTGCGTCTTTTCGTGGTCTTTGTTGTGTATGTTATCAATTGGGTACCAGTGAACATTACATGAATACCATGATCGTGGAGTCCGTGGAAAATGGAGTTTATACCTCTTGAACCATTTCTTAACGGCTTCCGTCGGTATCGTTTGTCCCTACATTTACGGATTCGGTAACAAGAAAATTCGACAAGAAATAACGAAATGCGATCTTCTATGTGGAGGCGTCGCCCCGCTTGGTTATTCCCCATCAACCGAAGGAGTCAGATACAGGTAATAACTTGAAAAAGAGCTTTTAGTTTTCCCAGGAATTCTCAACCCTGCCCCAAAAGAATAGACCTTTGTTTATTCGACCATCAGTGCCACGAGGTCTCGATGAACAGCTACTCGTAGGTGGCACACGCCCATTCAATTCCATATTGACTTACACACTCGAGAAGCCTCCAGAAGTTTTACCTGGAATATCGCCATACACTGCGGTGAATAAGATAGTCTACCATTCCAACGATGTGCAATTCGAGGTACCATGACCATGTATTTTTAGCTAAAAGGGGTCTACTTTTAGCATAGCATTTTCGACTCGATTTTCCGACAGACACTCGAAGAGGGCCTATTCTAGTTAATGAATTTTTAAAAACAGTCAAATGTGGGCAAATTTCAATGAAATTTCCTGGTTTGTACTTTGAATAACTCTCTTTCAGATAAAGTCTAATGTAAATCCGCATTTCTCTCCCACAAAGCAGCAAATGACAGATGCACCTCCAAATTATATCAGGGACATTTTTTTTAAAGGATACCTTTCGGCGGAGGAATCTTCAAGCGAATACTACAGTGCCACCTAAAGATGATATACCGCAGATGACGCCTGCTCGATTGAACTAGGTGCGACAAGGGCCAATAGTTATCTCTATACCGCTTAGAATAACTCGTACTGCGAGTATTATAGTCTAAATACGGCAATTCTCCCCTCTGCCTGCCCAATCCGTCTTTTATCAGGTTGCACTTAAAGGCAATGGAACATGAATTTTCAACTTGTAGTTGTATAATCCATATACTGAAGGCTAATACAGAGGTTTGCCGTGAGTCTGTCTTGGTACGCTAAAGGCCTACTTAGAGTGGTGACTCACATAGTCACATCGTATTCATCTGGCGTCGTACAGTAATCTGGTAATTCGTTCCGATGCGGTGACGTTCCGGTGGACAATCCAAGCACGAGGGGAGGCAAAATTCGAGATGCGTATCCATGTGCGAGCGTGTCTTTCTGTGTCGTTGCAGCAGGATTCTTGTCATTTGTCAAATGGAGGCGCCGCCGTTCGACTGACCAATTTGACGATGTGGTTCGCTGAATACTTTTATTCCAGATAATGTACGATTTCGAAGTTTTACAGTGGCGCTATGCCAGATCGTACTTGATCACTGGATGAAATCGTCTCGAACAAATCACAACTGGATAACCTCATATAATACCAGTTTACAGGAAATAATTGCATTCATTATTACAAACATACTCCTAAACCAATGGATTTATGCAGTGATAACCACCAGTTGTAGTTTGGGTGCTATTACCAGACAAATCCAGGAATTGCCATTCCACTTGTATTGCTAAATTAGGGGTTGAAGGAACAGGGATCACATGGGTTCTGCATGTGTGAGAACAAACATAATGTAGGACCACGAAATGGAGGCAATACCAACTTTACATTATCCATTACGTCTATGGCACCCTCAAATCAATAATATCCCAACATTGTCCTAAGTAATCAAAAATGTTTCCTTTTAGGAAATGTTATCCTGAAAAACATATGTTCTTATGCGATATTCGTGTAGAAATACCATCAGATAATTAAATACACCGAAAATAAGAGGCATCCTTCTTCAGACACAGTATAGCTGCACATACAAGTCTCGTTCAATAGTAACATAAGTCAATTCGATCTCACGCTTGCGCAGCCTTAACTATGAACAGGCCTACTCATAGCCGTCTGCGTTGCGTCAGTCAGTCAGTTTCAAGGGGTCAGTTCATATGTCCGCCAAGAGTTACTGAAAGAAGTTCGACCACTGGATAGCGAAAAGGATCCTCTTTTCATTCAAGCTATTTCGCTCTTCTATTCTGCCCATGCTTCCGATTTATTTGCCATTTCAAAACTACGTGGGCCTCGCGGAACTTTGCGGAAATTTTAAACTCGTTCACCGCAACAGTTGCGGGAAGTCTGCGGTCATCGCCTCACACCTTACAGTAATACAGCGACCGAGAGTATGATAGTGAGCTGTCGCAAGCCTTGCGGTCAGCGAAATCCCTACAGTGTGAGGCAGGCTTATATTGGTTAGATAGTTTGCCATACTTTTCGGGGAGGGAGGTATATGATGCATGCCCTTATTATATTAATTAGTCTTGAATCTTCATCATCTCTAACGAAACAAAATAATGAAGTTGACGATCTTTTCGCAATGTGAGATAAACATGTTGAATCAGTCGTTTCATAATGGATTCACGATTTATCTACACTGAAAACAATGTTCAGAATCAAACATTCTGTAAACATTATTTTGACATCACTTTTGGAACACGTTTAAATGCAAAGTACGTTGTCCTATTCCCGAACGTCCTCTGTCTATTTAGTGTTGAACGCTTAGGCTCTAACGTGGCTTAGTAACGGTGTTTTTCATTGAATGTTAGAAATGTTCAGTATTACTCTCATACCGAACCCGGTATTACTGAATGGTTCTCTATACTTGGAAGAAGGACGATACTTGCTCAACGATGTTCATTTCGAACCTACCGATAGTCATTTTAACTCAAATTAGTAGTTCTCACATCTCCATGATACTATATGTAGTTATATTCTGTACAGTGTGGCTTTGCAAGAGAAGATACATCGAATGTGTTCTTCTGATGACACCAATGATCATCGGGCTAGTGAATACAATTGCTATCTAAGGAACCAAAACTACATTGTACATCTAGTTATTGTGCAATTCTGTAAGACACGCAACCTGAGAAGGACGTAAGGTAGGATTCCATGCGTGTGGGTGGGGGATGCGGTGTGAATGTGATAATCGCATTCTATGATTCTATGATCTGATATGATATTGATATGAAAACGAATGAAGTCCAAGGAATATATTCCATACAATCCATTTGCGGTGTTGCGGCATCATTGCCGTAGCGGTACAAGTGGCAATTATGCATACGCACTGTTCGTCCCATTCTGTTCGTAATGAATTTTGCCTTCACGAACCCTAACTCCATTTCTGCAAACCGAATACAGCATATAGGAACATTTTCATCGCCCATGTGCAAGTTACGTTGACATTTATGGAATAATACCGCACTCCGTATACGCACGTATGTAATCCCATCTCCAGGGCGACTCCCGGATGCGGGGTGCGGTACGGATGTAAAAATCGAATGTTTACTTTGATAAAGGAGCGAATAACGTCATAATAAACTGCATGATAATGCCGGAAGACCACAAAAATGTAACAGCTCATGCGTACCGGCGTCAGCTGGCTTTATAAGGAAGATGTTCTTTGAAATCCATCGCGGTGATGCGGCATCGACGCCGCATTAGTTCGAGTGGTAATTCTGCCTACGCTCATGTTCGCTCCATTCTATTGGAATCAATTCTGTTCAAATGGAACCTATCACCTATCAACTCTACGAATCGAATGGAGTATATCAGAACACTTCCACCGTCCATTCGCACGTGAATTTGGTATTCATGGAATTATGCCGCACTCCGCATCCGCACTCACCTTCCCTCAAACCGGATTCCACCGTGACTGTTCCCTCTCGTCTTCGACGATGACCCCCGACTTCCCGATAAATCCAAATGAAGCACAATCATTTATTATCGTCCTACCCCGAGTTGAATCTTGTCCCCCATGAAGACCCAATCATTCCGGCTTACGGCGGGACCATGAATTTTGAAGAGCTGGTTTCCCCTCGCAAACTCAAAATGCCTGGTGCCATCCCCAAATGTGACAGCCCAGGCCTAAATATCAACGGAAGAAATGCCAACGCTATAGACGACCTTTACCATACCTATTTGCACCAGTAACAACGAAATACAACGAAGATTATATAGGAAGTATCAGCCACAGGGCATCCGCAAAATTGCCCCGCATAGACTTTTCGTGATAATTGAAGTGATTACAAAGTTGTACTTGTTCCATTAACAAACTTGGTTATTGTGGTTCGCTCGCCTTCTACTCACGTATTCGTTTGTAGCGTTCATCGATCTTGTTAGCTACTTATCTACAGGTCATTATTTTGTCCAGTCGACGGAAACTTTTTGACTGGGGAATGCCGCCTGGCCATTCCTACCGAATTGGGACTGGGTGGCGAGGCTGCGGCTGATACTGTAGCAGTTAACCGACTGGGACGCGTCTATTTTCATTTCAAGGTTTAGTTTGCATGCAAGCACGTTTGTCCGGTTTGAACTCACACGACTAGATGATTGTCCCGCTTTTTCCAGATGGGGGCATCGTCATACTTTTATATGGACATCACGTGCATCGCGTGCTGTGAACTTCGGAGGGGAAAATGTAGAGGCATCGCTTTGAGTGAGATAAACAGGGCTTGCTCATAACTCATGGCGTGTTTCAGACCTTCCGGGATGTGTAAAGATATAGTTGTAAATTCGTTTCAGCCTAGTATTTACATGATAATCAAATTCAGTAATTTCTTGTATACACCAGAGAGTGTTCGTGTCAGCATAGCTATTCCTCGGAGGTCAGGGAGCAGTTAATCCTGTCATGGGAACGTACGAATCCGACGAAGTCATCGTGCAGTCTATTTTCAACTCTTCCTCCGTCTTCCCCTGCAGTTTACTCGCGAGATCACCCTGAGATTGGAAGCAAAAGATAATATTATTCATAATTTCTCCAAATCATTTTCCGTTATCTTCTCCAGATAAATTACGATATAATAAACCTGAAGTGTAGCGTACCATACCACTTCCGTGTAACTCACTATGAAGTATTAATTGAAGTGTTATATCTGTATATTAACAGCAGTTAATGCGCACTTTAACAACGTCTTTCCTAATTGGTGAATGAGTTTCCTTCTTTTTAAGTAAATACCGGCATGGAACAACAACGGGTAACAGAATCATCATATCATCTGCGAGGGAATAGACTGGCCCCCAAATTGGTTATGCCCTATCTAAATACGAATGGTTAGGGTGGGAAGAATCCCCAAACATGCAACTGAGATTCCTAATTTCCTTGTTACAACTCTTCAAAAGTTTTCAGTTTGTCCCAAATGTTCACTCACTCATCCCAAAAAGCAGTGTACTCGGTATGGTGAACATACACTGAAAACAAAAACTATTCACTAACGCCACCGACTAGCTTGAAACTAGTCCATAAACTATACATTTGAAAATGATTAGACGGGGCCTGTATGGGTGCGCCTGATTACAAGCTAGGCATACCAAATTGGGAAAATTCTCAAAAACACTGACACATCCACGCACATGCACACAATACGCACACACGTACACAAAACTGGCTTTGTTACTAGTCACAATTGATGACAAATTTTTCCGTACTGACCATAACTCTGTCATTGTTCGCACAATGAATTGAATGCAATAATTTGTTTGAACAATAACAACAATCTCCGCCTCGTACGGAGGCATGTGAACCCTGCACGATTCACTTAATGTGGTTCTTCTTCTTCTTCTTCTTTCTTTTCACGGTGATACATCCAATTATGGACATTCTCTCACCACATATATACATTTATACATTCCCGCACTGATCTCAAATGGAAACCGGCGAAGACTCGCCATTATCTTCTCGAATAGTGTCCAGACATTAACGAGGCAATGGGTGGACGAAATCCTGCTCCTGGGAACGCCATTTATCGTCCCGCGACGGACCGATAAATGTTGGCAGCTTCACACATGCAGCCATTCTCCTTACACGAGAAAGGAGCGGGATGGACATTGGTATCATCGTCGACACCAAAGTTTTAACCAGGGACCTTTGGCATCGCAGTGGGCACTCTACCGTTCCTGCCATCTCACCGCTCATGTATTGCATGGTTACATGCAACGCAACCATTTTTATCCCCGTCGAATACAGCATTCATGTTAGTTTCCTGACCATGGTACAAGTACACCAATAAACACAAACCCAAAATGTAAACCCTCCCCTTAGCTATCAGTGGCGTTCTTACCAGAGCAGAACCTGAACACTGTTGACACGCCCATGTTCAATTTTCTCATGTGTCTTCACATATAATATATATATATATTATATATATAACGGAGATATTCACACCATGTGCGCGAGGCGCGCGCGGTCCAAAATGATAAATAAACCTATTGAAGTTATCAACCTATTTATTATGACGTTTCTGGGTATAGATATGTGCAAGAAATGGAGTTCATGAAGAGTGCCTACGAGATAATTGAGCAGAATTCCTATTGATTCAACACCCAACCAATTGTACCCTATGTAATACAAAATGACAATGGGAAACTGATATAGAAGTAAAGTTTTCTCTAAGATTTGTCTCAAAGACCTGAGATCCAATCAGCTGGTTTTACCAGTGACTGCGAGAGTTTTGCTTAGGGACAGAAAAACTCGTTGTTCTAGTCGAGCTAGTTGTGCTAGACATACGATTAGGTGAATGAGATTAAAAAGATATTTGGCAAGTCGTTGATGTGTGGATATGGATGGCAAGGGTGATCTACATGTGGCGTAGAGACAATTCATCGTCAACAAGAAGCCCGAGGATCCGGGTATCGTCAGTGACTACCTCCTATAGGTCGGATGTCCCAGGGGGAGGAAAAGGGACCCCAAACGATTTTGAGGTAACTCCGGCGTGGTAAAGTGTGAGCTGTTTGGTGTCACACTGCTTCCAATTATTGAGGGAATATTGTGATTTGGAGAAGAGTCGTTAATATTCTTATAAATTGCGAACTTGCAACAGTGGCTTTCCATATATTGACATCGTTCTGATTGCAGATATTGCACGATTTGCACCAAAAGAATGAATGAGAGGGCAGGGGAAATTCGGGAAAATCTCAAAGGTCCACTTCCGATGATTTCAGCGAACAAATTTGAATCAGATGAATGCATTTCAAGCGGACACCTAGGCGTGGCATATCGTTTTGATTCCAACTACTCACCCGTTCAAATGATAGCCGGAGCTCCGGCAAGAAGGTCTGTCCGAACAGTCCTCTCTCCAACAATCGAAGAAGATGTTGTTCTGTTTGAAAATGGAAGTACGTCCCTTATTCACCATTCGATACACTAGGACCTAATTATATTAGAGAGTAACACTATGTAGATCGTAAAAGAACACGCTGTATAAAATCGTTTCAGGGACATATGGTCCAATATCCCGTCATATGGAGCATTTCCTAACTTCACGAAATCTTCGCAGTGCCATACGAACCCAAACGTCGTTCAAACTAGTATGCCTATGTATATGTGGGATATAATTGTAGCTCTGATCGTGCATGTTACTCTTCGTCATTACAATGGTAACTATTCGAAAGGACGAACCGATGGGCATGTCACTGGTAGCTCCAAAAATCATGTGTCATGTTGCTAGGCAACTTTCTTCGTCATTCACTGTAAAAATGTACCTAACGTCTGGCGTTACCTTATAGCTATGTGTTCCTCCGGCCATTTATCTCTAAGTGCCTGCGCCGGGTTGCTGGTGGTGCTGCTAGCATCAATGGAGAAGGGTAGGGCCCCTGCGATTGAATGAAATGAACAGTAACATGCCTATACGGGACGAAATTACTTTTGAAAAGCTTATAAACCTTCCAAACACTATATGACATCACTTTAGCACTTTTATACAAGTGACCACTACAAGTTCATCACTAAAACACATTAGGGCTTCGTCCCAGCTATTTGATACCATATGGAGCAAATATGTGAGTGTTCAACAACAACGAAAACTGTACAGCCCCCCTCCCTCAATTGACTGAGCGCAAGTGCAAAACTTGCAGCAGAGGTTGAGGGTACAGTCCCAAACAACGAATATCTGTGCGCGGACGCAGCAAGACTGCGGATAGCGGCTAAGGCCGCCTCGGCGAGGTGTGGTGACACTAATTTCTCAGAGGCATCGAGGAGCACATTCAGTGATGCTGTAGTCGCAGTTCTCAAGCAATGGCTTAGAAAGTCGAGGTGGACCACATACACGTCAGGTAGGTGGGAGGAGGGACTGGTATCTCGAACACGACCTAGTGCTCTTCAATTTTTCATAAATTTGACACATACTACTTCCTTGATATTGTGGTCCTAAAAATATGGATACAATGCGGTTGTCTTTTTCATTTTCCAGGGGATCATATTCTGTTCAACTATTTGGAAATCCACCAATCAGCATTCCTCTATACCTTTCTGAAATATTACCATGTTCTCCCAATCGCCGTTGACAGCATGGCAGCAAAGAGTTGTCTAATACGTACCTGTCATACATTCCCATATGGCCACAGCCATGGACCAGGAATCACTAGCCGATGAATATTCATTGCGTAGCATCGCCTCAGGAGCCAATTGGTTCCGAGGAACACGTCATCTGTGGAAAAAAAAATGTAATCATACCTCGGATGCAATATTTATTTCATTGACACGATATTTGCATACTGACACGATATTCCCAAGAATATCTTTCGATTGCTTTGTACAAGTTAATATAGCTTTGTATGAATTACCAACCGACCACAACAAGCAACGGGAGAACCTTGATCACATTCTACCTACGAGTTGAAGATAAATTCAGATACCTCACTCTGTTGATTATAAAATATATGTCTATTGAGGTATTTACGGACGGCCGCCAGCCAGTATTCCCCTTGTTCCTCCTCCCTTAATTAGAGAATAATGAACAAATAAATACGAGGGCCTTTGTTGCCTAATTGAAACCGGGATGACGTCATAATGGAGGTTGGAATTTTGGATTGTGCATCCTATTATGATGTCAAACCGCTTTTAATTCGAAAACGAAGGCCTGAGTATCTGTTTAATCATCCCCTAAACCAGTTCGTCAGTTACAGTTTAATGAGATGATAATGATATTGTGTCAAAGGTCATAGGGGAATGTCCACAGTTCGACGTTGAAAGTACAGTGTACAGTGTCAGTGTGCCGAAAATTGCGAATCCTGCGTCCCAAAACTTTCCAACCCCCCCCCCCCCCTCTCATACTTATCAACAATGACACCCGAAAACATGGGATGAATTGGTTTGCGTTTCAAATAGCGGCGACAGCTCAGAAATAGGCTGTAACGATATCGCTATGAGGGGAATCGAACCGAATCTCGTCTATTCGCCTAGACTGGCCCATCCATAGATATTTAATCATTGAAAAAAAAAAAAACAGGGAAAAAACCTTCTCTATTTGTTCATATTCAATTCTCCCAGAACTGCTCAATTAACGGACGGATGTCAGACTCAGAATTGCAAAAAAAAACAACACCGCTGCTTGGCGTGCTGCCAAACAAATTTTCACACAAACAAAAGAAGCATAAAGAACGTTGCATGGCTATAAACCGTTACATTACGATTGGCCAGTCATGCGCACAGTTGCTGATTTTCGCACTCGCAGTATATGTACAGTAGCTTATTCACGAACGTACAGTTCAGTAGGCTATACAATAGTATAACTCGCCTCGATCGAGTCAGTCTCGTCGACTACGTCGAGTGCAGTGGGATTTTTAATACAGACTCCATGTTGTGGCTGGGATTAATACGGGGAATTCGAGTACAAATTCACAGGACCAACCGACATATTACAGTTCGTGAAGAATAAGTGCAAAGTAGGATCGTATTCGGGGACAAATGGTCGTGCTTTGTGAATGTTATTGACTGATGGTGTTGCCGTGGGCGTACAACTGCTGGGTATTCTCCCGTTTTTCGACGGAGTGCATTTGTGTAAGTGGTGAGCGAGACCTTGCTATTTTCTGTCGAAAGGAGGATCCGATCTAGATGCTCGTTTTCTCAGGTTTTCCCAAGCGAGACTGTCCGTGAGGGAGATTCAAGCTCTCCTCCATATTTCCAAATTGCCTGTGATCATTCCGGGAAATGCTACTCCAATGTTAGAGTATCATTTCCCTGCTGGCTAATCGCGGATGAAATCGCGTATATCAGACCAGTCTTAGTTCCGTATCAATTCAGTTTTCTCATCATCCAACCCCAAGGCCAGGGCGCCGCCACTGTCTGAAAAAATGGGAAACATTTGTGTGTGAAAGAAATCATTATGTATGGAGGCCTTCCCAAACGAGGGTCATGACCGCCCCGGACCTCCTAGTGGCTGCGCCCTTGACACAAGGTAGTTTATCCTTCCACCCTGGACTCAGGATTTTGGCATTTAGACTGCGTGTGCCATTGTTCATATCTAGTGTCTTGAAAAGAACGACGAAAGGATGGAAGTTGATGAAATCTATATAAGCCTGATATATCCGAATTATTTTCGTGAAATGTCTAGTAGCTAGGCCAAGTATGTCTTGGATCAGGTAAAGATCGAGCAGAAGAATGCGTACAGACACTATATAGCTTTTTTATGGGCCCTCCATTCCGTAATTGTATGCAACTTGCACAGTGGAAACTTTACAACAGTCCGTTGATGGTCAATTCAGATACTCCCACGACATACTTGTGTCGTCTCTAGCCGTGTTTATAATTGTAAACTGGTATAAATCACTTTCACACACCAAACTTACATACATGGTTACGTGATATTTATGAATAATAACTAATCACCTATGATGGCAGACGATGTCTAGGGTCTGGGGTGGGAGGAATTACCGAGATTACACAAATTCGAATGAAATTATAACGTACCTTCTCCTTCATCATCATCACTTTACGAGGAGCATCCTCTTTAAGACAGAAGTCGTAGAGCTTTGGGGTCCTGTCAGCCGTAAACAGAATCTTCTTGGATGATAAAACCAGGGTGTACAAGCTAGGAGTAGTAGAATCACCAAATCAAATTTCTATTGTCAAGTCACACACAACACACATGTACAAGACACAATCATACATTTGAAACAACAAATGGTGAAGGTTTGTATTCTAGTTTAGAACTCAGACTGTGTATATAGCATGGTTTTTATAGTGGTGTCTGAAGGCGACGTTCGCTGGCATTTCTCCATTTAAACTCATCTAACGCTGCTGGACCTGATAATGTCCAACCTAGGTCTTAAAGCATTGTACAATACAGTTGGCTCATCTTTTTACCGTTATTTACAACTTGTCCTTCAAAAACTGGGGAGGGCCCCAACTATGAAAGCAATCCAGTATATCCAGTGCCAAAAGGTTCTGTCATCTCTTGTATGGACGACCTCCGCCCTATAGCCTTAACTGCAGTGCCAATGAAGGTATGCGAGCGATCATTCCTATATCGTTTCAATCCTTTAGTAGCTCCATTCTTAGACCCTTTACAGTTTGCTTACAAGGCTAGTCGTAGTAGGGAAGATGCCACCCTACGACTCCTCCAATGCCTGTATTCACATCTAGTGCACCATGGTAATTCTGCACGCGTAGGTTCTTTGACTTCTCCTCTGCATTCAATACTAATCAGCCTCACTATCTTGCTACGAAGCTTATCAACATGGGCATCCCACATGGGTTCATTCATCTCACTAATCGTACACAGTTTGTTGAAATCGGTTCCACCTGTCGATCTGATATCTAGTTCCATCTGTTCTAGCCCCATTTCTTTTCACCCTGTGCACGTCTGACTGCAGATCCCAGGAGGAGATATGTCCCATCATCAAGTTTGCTGATGATACAGCTATGGTTGGGTTAATCCATGGTAGGATGATGGGGCATATCTCCTCCAGCTTCAGTTAACAACAGTTTAACATGGGGTAGTCACGTGGATGCCCTGGTCAAGAGGTTAAATACCAGGTTATATGTCCTCAGGAAGTTGGCAAATTTTAACGTTCGTACCTATATTATGCAAGTGTTCCATAATACTACTATTTGCGGAGTTTGGAGATACTGCCTCATATGTTAGAGTTGGAATGTCACGAGAATGGAGAAGGATCGCATTGATCATATAATTAGGAATACTGGGTGATCATTTGAGGTCAACAGCATATACAGTTGACTCAGTGTACCAGTCACTGCTTCAAACGAGGGTAGATTCAGTTTGGAATGAGCGTAGCCACCCCCTTTATTGTTCCACCATGACAGTGCAATCTACAGAGGCAGTGGTATACTGAGGCAGCCGTACACGAGAACTAATCGCTATCGTAACTCCTTCTCTCCCCGTGCAATCAAAATTTTCTTAACTTAAGTCGCTAGGTTGTGACAACAGTCTTTTATCTTGTCTTTGTCTTACTGTTCAACATTCTTCTTCCTCAGCTCCTATCTGTATATACTCTGATATATATTCTTATACCTATATTCTTTTATACCAACGTTCTTGATATTCAAGTCAATGTTTTCCCTAGGTGATATTCATCTAGCTCGAAAAGTACCAATTCCCTTTTTCTACTAACGCTCACCTAAGCCCAACCCACGAGAAACTACGGCACCAGGTCGAGCGAGTATATCCACCGTTATCGGAGTGCGCACAAAAAAGCGGGTGGAATTGGGGTTGTTTCTTACAAACCCTTTGATGCCCATAATTGACCTGCGAAACTGCATTGCACTGCCTTTCCGGCGATGTCCTAGTGGTGGTTCCATGTTACTCAAATACGTTTGACAGTGACTGAGAGCTATTGTGCTTTTCCTTCCCCTGAAATGTCTCGATTGAGCTCAATTTTTGAATGATGTTACAACCACCTTACCACCATCAGTGCCGGTACCATACCTACGCCCTATCGTGACTACTCCCATTCCTTTCAGCAATCCCGTAATCCAGGTCTTCAGGTCCGATCTTTAAGTGTGGGCGTCGCTTCTGGGGCGTCCTCTGGGCGATTCGCCGGATGTTGTTCTCCATGGTAACACACGTCAGGTACTCCTGCACTAACATCAGTTTCACTGTGCCATTTAGTTTGAAAGGAGGCAGTGAACTAAAAACAGTTGAAGTGGCCGAATAGTCTGTATTGATTGTACGAGGCAACCAAAGAAAATACCGGTAACTTTTTTCACCTTGAATATGCTCCTTTCCCGTTGAATTCCATGAACTGGATGAACAAATATTCGCAAGAGATAGCCCCCATTCAAACTAAATTCGAGCAGTCACCGCTCTTTATAGCTTGCAAATGCCCATCACTTCGTAGTTGACGAACAGGACTTTTTTATTTATTCCCTGATTAGTCTGTTTACTTATAATACTCTGACAAAGCTCGATGTTTATTCAGAAAACTGGAGTTAACCCTGTTTGATCTGGGTCCTGTCTGTATGCGTTTTTTTAATAGAATAAATAATGAATTTATGTCATTTAATTTAATCTAGAGAGTGAGTGTCCTATATGAGAGACTCTGAAGGTTGCCACCCAATACTACCCAAAATGGAAAAATACGAAAGGTTGTAATTTGCAATCTTCGACTTCTGCTTCTCCATATAACTTTTGTTGGTCGTGACTTTTGAAATTGAACGGCCAGGTCTTACAGGACGGTTGTGACAAACTGGCGGTGATGACGGTGATATCACCTATTCCCACATTTCAACCTAAACCTTCTAAGCCTTGGGAATTAAGTTTTGTCAGGCGTAGAACAGTGGCTTGGAGGGACACTTACTCTCCGCCATGTAATACTCGATTATCAGATACGAAGAAGAACAGAGACCCCACATACGTAGGTTACACAATACGGTAACTTGATACCACCTCAATCCCTATGATGCTGAGTACAGGATCAGATTACGATAATTTATTGACACAAACCTCCATCGATGCAGACGCCTTCTGTCTTAGTGAGTCCTCGAACCTCAAGGAACTCAAGGACTCGCCTTCACGTGATACCACTGTCTTTCCCGCGTTCTCAATATTTGTTTTCTGTGGACAATTTGGAATAATTGTAACATGACCTGTTTTACAGTATAAGTGCGCTTGCTCACCCCTGCACGTTCAGGGGTAGACGATATTCTTCCCATAGCTTTACAAACGCCTATTTTTCAACTTTTCCGACCTAACTTTCACCACCTTTTGATGACTAGATTAATTCATCCGCTGTTTTAGTATAATATTTTTAATAGAGGGGGTCTGTAAAGTTTTGAACTGAAGATGTGTGATTTTCGCACCAGGGGACTTACAAAGACTGTTTTGCATACTGTTCGTTCAACGTCAACTGGCCGCGTGCCCCCTATGCCTCTGACACAATAGTCTTATGTTCTCATTAACTGTGACCATGAAAAGACTTATTACTCTTACTGTTGCGAATAGCTTTATTGGAAAGGTGCCTAGCAAAACATTTAACCTAAAAGATAATGGAAGCGGGTCTGAGAAAATAAATTGGATAGAACATAATAATTCATTAATTAAGATAAAGCTGTTTTGGACGGGCAGAAATCGATCCAATAGAATTAATATAATGATAATATAAAATTTTGATGCGCCAACCCCTATATAAAAATAATTCTCGTAGCGCTTACATAAAACAAATCATACAAGATAAGCTTCTAACCAATAAGTCTTAAGGGATGATTTAAAATTGTTCAAAACTATTGCACATGGTTACTGTTTTGTCTGTATGAGTTCCACAGGTACGGTGCACAGGATGCGAAAGTTCTCGATCCGTAGGTCTGTGTCTTGACGCTGAGGGGGGGGGGGGGGGGGGGCGGGAGAGATCTGCGATGAGTGGAGCGGATTGAGCGTGTGGAGCCGGTCTAAGCTGGAGTAAGGCGAAGAGGTAGGCTCGGGCATTCATTGTGTAGGCATTGAAGACCATCCTGAAATCTGTAGGTGATCCTTTCGCGGATGGGAAGCCAGTGGAGATCAATCATTACGGAGTTGTGTTTGGATTTCCTGTTCCTGGTGACTAGGCGTTGCGCGGTATTCATCACGTTCATCATTCAAGTTTACAATTTGGCAACCATCAGTATGCTGTTGCAGTAGTCCAGCTTTGATGTGACGAACGCCTGGATGATCTTCAGAGATGACTTCTATCCGATAGACTTCCTTAACCGACCAATGGATCAATCTGGAGAGGGCATTACCAACCACGTGCTGGGGGGGGGGATATGTCGATCCATCGTCATATTCTTGTCAAACATGACATTGAGATTACGAACATGAATATGTAGAAAGCGGGTACAGCAGACCATACTAAAATCGATGGGTAAATTGATTTTCCACAACCTGTGACGGCAGAACGCAGAGCGCATTTACTAGCTTGTTCGTGATAGCGATGCTCCCCATCCACCTGTTGTGGATTCTTCCCACCTTCATGCTCATCAGTATACACAGCTCGTGAGAGTGAAACAGTCTGCCAGAGCCAACGCTATCCTTGCGTTCAGAGTAGAAACTAGGAAACAAGAAAAGGGATATGTCGATATACGAAACATCCAGATGTTTACTGTGTCATTTGTGTCCACATCTTGCTTACTGGCTTACCGATTTGGGTAGAAACGGCTGTCGAAGGTTATGCTTTATGACTTGAAATGAGTTTGGTTAGGATTCAATTCTCCAGTGGCCAGCCTCACCCTTTCCCCACTCTCCGTCCTTGCAAATCACCACCTCTCCCTCACAATCAGATAATTTTCCATCGTGACCATACTGACCAGGCAAAAGATGTATAGACCTGCTTGATGGTTCCTCCTTCCCCCCCCCCCCTCATCCCACTCTTTATCACACCACCGTTAGATAATTACCAGACTTACATACGACCCAGGCAAAGACAATGTCGAAGACCTGTTTGTTGGTGCCTCCCAATCCCCTCCCCCCCCCCCATCTGGTATTCCTCTGTAGCCACCGTGCTTTCATGGTACTAGACTGGGCGGGTCCGGGCCTGTTGAGGTCCTCTCTGCAGAATCCATCTTATCAGGCGTAAGCTGCCGTGGCATACTGGTTATGTGGAGGTCTGCTCTCAACATCAGCCTGGCGGGGTCGGTCAGCGCTTAGGCTTGTTACCCTCTTTGTGGGTACCCGTCTCTGTGGTATTGTGGTTGAGGCGACGGCTTGAACACTCTCCCTGGCCGTTGAGGTCCATTTTTGGCAGAGTGCGGGGTTTTGCAGCAAGTAATGCTTCATAAGTGGCGTGCCTTTACGTCGGTGTCCGTGGCCGGGACAAAACGCGTTAATTCTGCTAGTTGTTGGTCATGAGCTGTTGTAGTATCAGATATCCAGTAGGCTACGTCCACACCAGTAGACGATATTAGGGGTTTCAGAATAAACTCCGTGGGGTCATTTTCGACTACGATAGAATATAAATTGTCCTAAAAGAAGACGGGTTTTAGTGGAATGGCTTAGAGTAGAGTACTTTATAAGCAGTGTGGGGGTGTCTTTAGTTATGAATGGCTGTAAGACTGTAATGTGAAGATAGTAGTCTTGGATTGTGTACTCACCATGAATGTATTTGTAACTTCAATGGTAGCCTATCATTCGGTATCGGTTTCGAAAGGAACTGCATGAGGTTATTTGGATATTTCAAGATTGTTACGCGTGTTCTGCCCCTGTCCTACCTGGGTGTTGAGGGAAGGGTGACCAGCATCACCTACTTTTTTGGCCACTTGCTTGGAATGCAATAGTCATGTAATATGCCTGACCTTTTGGTACTTTCTAATTGTACATTATGAAGCCAAAACTCCAGACAGAATTTTAAGCCGTTGGAGTTTCCGATAAGCTAAATCAGCTATAGATTGAAAATTTTCCTTGTTACCACCACAGGGAAACCGCAAGCTACCCTGTAATACACAGTCAATGTAAAGCACGAACATCCCGTACAAACAACCGTGATCCGGGTAAAAAACACACACATAACATCGTTCACAAAAATCATTAATCTAATTAATTTTGATTGGAATACCGTCTTCGTTTTCTGGTATCATGGTGCAAAGATGCAGCATTTACTGTCTCGGTCTATGGGCAGCCTATGCAGCGTTCCCCGTGAAGATATAGATTCCTCGATATTCCGAAATAAATTATATATCCTACAAGACACATGCTAGAACATTCCTCAAAATTTGGGGTGTGGATTTTTAAACTCTTTTCACTTGTGTAGTCAAGCAAATCTTTACAACATGAACTCTTGGGCCTTCAACGTCTTATCCGTACATTATATAGCTGTTTTCAACAGGCGTTTGACTTTGCACACCTCGTAGATCCCTCATTTACTCATATGTGCAGGATGACGCTTTAAACAATAGGTGATTTGCCTAACAAACACCTTTGCGACTTTTCGTTTTCGCTCGATGGTCTACCTGAAATTATGGGCGGGCTGAGACCTATGGGGCTGTTCAACGTCAACCGTTTATGCCGCGAACGAGCATTTTCCTCTTTTACTAATACTAATTTACGGGAAAAGGCCATGTGGTTATTTTGACTAGGATAGAATGATTTTAGGATTAAAAGGTACGTGTGGTTATGATGAGTGCAATCTACGTCCCCTTGAATTGTAATGAGGAGTTGTCAAACAAGTCCTGCAGCCACCGACATGTTGGTAATATTCCAGATCCCATGTATATACCAAAGGGCGATAGCCCCCTCTATTTTCAGAAGCTGCTTCTGTTATGTTGGTAAATGTGACATAGTATATACAACATAGTGATAGCCCCCCTATTTTAGGAACAGCTTCCTTCTGTTATGTCGGTAAAATTCGACCATGGTATATACCAATAAAGTGATAGCCCCCTCTATTTTTAGAACACCGCTCTCTTTCTGTTATGGTTGGTAAGAGTCGACCATGGTAAATACCAAAAGTGATAGCCCCCTCTTTTTAGGAACAGCTGCCTTCTATTATTTGGGTAATATTCCGACCATGGTATATACTCAACGAGCGATGGCCCCCTCTATTTTCAGAACATCTCTCCTTCTTGTTATGTTTGGTATTTTGACCATGGTATATACAAAAAGTGATAGTCCCCCTATTTTCTGAACAGCTTCTTCTGTTATGTTGGTAAAATTCGACATGTATAATACCAAAAAGGGGGGTGATAGCCCCCCACCCACCCCCCTCCCCTTTTTTAGGAACACTTCTTCTGTTATTTAGTTAATATTCAACCAGGTATTACCACAGAGTGATGCCGCCCCCTCTATTTAAGGAACAAGCTTCGTTCTGTTTTTGTTAGTCATATTCAACCATGGTATATACCAAAGAGTGATAGCCCCCTCTATTTTAGGAATAGCGTCCTTATAGGATGTGGTGATATTCGACCATGGTTATACTATAGAAGGATACCCCCCTTCATTCAAGGAAACCTTTGACCATGGTTCTCACGCTTTATCCGTCCAGTGTTAGACTAAAGACTGCCGTCGTCTTGTAGTTTTACTAGGTATGTTCTTCTCCCCCCCATCACTCTTACTATTCATTTTCACCCTTCTTTTTTTCACGTGCGTATATATTTGTTCGTTGCAGCCTTTCATATTTCATACTGACTTTTTCGTGTTTTTATAATGTTAGGCCTAGTAATCGTCCTACAATTTCAATAGAGCCATCTAAAGAATATAAGAAATATATACCTAAAAGTGACACCCCCTTCATCTTATTCTAATATATTATTTCCTTCTTTCCCATACGCTCCTCCGAGACTTATTCCCGGATGCATCAAAACATTCATTCATTCATCTATCGGTGAGAGAGATAATTGTACATTACGCACCACTCCTCCGATTCAGACGAATAATTATCTGATATTGGAATAGGCTCTGGAGGTATTTCTGGAAGTTCCATCCTAAGAAGAGAGAGACATTGAGTGAAATAGTCCCTAAGGCTTACATTCATGTAATTTACATGCCGAGGCTCTGGTAAAGTATTTAGTAATGAAACATAATACAAAAAATGGAAAAAAGTAACAGAAGAAAACTACCTAATAGAGACGGCTGGAAGAGAACACTCCTGTTACAAATAATGTAATTATCTTAATGAGTACGGATCCAAAAAATTTCTATTATTTCTCATTTATTTATTCTGTATTATCAATACTATACTTTCACGATGATATTATTTTAAAAAAAATCTTTACTCCCATAGCGGATTGGGACAGTTTTCGGTTGAACTAGAGGAGAAAATATGTGGTCTTGGCAAGAGTGCTCAATTATATGAATCTAATCGCGATTTGATGAAGAAATAATGACATGTTGCCCTCTCCTATTATGTCAGGATCACTTTCTACTCACAAAAGTAGCAAAGTGCATCAAATTTGCACAGTCTGTCTCATATGATTGAATAATCTATGATAATTCATAATGAAACCATGAAAGCGTGATATTTCTGGTTTTGCATGTCTTCTTCTCAATAAAATCGATGAGAGATTTATGTTTCTTCCTATCCATTGATATGATGCGAGTACTTCCAAACTTTTCTATAGGCTTGCAAAGGGGCGAAGAAGAAACATAATCACCTCCTTTGGAATGAATTTGAAAGGAATAACAAAACTTTCACATTTTTCCTTGTCATAAGGAAGCGATTTTTTATGTAATACACACCTTCCGTAACGACCTACCGTAATCAGATCTCTCCTCCATAAACCGGTTCGAAAGCGAAAAAGTTCAGACATCGAAGATGCTGCATCTGGGGAATGAAGGAGAGGAGTTGTTGGATGAAGGACAGGAAGTCATGGTCAAGGCTAATCACTCCCGGTTAGGTTAGGATTTAACTTTAATCATCATAACTATTTTCCAAACCACGAAATTCTGAGATAAGTGTGCATTTCATGCAGATTTTTCTCTCCCAGTCTTCCGTAGTTATTTGCCGAGAGTTGTATTTTTAAATTTTACTGATTTTCGAACTGTTTTTTTTCTCTTTCCAAGTCTGACTTTTTGTGTGGTTTGTTCACTAGTGCTCAAATTCACGCCGAATAATGAGAAGTAATAACCACATAGACTTAACGTCGGCGCCGAAGAAAGAAGGCTTCCTGGAACCGATCTGGAGAGTGATAGGATATGAAAAGATATTATTTCTCAAAATGACGATTCGTATTTTCCTTAACATCAAAAAAGAAAGAGATATTTACATGTATATTTGTAAATTTTGCGCTGCTAGTTGTGTCTGTATACAGGTATATAGCGAAGCAAAGACCGACAGTAATGAAGAATACCTCAGTTTATTTTCCTCACAGATAACAGCCCCTCGCATGGATGGTACATATTTATCGGCGCACCTCAATTGGTCCGAAAACAAACTTTTATGGAAGGCCCCCCCGCACACGCCGTGCCGTATGCACACACAATGCTATTTATAATTCACGCTTTCACTGTTTTCCAAGTATTGCGTCCTTGTTATAGGCTACTTGATTCTCAAACAAAGTCGCGATCTTCGTTGCGAAAAAAAAAAACTATTGCTCTTCCAGGGACATGGGTTGATCATCCTGTCGTCATACAAATGCGGACTGAGATTGATGTTGCAACTATGGGAAGTGACAACCGTACGTAGATACAGATATTGACAATATGTGGACAAGATTGAAGAACTGTCATACATCAACTCAGGAGGGGAGGTTTCGTTGCTGAACCTCTTCACATGTGCGAGATGGCTGTCTCAGACATAACAATTGTCAACTCGTGAGAACTTTCCACAGTAAATCATTCCGATGTGACGAGTTTGAGTATCCTTGCCAAACAATTGAATGTACGAGCTTGATTCCAATGATTCTTTGATCTGCGAAAGGAAGTATTCTGCATTGTAATCTGGAGATTTATCTGAAGATTTGGATTATATGATCATTAAGACTCAATGGAGGGTATTTGCATTATTTTGTCACCTCAAAAGAGCGGCTTCACTCGGTGGGTGATCAGTTAGTTCTCGGACCGATTGCAAAAAATTGACGGACAAGTCCCCATAAATCCTCAGGCAGAGCCTGGATTTTTGTTGTCAGTTGTGGAGGAAATACCTGAAATTGTTGTGTCTCTCTGTAGTGCTTGCCCTCGCGGCAAGGGGTTGGTAAACCTGTATCGGTTGAGTTGGGAGCAATAGAAGACAAGTAATGAATAATCTAGCGGTTCAGAAAGTTAAAACTGTCTCGATTCTTTTTATCAAAGTTGAAATAACTTGCTACGCACACAGAGCTGGAGGTTCCATTTTACCTTCATGCATGAGGTCAAACAGAAATAGAATAGTCCATTTATCCTAATTTGCTCAGACGATTCGTGAGAATTGAAATGGAATATGATATGGTTATTTTTTTTTTTACCCATTGTCATGTATGGAAAATTAAAATGTGTTGGCAGGGATGATTCCCGTTTAGTTATAGTTACCCGATTTCGTTTTTTCAATTCCCCATCTTTTAAACCAGTACCCATAATCATCCTCGAAAAAAAGAAAAAAAAAAAGGATTAAAGTGCCAACACTTTGGATGCGCAACCCAGATACAAATAAAGAAAGAGCAAAGGATTGGGTATATGTACTCACACATCTTGTTCGACAGGTTGTCCTGAAAGCATAAGGCAGAATGAGAGATAGAGAGATAGAATTTCCTGTACTCAGATCATTTCACATATTACATGGGAGGGGTTTGCTGACAACACGGCAAAGTTTCTACATTGGTGAACTTCATTTATTCACTCAGACACTACTTATTTTCGTAATTCCTCTTGACTACTATCATTCTCTCCCAATTCGCATGCATACTTACCGTTCACTTATTCCGACCTCACTCGTATCATTCTGTACTCATTCTACCACATTCTACCCTTCATCCACGGACTCACTCTCACGTCATTCACCTGATAACGTGCACATATCAACCTCCACTCTCATTCACCCACGTATACCTGTACACTAACTAATTTCCCATACATTACAACGGTCCCGTGTCGTGTCATTTTAATATTGCCGCTCGTTGAGACTCTCCTAAGTCGGATGAGATCTCACATTTTGAGTATGAGCTTCATCACCTCAGACCTCATTGATCGGCCAGAAATAAAATTGAAACATAAAAATAAATCGTTATAATGTTAATGGCCGATCCTCCTCCTCTCACGCCCTCTCTCGTCACCATTTCCAACACTCATACACTTACTCCCTCAAACACTCACACACCCACCACCCCACCAACTCACTATACCTCCCTGCACCACTCCAAATATTTCAGACATACACCATACACACACACCCGAAACAACAACACACACACACCCACTGACATATGCCCTACCTCACTGGATTTACGGCACTTCCTTTTCCCAACTACAAGCCAACTGGTATGCTATTGCAAGAGAGGCTACCAGTATGAAAATGGAATACTGACTACCGTGCTTCCGTAACAATTCCCGTCTGATAGTAATGGGTAATGTATGGGAATTGTTAGATGAAGCGCCTTTATGGTTTTTTTTTCTTCCTGGAAATCAGTCGAGACTCGACTAGGGAAAGACGAGTCCGTTAATTAGCTAAATTCTCAGTCAAGAGTGTTTATAACACGATAAAAATCGAAAAACTCCATATTCTACAACTCTAAAATTCGAGAACGCTAATTATTGTATTTTACAAAAAAAAAAAAACATTTGTTTTGACTGACGTTTCAGCCAAATATAAGATATTGATACACACCATTTCCACAGCCTGACAACGAAGGTAGAAATTTGTTCTCTAAATTTTTTAAATCTAACATTTTATAATCCTAATCAGTTGTTGTGCGTGCGTGCGAGTTGCACGCCCCGTGTGAACTATTCTACCGAGTTAGTGTATGCAAACAGTGCATGATCCCTTTGGTTCAAGACCCCAGGTATGATATTCAACGTACTTCTGAACTGGAACGGTTTTGGACAAAACGAACGAATATTATAATGAAGATTGCCATCAGTTCAGGGTTGATTCGAATCGAGAAGGAGAAGAAGAAGAGTGTGGGTCACACGCTGAGGACAGCGCCTAGGTGAAGGCCTATAATCCCGAACCCCCTCATTCATAGCCTACCTGATTTTATTGTCTGAATGACGGGGCCTGTGCTGCCTGGAGGGTAGTTTCCTCCCCCAGCTCGAACACCAGGTACCATTAACAGAAGCCGAGTGGATGGGACACAGTATGTCCCTAAGGCGATGATCGTTAGTCACAGTTCGCGACCAACCGAACTTTCCCGATAACTCAGACTACCTTACCTGGCAGCCGACTCAATTCTTCCTGCACAGAAGAGAAATCAACTCGCCTTCTCTGAAATCCGCTCCCACAACCCTTGGGTTCTGAGCACGATCACCAGACCACTAGACCCCGTTGCCTCGACATAAGCAACCGAATGAGCATAGAATTGATCCAGGAAATACAAATAGGCGTATAGATTCATACAAAACGCTCACCTGTTCTTCTCCGGACGATAACGCACGCCGCTGCAACAACTAGCAATATGAGGATGAACCCCCCAACCACAGAAGATACTATAATGATGAGGAAGTAATCTTCATGTTTGTCAGGGGAATCATACCTGTACAAAGAGATTGTAAATGACAGTTTAGGTGTCGGCAGGCGGTGAGCGCTCGATCATATTCAACGACATGTGGTGAATGGATACTTTAATTTATAGTTTCGTGAGAAGAAAGATAACTCAAAACCAAAACATGTTGTCCTTACTCAAACCTCATGGTAGGCGAACTACATATTTCATGGGTAGCAGCTCCACATCTGGGTAGGACACGTCGCCCCTAGTCAGCTTGGACGCCCGTTTAATGTTGGGAGCCAAGAAGATCCTCGTTTTCAGATTAATATACCTAACACAACAGATGTTCCCTAATATGAAAACCAAAAACGTACGATTGCCCTGATCATTGGATCTAACGAATTTGGTACAGCGCGTTGGCTTTGTTACAATGGCCCGACGTTGGCCTATCGCTATCTACGAACATGCTAGACACAATATTTATGGGACAGGCCGTCAGTCCAAGGTGAGAGGTTCTAATAGTCGCCAAATTTACCTTCCCAAAGATACAGGTGATAGAGATGGCGGCAACAACAATCATTCACGTACGCTAGGCCTCCAGTTTTAATTAGAGATGCGGAATTCTGCCTAATACTGTTCATGTGTTGAACGATAAGCAAATCGATGGACATGCCCAACCCAAACGTATCACCCGATAGAAACATTGGGGTCTATCCTAATTCCCATACTCACTCGGGATGTGAGCCTGCCTCGCATTCGTACATCGAAAAAGTCAATCAAAAAGAGCAAGGAATTCCACTCATTATTTTCGTTTCAACCTCAGTCTCCGAATTCCTCCCCACCCGGAAGAGTGCAACGCTCATTACCTATTTGACCGGGCATCATGGTAGTCTCTGACGTAGAGACGATCCTTTCGATGCTTAAGCCTCTCTCATTCTGGTTGTTCGTGATACCAATGATATGCCGTTATAGTACGTTGTCTTCGTTTGATGTGTAGGGTACCGTGGCGCTAGCGTCATAAGTCAACAGACTTGATGACCCGTCTTGCGGTGACTCAACCCTGACCACCTCGATATCGTTGACGTTCCCGTCATATACCACAGCTCGATTCACTGGCGGTCTGCGCTCGTGCCAGACATGTCAAAGCGTGGTCTCGTAATCTCTGACGATCAGGATTTCCGTGTTTACGATCTGGTCGTCAAAGAACATCAGCATTATCGGTGAAACTGAAAAAAGTTAATCGAGATTGGGAAAAGGCAGATATTACTTTAACAGCGAGGAAACGAAATCGAAACAAGTCCTAAGAGGTTTGTCCAAGGGACGGAGTTTATCTGAATTTTGAAAATTTGATAGAGTATGAACGGTATATTATATTTTGAGTGTTTACATGGTCAGCACAGGGGTCTCACTGTGAAACGGTGTACACGACACCACAGTATGCAGGGTGTTTCATCAGTGTCACCCAGTTAACTCAGAAGAACAAAACTTGAAGCATAATAGGGTGTGGCAGTGAAGAAAATGGTACAATTGCAAAGGTTACATACGCACATGTCTCCCTCTAATATAAACAGCGATTGTGGGGGAAACGGAAGGATGCGTCATTCCCCGTAAGCCGCCTTCATAGATACTCTACTGCTTAATTGCAATATCCTGTCCTCAGTGCAAACACCAATAAATACATCATGAACGAGTCCGTAGCTGTTGCATACGCGTGCTCCAGTCAACGAGATAATTGGCCATACCAGACCCGCTGTATCCGGAATCTGACATGACATGACGGGCATGTCGTTTGTTCCACCTCTCCCTGAGCATATAACAACTTGAAATTGAGTTCAAATGCACTGGAGAGCAAGTCTGTTTCAGATCACTAGGATAGTCCTTCGAGATAGAGAGAACTCTTCTTGTGAAAGATTGTCGTCGACAAAGACATGGTACCATGTCGCATCTCTCCATCTACCGGCTCGCCATATTATGGAAGATTCTCAGCTCGAACTCACAGATTCTTCGGTGCATCTTGGGCTACGTCTTTACTCTGCTCACTATCGTAGCTGATTTGACTCATGTTTGGTTGCGACCCTACAAGCTAAATTTTGTCCGTCAGCCAGGTTTGTTCACGTTTGGGGAGGCTCCTCTCGAACAATTATTGGTATCCTTGACAATATCCAGTCTAGGCCTAGACTCATCGGAATATGGTCTCTCCCCCATGCACTCCACCTCTAGAGCAATCTTAGATGTACTGCTGCTTTTCTCTCACTCTAGGCTGCCGTTACTTCTTCGAGAACTGCTCCATCGATGTAAATCTAACTGCTGCTAATCCTCCGCCCAGCCAGTGTGACACGTTCGTCGTGCAGCATGCACCGCTATGCTACCCACCCGGTAGCCCACGCAGTCTCTCGCTCTTCCTCTTTCAATTAGCAGAAACTCAAGCCTCGGAATGTTCTGTCTTCCACCTTCTTCTGACGACCATGTCCAATGTTAACAGCCTCCCTCTTTTTTCTCACGTCTTTCCATACTGGACCTCGTGCTAGATTTGCCTTTTGCCCGGCATCTCTCATACAGAGAGGCGTTTGCAGTAGCATTATGAACTCAGATGTGCTTGTCGGTATGGTGGCGAAAAAAGCCATATTTACCCACATCCTGTAAATTTTTCGGATCATATTCACTGCCCAACTTTAGTTAGACTAGAAAGGATCTAGGGTCTATTCTCGAGATCTGCACGGCTGCCTTAAGCGGGGGGGGGGGGCAGCATGAGAACATTGGCTTTTGACATCAATAAACCAATACCTAAACAATAAGTGACCCAGCAACATTTGAATCACCACATTATTTACACACGTTCGCATTGTGTGATCCTTCGCTCGAACAATTCATTCACGGGTCTCGTCTATCCTTGACGCATGTATTATTCCTCACAAAATAGCCCAATCATCGAATACACTACTCACCATCAGGGAAATCGACATCCGGACGGCGGCTTCTCTCTCATCTTTGAACCACCTGTTTGGCAGGTGATGGTTGTTGCCACCTTTCTCGGCCACCCCGAGCAGCACCGACTTCTGTCACAGTTCCATCGAGTTTAATTCTGCGACTCACGGTTGTACTATATCTGAGGGGGTAACTCGTCACCGGCGACCGTCCATTCAAACTGCGAGTCGGATGGCACTTCATGCAAGAACAGCGGAGAAGTAACGGCATCGTGACCGGCTTCATAAGGATTTTCGCTCCCGTTGAAACCATCCCCTGATCAATCCAGAACTGGGGGAACTATTAAAATGTAGAGTGTGATTTTTTTATATATATCTATATATATCTATATATATATATATATATATATATATATATTATATATATATATATTATATATATAGTAGATATATATCTTATATATACTATATAAGCAGCAAAACGGGCTAAACGCACCTTTCCTGTTCCCGCCTCACCTGTTTTATGAAGTTGACGAGTAAAGTGTGGGACCACACACTCTTCACACATGTTCCATTTGTGTTGTTAGATATTTTTGTGTCGTTGAACCATGGTAACTGAGAACTGAGATGTTGCCAGAATTATTATCGATTGAATACATTAATTCACCATTGAACAAGTTACGGTTTAACGATCGGGTGCGTGCAGGTTTGGCATGTGGGAATGAGGTCAAAGTATAAAGTCAAAAAGATGTAGTGGAAGCATAATTGGCATGCACAGGTATGGATAGTCCCGATGCTCATGACTGAGGTCCAAGGTCCATATTGGCCATACCTATCGCCGAGTCCTGGAGGCATGATACCGTATGGTCACTGTGTAGGAACCTACCAGGAGAGGTGATTGGTGGCTTGGCTGGCTTGCTTAAAAACGTCGTTTCATTTACCATCTCACCTTCGGTTATTCCTCTACTAAGTTTGTAATATTTTACTCCTCGAAAAATGCAATCAGTTAGGGGATACAGAGAGGGTGGGTCCAAGGGTCGTACCCCCCCCCTTTGTTCAAGCTTTTCCAAATACTGATGCATTTTAGCATAATTTGGATCCAGACGGCTTCTGGAGTCGACCCCAGGACACCCCACCCCCCCCCCGCACACACACTTACCTCCCCCCCGCTATGTTGATCATATGTGCTGAATTAACCCTCCGCAGTAAGCATACTCTTCACAGATGTACATGACCCTAACAATTTGCGGCCTCGCGCGCGCACTGGTTGTTTGCCTCTCTGTGGAATGGCATTTGCCTGCCCCCATGGAATTCTATCCCCTCAAAATACCGTTTTAAAACCCGTTGTAGGGGTGAGGGTTCACTAATCATGAAAACGTGTATTTGTGATACATTATCTGTCGCATATAGGATATATTCCGTGTAACCGCCCCGCTCCCCGTTGCCGGCTCTCGTTAAGTTATTGTACATCCACCCTCATACTGCACGAGCAATATGGTGATATACACGCATCCATCAATTTGCCTATATAGCCTACGTATCTTCATTCACCTCAAAGTTTTACAGCAGTATATAGTTTTGATCAAACATGCAAACTATTCAACACTCAAACTGACCTGAGCTTATTTGAGTGATGGAAAGTTTTTCAAATCCGTATTTGCCCGACCTATTTTCATCATCAACATTCTGTGAGTTCTCGTGCCATGCGCGATGTGGTGTTTTGCGGCGAGCATCGAGTCATATGGCCGCCGTTACGATCGTGACTCATGGAAATTATATACTTCGTATGTTAGTGTTAATCCAGTAGCTGAAACCTATACTATCTCTTGTTTCACATATGCCGTGACTTAATAGCCACCACTTTTTAACGAATTTGGTGTACGTGGACATTCGAATCACAACGGCCAAGGAAGTGAACCCTACACTCAAATCGCATCTTAGGCCAGTTGAAAATGCTAACATTATTTCCCAACTAGAATGAAGTGAAAGTGTGCTGAACTGAACTTAACTGAACTGTGTGAATACAAATTTAGAACTCATTCCAACAGCCCACCATTGAACTCCACCACCTCCATATAATCACCAACGCCCCCCTCCCTGAAATGTTTTCTGGCTATACCACTGGTTTGGATCCCCCTTTCAAGAATCCTCCTGCAGCAGCCCCAGGGAGCAGGCGGCGCCGTCGTACCCATTGTTTCTCTATTGGGTATGAACCTTTCCCGATTGGAAAAAATAGAAAAAGGCGTAAGTGTAGCCTTTTGGTGGGATTAAGCTATATAGCCATTGGTGGATGCTTATACACTCCTTATACACTTCATATATTTTTGCAGCACCGGTCCTATGAAGAATGGACGGTATGGACAACAATGCAAAGAGTGAAGACAAATCGAATTGCGCAGTTCGAGGATTTAAACACGGGAAATTTCATATAATTTCCACCATTACACAGGTCACTAGAATCATCTGAGAACCTACGAATAGTCGAATCCATATAAGCGATAGAGCCTCTGGTCAAATCTCTGGGGGACGAATGCCCTAGCGTCCCCTCTCAACCAAATTATCGCAGGTGACGCCGCCCCCTCCCCCGTCGCCCATGATGCCGCGCAGGCATGCCCCTCGAGGGTCCTCCCCCTTCCCGACATGGTTTTTGATTGAAGAAAGTTCTTACTCCAGAGGGTGGTGAGGTCGGATATCCTTGATGATCACTCGGCGCGGATCCAGATTTTTTTGGAAAAAATCAAATGACATTCGAGAGAAGTTTTGAAATAGAGTGCATGGAAAATGGTTAGACGACGTGGGCTTGGTGGGAGCGAGTGAAAAAAGTTGGACTGTGCCTTTTTTCGCTAAGCCCAAGTTGGACCCCTCCCTCCTGAAAATCCTGAATCCGCCCCTAAAATGTGCAAGTCATGATTCGTTTCCGATAAGCTTTCCCTGTTACTATTTCTTTCTATGAATTCTTTCTTCCAATGATTACTAATAGAGAACAAAATTCGAGAAAAATATTCGGAAACATTCCGTTATCACCGGAGATAGCCCGCTCTTTTCATCAAGAATTGCGGGACAAAAACCCGTTTGGCTCTGGGGTCCGCATATTTTCTATGAATGCGGTGGCTGGTGTCGTTATGGATAACATTTCCCCAACGTCGTGTCGATAGGCTAAACATTATACCCCCCGTGTAAGTACAACAAAAACAAATACCTTCTGCAAGACCAAGAATAACGCAAAGTAATCACTAAAGTAGTGAAAAAAAGGGTTATTGATGATGTCGGTTGTGGAGCTTGTGTCAATCCGATAGTTACGACTGGCGACGGGCAGTAGGTTCCATGTGTAGAGCATATCAAGCCGCCTTGGCAAACCCTCTGCGTATGTATATTTTTTAATTTCTGTATGTAACTGATATTACCTGTTAACATTTTGCCGACTGGAGGTAATCTATTATTTTGCGAGGAACAGAATATGTGGGCCTACGACACTTTGACGATTGAAGAACTGATAATCGTTAGACCTCTTTACCTATTGAGGTATAGCTAAAAAAGTGAATGTAAGTGGTATCTCAGTTTGAAAGGAAAACAAACTTCTCGAACCCTTAAGATGAAGACGGTGCTTTGTCGAGAAGTACTCGTTTAAAATAATACTCGTACCCGTCACTCTCTAGCTGGTCGCTAAGCACAAAAGAATTGGAGCTGGACAAAACGAGTGGTAGCACTTTGGCATGTTGCCCGTCTGCGGTGATTACCTCCCCCCCCCTCCCCCCCCCCCCACACACACCAAAAAGGTACCCAACGCCAAAGAGGCATGTTTCATTCCCGTGTACCTGGTGGCGGATTCGTCGGTGAAATAACTTTGCAGTAAAAACCAGGTCTGCAACCCTCGCTGGGCCTCGAATAGGATCACTCCTCTACTAACGCTCGACAAGTCATATCATTGAACAAAATGTAGTTTTAGAGGGCCGAGTGGTTATAAGCGGCGCTCTCTTTACCATGAACCTCCACCGTCATTAGGTTACTATCGGTTACGTTCGAAATACAAGCGTATTCCATCATGTTGGGGATTTCGTCACGGCTATATACAGGTTAATCGCCTTTTCGAGATCATGCCGTCTCCTTTGATGAGACCCGTTCCGAGGACGACTGGTTCAACGTTCAGCACTCTCGTCTGCTGCATACACCCAAGCGGTAGCGGATGGTACGTCACTTTCAGGCGCCGAGGATCACCCTCTTTACTGCTCTACTCTGGTACAATCCTACTCACTTGCGGACCCATCGGCGGATTCGCCCTTTTACTACCAACAGCAATCGATAATTTCAACATGGCCATAGTTGGGGTGAAGTTTTTTTCATTATCCGAGTAGTTTTCAATTCAGAACTTCCTTCCTCCTCGTTATAAGCAAACTTTTTAACACTGGAATGCGCGAACCTTGTTCGTTGGAAGTGGAAACAGCTAATAAATCGGAAATTAAACAAGCGAATTGAGCTTTTACTTTCCCTCAACGACCTTGTAATATGGATTGGTGTTTCAATGCGGTCGAAACATGTAGACGTGTAACTTAGGAGCCTTGTACGCATTGTTTCTAATATCACTAATATATAGAGCGAATTGAAAGCTGCATTCGAGGTCAACGAGGCCCACATAGACAACCCGAATTTGCTTTTATATGTCGGAAGCGATAGGTTAAGGAGCATGTGTCCACAATTGAATCTTTCAACGGTTTTCCTTAGTATAGCGCTCCGCCTATATGGATACGCGTAACGACACATTCACACATTAGTGGCGCAGCCGGGGTGGGGGTGTGGGGTGGGGTGGTGCTACTCCCCCCCCCCCTTCATATACGCTAGCTTTAGCTTTTTGCCTGATTGGGTCTGATTCATATATCGGCCGCAAACTTTTGGTAGTATACATTTCCACCTTCAGAATTCATTTGACAAAAATCCACCCATGTTTTTGCAAGGAAACTGAAATCTTCGATCGGCGGTTCATGTTTAGTGCGATTGAAATGACCCTGCGCATCCGGCTTCACTTCTTCAGTCGTGTCTGCAGATTTCTGGCAATTGTTAATTGTGAATTTGGTCAATTCACAGTCACTTTCGATAGATCAACACACTGAGTCGTTGTTTACAATCACGGTAATGTAGCCCGCTGAAAGAAGTTACATCTCCCCATTGGCCGAACGACTGGAAAGCGTAGAAATTCATACAGATATCTCGAACTCTGGATTAAACATAATCATTCAGCACATCAAATTTGCCTTGTACTCGTGTTTTACTGAGGGACCAGACATATCCATTATTTTAAGAAGCCCCCTCTCAACAAGCAGTGACCATCCTCCGCCCTCAGGATCGACAGGTTCACTGTTTCCACTATCGGGCGAATCTCAATTACTAATCGAACTCTACCAACCATCAATGTCACCATGTGCGATATGCGACAATTATAATGCTGAACAAATATTCGGCTATTCACAAGGGGCTTATGTGCGCTATGTTGCGCAGATTGCATCAACAGCTACTACTTAAAAATTCAGACCACTATACTCAACTAAAGAAAACCAAAATAATATCCTGAACGGAGGTAGGTTTCACAACAATCGACTGCTGGGTATTTGTGAAGTGCCGAGGTAGCTGCTAACCCGGAACGTACATATCATCCTCCACAGTCGAGGCGGACCTTTTTCCTACTCACATGGTCGCCCGAAAGGCACGGAGCAGAATGGGCTGGGCCTAGATTCCCGTATGTCACCCCACTCCCTGCACGGTCTCCCGTCTGTGCGATCAGCGTAGTTGTGCGATATGTACCCTATTGCATCAACCACCGGAATACTAAATTCCCCGAAATTAATATGACCGGGAGAAACGCTGAATAATTTCCTAAAAAACGGAATATGTGTTCAGGTGTTCTCATAGATAGCTAAGGGCTCCTCGAAACTGAAAATCCTCCCCCTCTGAATCCCCTCCACCCTCACCCTCTCCTCGTCCAGCGGTCACTTCGGCCCCGACTAAAATATTTTCTCTTCTACTCCACTGATCGGAGCCAAGCACATATACTTTCAATAGAAAACTCGAACAACATCAGGGGTGGACTATATTTTGGCAGAAAATAGAAGGACTTCGGCAATATAAAGCAAAGTGGAAGGATTACCCCAATATTCACCGATGCCCAAATTTTGGGTATTGCCCCCGGCATAATAGTTTCGGTTCGTTAGTAAGTCCTACTGGACATGAATTACATCACGGAAATGTACTCATGCAACGTTTGGATTTGGGCTATCGTTATCCTATGACATGACCCCCCGCCCTCACACTTTTATGTCCAAAACTTGGCTCCCACTACGTCAGCTCCTAAAATAGGGTCAGAAACTGTTTAATGGTGTCCTGCCATCTGGGAGGCCTCATTTCCCAAATTTCCCCTTAGAGAGCGCCTTTCGCGCAAGCCCAATCATGGCGCCCTGAAACTGGTTGAGCCCCTCCGTCCAGCGCCCCTCCGCTCGAAAACTTCCACGCCACGCCACGCGCCAATGACCCTTCCTCGCTTCAGGGTGGCCTAAAATGCACGAGGCAGAAGAAGTGCGGGTCTGAAGCTCCGTACCTCCCTCACCCCTAATTGGTCTTCTTCTGCACATCTTGGTTTCGGTGTACTATATGACACAATATTGGCATTCGACGTCCCTCCCGAAAAAGTCATTCCCGAAACTGAGTAGAGTTTGGGTGTGCTGTATTGCACCCAGTTGCATTAAGGCCCGCCCTGCAAATTGCTAGAATATTCCGAGAATGGCCGAGGGTGAAAGCACAAAGATGATTCTTGGAATAAATGGGTGTTCAGTGTGCTATAGTTGCACCTCTTGAATACGGTTACCTGAAATTGAAAAAAAGGTCCAAGGTATCTTTGAGATAATGTGAATTCGAGCCGTGGATAAAGCAAAAAGTGAGAGTATTACGAAATATTACCTGAGTCTTTCTTTTTATTGACACCTAAACAATGTATAAAATTACGGGCGCTCGACGCGCATAGTAGTCTCGGCATTAGTAGGCCACTGACCACATTTAGGGAAGGGAATTATATTGGACACTTAAATCCTATTATAGCCCACCATTTTTTATATGGAAAAACTGTGGCCAGGCCACTGCATCTGACAATAGGTCAAGGAAGTGCATTTACCCTGCCCTCTGGGAGGCGTAATTCGCTAAAAACAAAAAAAAATCCTCGATGGCTAGGCGCGAGCCCGACGTGCTCCCCGTATAGATAGTGACTGACGCCCCTCTAGGAAATGGTAGAGCCTTCCGCCCAGTTCCCCCAATACTGGAAACACGTAAAATGCCGGTGCGTTATAGGGGGGTGTGGGTGTGATACCCCGTGAGATATTGAAAGTCGGTCCAGTACGGCAAAAAGTAGGTCTCTGAGCGCCAAAGCCGATTTTTGAAGAACCTTGAATAGACCCCCCCCGAATGGAGGTTCGTGAACGAGCATTCCATAGAGAAAACTGTAAGCTGAAGCACCTCCGGAAAATTGGCCACCTCCACCCCCTTCGTTGGGGGTTTATGGTATTTGATGACAAGAGGTACGACGGAAAAGGCTGAATGTAAATGACCAGTCGGGGACAAATGGGTAGGTGACACCATCAAGGTTCACTTAACGGGTTGTCATCATCACACCACTTGATTTTTGTTGTTGTAAATTTTGCGATATTATCGCCACAGATTTCCGTCGATTATGGATGATCTGGTATCAATTGACCATTCGCACCCACTACCTGTTTTTCCAAAGGGCACTAAAGAATTACCCCGGAATTTTATGCTGGAAACGATCATGCTAAGGTCTGTGGTTCCACGAGGCTGCCGCGGGCGCGAGTGAGCGCGATCGCGGTTCAACTCGGGTGATCTGTTTCCACGAGCGGACGGCGGGCGGGCTGCCGCAGGCGGGCGAAGGTGTTGCGCCTGTAGCCATTGCTTCCCGTGTATTTCTTTCCTACCTCAATCGTCAAAAAATGTGGTATTCATCTCGAAGTCCTAGTGTTCAGAACAATGATTCCTGAAGGTTTTGTCACTTGACATGTCAAGCATTCAATATGTACTTTTCAAACGGAAAACCAAGTGCCCAAATGCTCAACGTCTTCTTTAGGCCGCAGCCGTACGCATTATTACTTTCAGGACGCCCTGAAATGGTTGAAAATAAGAACCGTCAAGACCCCCCCCCCCAGAAAAAGAAAACGAAACGGGGCCCAATAATGTTATACATTCAATTTATATGATGAATGTCAGACAAGACAGCATTTTCAATGCCTTCCCGGGGCGTAGCTGGCGGGGTGTGGGAGGTGTCACACCCCCAATTTGAGCTGTCAGCAATTTTGGGTCTGCGCAAAAGAGTCCCGGGAGGAATGGTGAACAGGCGGGAGGAAGAAAATGAGGAATGCTGAATTGACTGGGGGAAGACGAATGGGAGACTTCTTTATATCGTTATTCCATTTTTTCTAGTTATCCATTTGATAACTCATTCACCCGATCCCTCACCCGAGCCCCTGCTATTTGAAACTGTGGTAATGGGGACTGATCACAAACCACGCGGTTAGCTATCCTGCACTAGATGATGTCGAATCGCCACAACCTCAGTGAGAGTAATGGAATTGAGGGCCTCCGTAGACACGCAGCCCACAGTCAGTGGTGCCGCGCGGCCCGGCTAATGCCAGCTGATCTTTGTCAATTAATTAAACCAATTTGTACATTTTTGTAACATGTTTCAATCCAATGGGCTTCAAATGGACTTAACTATACTACCAGCGTGACCTATTTTCCCGTTACTCTTCTTCCACTCAAATCGACATTTGAATCCATACAGCATATCAGCCATCCTTATTTAACTTTAACCTCTGCTTTTCAGCAATTTTAAAATTGGCAAAAAATCTTGCATCCAACTGATAACTTATTGTATTTACAATCAATAAAAAGTATCAAATTTCGAAGAACTGCCGTAGAGACATGGGCTTTTGAGCATATTTTTGCCGTTTTTTTTTTCGTTTAGAATTAACTACATAAAAACTACCTAGAAATCATAGGTACAGAAATCCGGGTTGACAATGGCCGCCTTTTCAGGACCTGTCTACCTGAAATATGAATTTATGAATAAAAAAATCACCCCTCAGAAGTTAACCTATGTTGCCCCCGAATTGCATGTGAAGATGGGCTCGTGTTTTCCAAACTTTTTCCATCCACAGGGTGAGGGTGACTCCTCTTTCCCCAGATCCCTCTCTCAAGACTTTTCGATCAATAACCCCTTGCTCCCTGTCTCCGAAATCCTACCTACACGTCGCCACTGATTGCTACCTGTTGAGCTCGAGAGGCACCATTTGGCTGAAGCCTCCTTCCCATGTTTCAGCCTACAGTACTGAGGTCCTAATCAAAATTCGATGTATAAACTTTCTTTCCAATCTTATAGGTACCGGGATGCGTATTTTTTTTCTTCTTCGTTATCCTGGCAACGATTTCTTCTTCTGCCGCTGCCAAAAAATATTATCAAACCGGTAAATTTCTACTATGCCAAAATTTTTGCTTGAAATATGCCCAAGATTGTGCATCTGAGGACGTTTCAAAAACCCTCCTTCCCCCCTAGAAATCCCTCCCCCATATCATTCCACCATTTACAATCTGTCACAAATTAGAACCCCCACACCGCAACGCAAAAAACCCTCGCTACGGGACCCCGTGCCTTTTCTCTAGCTGGAACGCCTTCCCAATAATATCGGGAGACCTAATCTCAACAGTTTCCCGTAGTTTTGAGCTCCTTCGACTCGACATAACCTCGCAGCACCAACTGGCTATTCCTCCTGTACAATTCAACACGTGGGCCCATGCATATATAATTCTCCAGTGCATTTGTTTACTACAATCTCGCATGATACCGGGATACACCTGAACTGATTACGAATACCACCAGAACACCGCGGGTCGGCGGGTGAATCGCTAAACAAGATCGATCGGCGATAAACGCGTCCGCCTCTTGGGAACGGCTTCCATTGCAATAACGGTGGAGCGATTTTCGTCCCGCGCGCTGCCGTCGTCCGCGCCCGCGTCCGCCTCGTGGAATAACAGCATTATAGGAAAATTCGTGAGCTGCAAGACATTTGCTACCTTTTTTGATTATGAATGGGTTTACGACATAATAACACGTTGAACTTGCATAACCACTATAACAATATCCAAGCCGCAAGTGGTTCATTACTAAGGTTCATCATCTTTATCATCACCTCATTATATGTCGTCCAGAGCCATCCATTATCATCTTCAGTAATATATCGTCACTTAACTCTTCACCATAACTTAATTTATCACTGTGCCGTTCGCATAAAACCATTTCATCACTCCCTCAATTACGTCACATAAATATTTATCATCATATCATCATTTGCCTCGCATGAACATTATTCATCATCTTATCATCCCGCCTTCACATATACTTTACATCATCTCATGAATATCGTCATACCTCATCATATGCCGTCAGTCCATACCCACTCATTATCAATATTTGTCCTCCATAACCATATCAACCCACCACATCATAAGGCCGTTCCCATACTTTTTCATCATCATCTCAATATTTATCGTCACATAACCGTTACCAAAACATACCCACCCCGAACGTTTTGTTGTTCACATATATATTCTTATCATCTCATCACCATTTGCCGCCACATAATCGTTGGTCTCTCCTCCATATATCGTCAATGTACCATCATCTCATCACCGTACAACCACTATTTGTCTTGACCTAACGTTGACGTTCTCGGCGTTCCACAAGTTTCCCGATACAATTATTGTTCATATCTATGATCCTTTTCCCCACTGTTACGATTAATGAGATTATCATTCTATCGGTCGAAAATCGTCCCTGTCCCCCGCTCCTTTTTGTTATGACAGGCTACATTTCGAATCAGATGTGAATATTACATTTTGAGTGGTCACACACCGATCGCCTCAGAGAATTAATGAGATATTTTTTGTTTAATGTTCCACGGTAGAAACATCCTAATTTCAATACATAATTTCAATACATAATTCATACATAATTTCATACATAATTTCACTGAAAGCCATACGTACAAATTACTACACTGTATTGTATATAAAAAAAAAAAGGGTCACTACAAAGTAAAAATGGATTATAAATATAGTTTGTGTCAAAGGTCAATAGGGTGTACCCAGTAGTTCGAACGCTGCACGAACAGTTGTGTTAGAACACTCTTTCAAAACCCCTATGACGGGAACTTCACATCCTTCCAGCACCCCTTTCCCCCCATATTGATCAACAGTAACATCTCCGAATGATGGATGAATTGGTTGCGTTTTCAAAGATGCTGGCAGTTCAAGACGGCCGTAAATAGAGCTATTTGGGGGAGTAGAATCCTGTCTAATACTCCGGCTATGCATTTAGTAAGTGCGGCATTACCGCAGATGGCGATCTTACAGCAACCCGTGAATAGGCTTCTGTACAACATTCTATGCAGTACATTTCGGAAGAGAAACATACTTCCAGCAAACACAAAATCGTTTTAAAACGTTTTCAAACAGTTTCTAAATTGTTTCGCCATTTTCTGAAAAACGTTTTTTTTTTGCTGAGTAACATGAATGTTGCAAACACGTTTATGAAACGTTTACACAACGTTTTGAGAAATGTTTTAGTACCAATTTTTTTTTATTGATATTCAGAGTAACACGTACCAAGGAAGCCGAGCGATAATCTAACAAAACTCCTCCGACATCACTAGCTCAACCTGAACCTGTTTTGGAGTAACTGTTTTTGTCGCTAAGGCTTAATGGAGCAATTTTTTTTTTTTAAATTAAAAGTTTCCAAACGTTTTATTAAACGTTTTGTAAAACGTTTTTTAAATAAAAAACATTTTCTAACCATCTATGTTACTCACAAAAAACATTTGCAAACATTTGTTGAAATGTTTTTGAAATGTTGCTTGTGTTTTGTATGGTTATCACCTGAACGACCCCTCTGTGGTTGCGACACTTTCAGCTATTCACCCGTTCATCTCAGACATTCTATTTTTTAAACTCACACGGACATGATGCATATTTATAGGGCTCTTAACAACTAGTGCTGTAGGCTACAGGCCATTCATTGCCCAGCAGTTTCACTGTAAGCTCTAGCAGATAGACCATACTACTGTTGCCACTATCAAAGCCATGTGATAAGCTTGTAAATTTCATACCTTTATATTTGAACAAGCATAATACAGCAGTGTGCGCTTCTCGCGCTCTCATTATCGACTTTGAACTCGTTGGACAGCCTGTCGTTCATTTCATGCATTAATAGGCTATATCCGCTCGCATACTAATGTACTGCAAGCGTGTCGAGTCTCTACATCGATATGCAGATGACTATTACGACCACCACCCTAACATATTCGAGGCCAGCAAAACCAGGTCGTCTAAATGGGCAACGGATTGAACGGGTAACTGAACTAAGTTACATTTTTCTATTCGTCTTTTATATTCGGCGTCCTATAAACCTATAGGCCAATGCATTATAGTGTGAGCTAACAAATACAAGTAGGTGATAATCATAACGAACTACTCTCCCAGTTAGCTACCTCAATAGGCATCGTCCTCATGTATTCCGGAAGGTACGTACACACCGTATTTTAACAATAGTGTCACCTGCGCACTTCATTATGCCGTGTTTCTGCTAAAGCCTTGTACCATTACTAGGTCGCTATGCCGTCCACGCTGGGGGAATCTTACGGATAATTCGTCGAAATTATACGAATGCTGTGCTACTTGAGCCGATATGTCAAGACTATGGAATATGTGAACGTCGGTTTAAACGGTATCTGTGTGCGAAATCATCGGATTATTCCCGGTCTTTATTTTTTAGAACATATCACTAACCAATTTGACCCGAGGCGCCGCGTACGCCTTGTTGGAACATCGCCAATTATGCCTTCCGGGGTAATTGTTCAAAGTCAATGCGGGTCCGTGACACTTCTCGCGCGTATCCCGTACACGATAACCCGCTCTTAACCTACCCCACGACCATAGGATTTTTGGATTTGGCTTTGGATTCTTTTGGAACTCTCAAACCCTAACTACCAGGCTTCACAATATGGCTACTCGAAATAATATCCATAAATTTTCAGATAACCCAACATTAGGGGAAACTTCGGGTGTTATTTACATAGAAAAAAAAAAAAAAAAATTTTTTTTTTTTTACTCATAACGCTGTTCACACTTGTGCGATACGATACCGTACGATACTATCCATAATTTTATCGGATGGCGTGTGCACACTTGTGCGATAAAAATGTCGTAAGATAATTTAATCGGACTCCCTTGGCCCTAACATAACGGCGAAAGTAGTGGATTTTAGCTGAGAAAGGCACAAGTCTTCCCCTTTTGGTCGCTTCATTCTGTGGAATAGCCTGGGTCGGCGAGTTTTTTGAGTACCACGAATTGGACTTTTCAAAGCAATTCGAGCTTGTGTGTCTTTCTCAGTACTTTGTAGGAGGCGTGGAGACGCCAATGACGATCCCGAATCGGACGGCTGACCTCACCATCCCCTCCTACCCTTTCCTTAGACAGCCAGTTTAATTGCATCGGTATCCAATAATTCGGCGAAGTGAGGTAGCCCAAAAGCATTCAGTCATTGATTTCAATTCATTCAGCCAAGTGAGCTGAAAAGTTGAGCGTGGTTACTCTGCTCAACAGGCATGTAGCCATCATGCCTACGGCTCCACCGTGTACCTTACTACTTTCCTCACTGAACTACAAGACTAATGAACTTGGCGTTACTCGACATTATACCCCCACCCTCCCCCCACCCCCCCCACCTCCTATATCTTTTGCCTGCCTCTTCCGCTCTATTTCCTGCTCTTCTTCAAATGAGGGTAAGGGGTGAAGTTTCTCTACGTCAGGCTGTTTGATCGAGACCATCTTGAAAAACCCCTCCTACCCTGCTCCTCTCAAACAGCCACAACACCTCTCCCCCGGCCACTCACTACCAACCGTCGCATATCTCCTGCCTTTGAATGCACATTATACTTCGTGGTGGCCCCGGCGCAACATGCCCCTCCCTATTACCTCACAGGTCACGCTCCATCGCCTATGGGGAGGGCTTCCATGGAGTTCGAACTGAAATAATGGTTTTTTAGGGGTCCGTGCATGGCGGCAAATAAGGCCGCGAAGCTCATTCAGAGGCCTATGTCTTCCCCGAGATACGTCACTCACCAAAAAACCCCCCCAATTCATCAGAACCCCTGATTTTCACACTAAACAACAAACAAACCCACTTTCCCACGCTAAAATTCCCCAATAGCCCTGTTGGCGTTCCATACTCTTTGCGGAATTGCGCAGTTTCTCACTGCGCGCAATTTATCGCATCCGCATAAATTTTATCGTAAAACGATAAAGTTGAAATATTTTCAACTCGACGTCCGATAAATTTATCGTATCGTACGGTATCGTATCGATCGATCGTATCGGTATCTACAGGTGTGACACTCCCATTGAAATTACCACTTTTTAACTCGACGTCCGATAACATTTATCGTACGTATCGATCGTACGTATCGTAATCGTATCGCACAAGTGTATGAACCGCCCTTTATGATGCATCATCTTATCTTCGGGATAAGCCAATTTCCTTTTCCCCACCTGAAAGAAAAAAAAATGATTAAATTCACATTACCAACTAATTTGATATGTTCAAATTCTATTATCAAAGTCAGCAATTTTTAGGTATTAAGAGGTTCAAATCAAAGCCACAAAATCGGGAAGATCTTGGAACTATCAGTCATCTCTCTCCCAATCCCTAGCGTGACCTTAGGCTAGATTTTAGGCTGAGAAAATTCTGATCATTTTAGCATACTTGAACCTACCTAGCGACAACTACCGTAATGCTATTTCAGCAGGGAATGTCGTACTAGTTGTTACCATAAAGACCTTTGGCCTAGAAAAGATCTCCGGGATTGCTCATAATATGGCCTTCCGCCTGCAAGGGCGGATCTCGCCCAAACACTGAATGTGGGGGGGGGGGCATGGTCGTTCGGGGGGGGCGCCAGATTTTGTTTTTAGGGCCAATCTCTGTGCTATCTAAGCAGGGCGCCACCATCGGTTGCGCGGAGTCGTCCAGAAATTTTAAAAATTGAGCCTCTCAAATCCACCGGAAAGGCCTTTCCAGCTGCGAAAGGCATTGGATCTCGTCCTTGTGTTTTATATTCAATACTGTTATACAATAATATTTTCTATTAATTTATATTATTATTTTTTTGGGGGGGGGGGCTATAATTTTTTTTTTTTTGGGGGGGGTGGAAATCCCCCCTAACCCCCCCCCCCCCTTCTCCCAGATCTCTTGCTGCGCTGGTCAGATTCTAAGGGAGCCGGACTGAAGTAAAATGGAACAATATTGTATCCCAAGGCCAGACCGGGCCTAATTCGATAAACACACTTCACTATGATTAAGGAATGTTGACCGTTTGCACATTCAAGTGGTTATGATGTAAACATTCATATAAACCGAACAGGCCTGTGGAAGACACCATTGGAATGAAAACATGGCAAGTGACATATACAGGAATCTCGGTTTCGTATTGGGAATTTTTCCTTATAGACAACTTATCGTAGATGCAATAACTAGAATATCAATCTAGGCTGATCTAGTTGTCGATCTCGATCGGATACGGAAGCTAGCTGAACAGAGGTCGACGGACAGTTGTTAGGGGCGGATCTCGGAATTTCGGTTAGAGGGGCGCAAATATTTTGACAAAGGGGGGTTCAGGATAACCGGTGCCAATATCTAAGCGGAGCTGCAGCGTACGAAACTGGGCGCCCGACACCGTGGGGACGGGGGGGGGGGGGGAGTTGCCCCCTCCAATATCGTGGACATGCTCCAATTGCCTTCCTGTTTCCACAAAAACATTTTTTTTAAAGGCCATGCCCCCCCCCCACAGGACCATTTGCGGTTCACTAACCCTCAAATGATGAAAGTTAAATGTCCCCAGGATGTTCTGGGAAGTTGTTGGACGTGGATTAGAAGCCAGAGAAAGAAAACAATCGAAAAATTCCAACAATTATTCATGTCATGCCTCTATGATCGGTATCGTAAGGAATGACAAGTTCATCTAATTACATCATTTCCCATGCTGCTCGAGGGTCATGCTGCTTGCACCAGTCATTCGTCCAGCTCTCAAATAATATTGAGTTGTAGTAAAAGAGGTGCCTTGGGCGTGTATCAACAGACTTTTCATTCTGGGGGTACAAGGGGGGCACAGACATTTGACGGGTGGAGGACCACCTTAGTACTACGCGAAGTCGCCATCATAGGTTGGAGCGGATCGTACTAGAAAATTGTGGGTTACGAGCGCCCCAGATGGCCGGAAATGACCCTTCCAGCTGCCAATATTCCAAGCCTTGAAGACGTTATCAAGGCTGCAAAAAAAAATGTTCATAAAACAAAATAAAATCCTCTCTATATTTTTTTTAGGTGGGCGCGCGCCGGGTGCGCCCCCTGGTCTACGTGCGAGGCATGTACAAAGATTTGGCATTAGTCGTCCTGATACCTATGGCTGTTGCCGTAGACGAACCCCCCCCCCCCACAACGGGCTAGGAAAAAAAAGATAGTACTCTTACGCTGAGATACATGCAAACACACTGTCACTCTCCACATCATGTACATAGAAGTTTGTTTCCGCAGCTGTCCTGACAATCTAAGTTGGGAGTAACACAAACTGTTGGTCGCTGTACGGACGTTACACATACAAAATGAATTGCTTGTTGCTCAGTGTACAAGGACCGCGGGGGAGGGGAGAGAGAATTTGAGTGGGGGCTGATCATAGTGGCGGCCCACCATCTAGAGGAGCGCCACCATCGGTTGGCGCGCGAGCGTCCCAGAAAACTTTTCGCACGCACGACAGACCCCCAGCATCACAGGAGAAGCTACCTTTAGTGCGTTTTCAGGCAGTAAATGGGACATCCTAAAAAATGGATTCATTGGACCACCTTTTTTTTTATTTCGCGACAAACGCATTACTTCTTACCCAAGGTAAATCACGTAAAACCTGAATCTAATAGGTAAACTTGGAAAAGTCAAGTTTATTAAGGTCCTACAAAAATAAGAATAGCCACATACGTAGGCTAGTAGTAGGCCCGAACATCGGACCATTGAGGGAAATCTGGGGAAAATATGTAATGAAAAAAAAATCAGTGATGAACATACAAAATGAATAGGGGATGTGTGACGCAGTAAAGTGACGAAGGTGTCTGGCTAAAAACCAGAATCATGTGTGTTATCAACATCTAGTACCAAATCTCCAGCAAACGGAACGTTGCTACCACGGGAATCTCAATTGCCTTAGACTGGAGCATTAGGGTCATTCAGTCGAATACACATTTGACGTTTAACCAGTTACCGCTATTGTAGAACCAAAACAGAGAACCGCCGGAATTTGGCTAGCAGGGGTTTCCTATCTCCACATGTTATGTGTGTGTGGGAGACTGTGTAGGCCTACGACCAATACGTTGCAACTCAGAAGAGGTGGGTCGATGTTTACTTTTACATCGAACCATAGCACTATATATTGTGAACCACCTGACAGCAGGCACCAAAAATGAAAATAGTCAAATACCCCCAGTAGGGCTTCGTTGTTTAAACGTTTTACGTTTACACGAATGGCCGCGCGTTGTTAAACGGACCAAATTCCTGTTAAACGGATCTTGTCCCCCAGCCTGTTCTTCATTTTATTTTTGCCTCGGACTAGAAACCGACATCTTTACTCCATCTTAAATGATCCAACTTGATCAGGTCGTCTGGGTGTGCCTGCCACACTCATCCCAGATGGAGCAAACACGGCGTACCGTTCTGTTCGATTTTTATGTGTTTTTGAGGATGGCTAGACTGGTTGAAACGGCCTCGAGTTCATGTTCGAAAACGCAGCCACTCTTTGATTCTTCCCCGCTGAAGAAAATGACCTTTCTTCTTCTTTTCTCCTAGTTGGCACTCATTGCAGGACTGCCATGCAAAGCTGCAATTGTTTATCACAACTGCATCATCAGCCTTTCTTTTCTCTTCTCCCGACAGCTTCTTTGACTTCATTCAGAATTCCTGAACAGGTGAGTCCTAGTTTGCCATCAGTACCCGAACGAAGCCAAGATGCGCGCAACATATTAATTTCGATGTCTGCGGAGTACGGTCCTACTGCAGAAACTTAAAACCTGCCTTTCCCTGTGTGCTTCGTCATCCTTATTAGACCTTCACCAGCGGGACTTTCCATTTTTTGGCCTACCCTCAAACACCATGGCTGGTGAACCGGTTCATTTCAAGGCATATTATCATCAAGTCAACGGCTTCGAAATAAATCTTTCGGTAATGGTCTTGCACTGCTGAGGAAACTATGGCTCCCCCAACGACTCGAACCTCGCAGGTGCACGTCTCTTCCTAGGTAGTTCAGGTGACGATACTGTAGGATATGCGTTCATCTCTGAGCGCAGCGTGCCATGCGCGCTACTTGCAGTGCACCACAAACGGTTGTACCCGTTCCTTTACACCAGAGGATCCCCACCTTTTCCACCTGGCGTACCATTTAACATGTCCTGGTGGCCACTAATACCACTGTACGGCAGGCTAGTTTTCCCCAAGATTCTGAGAAGGAGGGGCCTGGCCTCCATGATCGCCGTCCCTGGAGGAAGGGTCCATGTGGGGAGGTGACTCCCTCTTTGTCCTTTTTTTTTTTATGATTAAAGGACAACCTGCAGGCTCGGGTACAACAAAAGTTATATTTGTTGAGAATGGAAAAATGTATCTATGGGTCCAAATCCCATTTCAATCGATGTTCCATATGTGGAGTTAACTGGCCTTCAAAGTTTGGGCCATTAAGTAGAGAAATTGGGGAGATTCCCAATTGCGCAATAATGCAGGACGTCCATCATGGACTAACAGGAATTAGTTATGTTTTGATTGTTGCCATTTGTTGAATAATTCAACTTCAGCAGCCAGTTCTGTTGTCCTTCCACTCTCACCCAGTAACCATCAACACTACTACCACTACAGCAATCCTCTCCCATGACTGAATGCTTTTCGAAGGGAATTAATGTTTGATTTCAAATGAAAAAACAACGATGTTTGCAGGGTTGTGCAGTATGACATCAATTTATTAATGCATATGGGATTCATTTCGATCTTTCGCATCCCCATGCTTCAGTTACACAACTTCAAATGCTATAACCGCGTAACGGTCCTATGAAATTCCTGTTTTGGACTGGCGCATGCAGTTTTTATATCCAGCCTTTAATTGGGCCCCTGTTCAATCATCCTGCATTTTGGCCCTTTAAGTACCCTTATACCAATCTGGTCAAGTTAGCACATTCCGTAGGCCCACTGTGTACCACCCCCCTCGTACCACTGTGCAAGTCCCAATGTCCACTGGTGGTACGCGTATCACAGGGTGGAACCCCCTGCTGTAACACAATAGCCTACTCGCTCCCGGCAAGCCCACAATGCACTCCATTGTGGGCTGCCGGGTCCGAGTAGGTTCTAACCGTACGATTAGGCAGTGCTGCATTTCGAGAGTATCGTAGCAAATCCCTACGTATGATTGTATTTCAATTGGCAGAGCTGTGATTAGCCGACAAGTCCAGAAAATTGCTCATTAGGTCATATTTTTTTTTGTAACACCTGAAATTAGTAGGCTTAAACATTATTTTTACCCAGTCACAGGGCGCCCCAAATTTAGGCGGCCCAAAAATGCCGGTGGCAGAAAAGTGCGGGGGCTAAAGTCCCCGCAGCCCCCCCCCCCCGTCTCCGCGGTCCCTGGTGTGCGCTACATGGGACATTTGTTCCTGCCTCTCCAGTTGTTAATATACCGCTATGGGAGTTTCTCGATTTAATTTTAAAACATTTCTCACTCCTAATAACACTAAACTGATGTCAGCTCATCTCCATCTTCAGGAGCCTTTGAGAACCCTCGTCATCACTCCTCAGGAGAGGGGGTGGGAACCCTCTGTGTCTTCCGCTTCTAGTTCTCTTCTCCGGTTCCCTCTTGAGTAACGTGGCCTCTGTGGATCAGGAGGAATAATTCTCCGTATGCTAGGTTCCATAGATGCGTATGCTGCCGGGTACGCATGCAGTAAAAGTGCGAATTCACGTGAGCTTGAAATGGTGCCATTGTCGAACATGTCCTATCTAGTTTGAAAAGATCGCTATTGGTTCCACAAGCCGGAAGACACTTCTTAATAAAATCAACCACAATGAATTGGCAGATGAGCACGTGGTCTCACCGCGATTACGGATGCGGTTGACCGCGGGATGAATCTATGGAAAATCTTCCTGAAAATGCCAATCAACGACATATACATGGTGCTGCGTTTTAGTGTCTCCCCACAAAAACCTATAGTTGTTCTATTCTAAACTCGCACTCGTTTTTCGTTGAATATGTGATTTTCACAGACACTCCCAACACGTATATTTCAACACGAATCCCAGCCTACCTATATTCGTGTGTGTCTATCGGTCCTATATGTTCAGACACTATGTGATATTAACGGTCAGTGGAAGTGCGAAACAGTGGATATGGAAATTGTATTCCTTCTGATTGGTGTAGTAAGACAACCCATTCCCCAAAACAAGATTTTCAATTGATAAGACAGAGCAACACTCTACTATTACAGTAAGAATATACTGTTTTTTCGCTCTCAAAGTAAAGTCAATGCAAAAATTTTTACTTTTCGAAATCTCCTGTCACTTGACATGGTGAACCTATTGGAATGTGGTGCACACAATTTTGAAGAGATATACCATGCCACTGATGTCCAGCATTGAATTGACGAATGTTTTCAACACTTTCACTTATGACGGGTAAGAAGAAAAGAAACAGCAATCACTCAGGGCGACATTCATTTGGTTCCCTCTGGGTCGTCATTGGACCAATTTACAAGTTACTCCAAATTTTACTCAAACTGATAAAGATTGGAACTCTAAAATTTCAGTGCAGGAGTTTTCAAACACGCTCTTCTTTCCTTCTCTATGCTAGTTTCACAACCATCTGATGGCATCAGAACAAAAGGAAGTTTTCATAGGCCTACACTTTAAATTCTGGACGTGGAGAATGGGAAACCGACAGTACAAACGTACATCGCATTTATTCACATGGGCAGCTTTAGATTGTTGGGAGGCCGACAGAATAGGCGCCAAAGGCTTTAGGTTTTAAACAACCCCGAAAAAAAAAACAACTGGGGAGGGGAAGGGCGGCGTTTGGCCTTACTCTAGATCAGTGGTTTCCAACCTTTTTCTCCCCATTTTCTCTTTTGCCTTTCGCTTGGAGCCGTTCCCCCTGTGAAATACATTTATAATTGAGGTTGATAGTGGGGAGATGTGGAAAGGGTTAACTTTCTATGTTACTGTTATTTTGTAAACAACAAGAATCCATCAACACGACTCGCGAAAAATCCTGCAAAATTACCTTTGTATCAATTTTTTTTTCTCCCCTGAAATCTGAAAATTTCCCCTGGGGAAATTCCCCCCTGGTTGGTGAACTGAACAGAGTGCGAAACGTAACAAAATATTCGAAGTTGGAATCAACCCATCGTAAGAAGAATCAACCCATCGAAAACAGAAATCAACCCATTGAAAAAAAATCAACCCAACGAAGACAGAATCAAGCCTTCAAAGAAGATAATTCAACCCATTGAAAAGCGGTATCAGCCTATCAAACAAAACAGTACGTCATATATGATACCCATGACCTCCACCTTACAGGATTTTACATTGTGTGCCGTGCTTCCTTCAATTGATACACTCCGCGCAGTCCTGGCGCGCGGCGGATGTGAGCAAAATATCAAGAAGGGAATCAGACCATAAGGATTTGGACACGCAACCTGCTAGTGGATTCCTGGAAGGGTGATTTTTCTAAGATGTGAGTGTGACAGTTTCTTGGTGTGTGTTGTTTTTGGTGTAGAACAAGGGTCATTTTTTTTGTGAGGAATAATGGGACATCAGGAAAATCTTTATTTTTTAACCTTGAGCCTGTCAAAACATGCACAAATCCCATTCCATGTGGATTTATATAGCTTGTACTGATAGGTTTTTTCAGGACATACATCAAGAATTACAGACTCCAGATGTAGCTACCATACTCACTAGCGGTAATATAAGGGTGGGGCAACAGGGGACACGTGCCCCCCAGGGCCCCATATTTGGCGGCCCCAAATTTGGGACCCCCACATTTAGAGTACAAAAAGTTATAAATCGTAAGCCACAGCAAATGTTTCGAAAATTATTGTTGCCATTGTGTAGCGTTGAGTGACATTAGGCTATTCCATTCCGTTTACTATAATACCAAATTCCCAATGATAGATCATACTCAAGCCCGACAACACAACTATTTCAATCATCATTTGTGTTAGCAGTTTCGACTTCTAACCTGAAACTGCTATTGTTTTCTGGTCACGACACTCTGAAAAATCTGTTTCTGTTAAATGATAATACAAAATTTTAAAGCAACACATGGAATGCCTTGTTATTGTTTGATGGGACGATAGAAACACGGATAGCGCAATCAGGCGAGACACTGGGGGAGATAGCCTTGTTATTATTATTCCAGTAATGCCTCCCGAATCTCATTTCCCTATTACCAACCTTCTGCCGTGATTCTCAGTATTATACATACTAAAACTGCCATGCAGTCTGAGCAAGTTTAAATATTAGAACCCGGACTTTGGGGCCCCCCGATCGCCCTTGTTATTATATTCTCAGTACATGTCTCGCAAATCTTATTTCTATTTTCACAAACCTTTCTACCTGGATTCTATTATTATACCTCTACGTTAAAATGACATGCAGTTCAGACAAGTTTAAAGATTAACTGACACGTACTCAAACTAGTTTTACTAATTCGCAGTACGGGTCTACTCCGTCTGGCTAGTCAGTGGCCCTGACTAGACTACACATATTCGGGCACGGACAGGGGTGAATGCTTCGCTAGTCGGGGAGGCACCACACTGACAAGCGCTAGCGCTAGTCAAGATCGAGTCGGTGAGTCTACTGACTAGTTTGTAGCTATTCCAGTATTTTAGTCAGGACACGGACTAGTGATATATAGTCGGTATTCACGAATAAGTAGTACGGCTAGTCGGTAGAAAACTGAGTGTCTAGGCGGGGTAGGCACCATCCGAGCAGGTATCATAGTCAGTAGGGACTAAATTTAGGTTTTTAAGTGGAATATTGCCCAACCCAAAAAGCATAGGTTGCAATACGCCGTGGATGCGCAACACTGAAGTGAACTAGACATGAGCAGGCGGTAAACAGCGACGTGTATATCGCCCCAGAAACAGCCTTTGTGGACCCGTTTAGGAGAAGCACATGAAATTATGTCCAGTTGACCTCCGTGACTTTGAAATGCCCGACCGTTTTTAGGACTAACACCAGTCCAGCCACCGAGTTTTGTCAAATCCGACGAAGTTAGAGAAATTGCGAGAAACAAAAACACAAAAATTTGACCTTCTGTTAGTGGGGTCACCATTGAAGATCAACATCATGTTTTCGGGGACCAACATTTGTTCCCACCACAAGTCCCGTGTGAATCGGACTAATTCGTATTTCCGCTAAAAAACACAAATTGACCTTTCGGTGAACCTTGAAAATGGCACCGTCATGTTTTTCGGGACCAACTTTGGCCCCCACCCACCAAGGTTCGGTAAATCGGGAAAAAATAGACTCAGTATTTCGTGTTAAAACCTGCCAAAAACAGAGGCAACAGGCATGCAGTGAGGCCCACTTTGGAACTCATCCGCGTGTAACTAGGAGTGGCATGTGTACCGAGTTTCAGATCAATCGGATAAAACGTTTTTTGAGAGTTATTGCGCGCTAACGCTAAAGTTTCTGGAGGCGGCGGATCCTGGTTTTTTTGACGGCGGCAGCGGCAGTGACGGCGGCTGCTCATCCCGGAACCATGATTAATTAGGTCCGGGTATCTGGCACGCCATTGCGTAAAGACAATGCATTCGACGAGATTGCGGCATGCTGCCGTTGCATGCATTGTCCCTCGCTCCCCCAGACGATGTAAGGTTGCGTGGTTATTGATATTATCTAATTTAAATATTAACGGCTGAAGTTACCTCATTTTGCCGTAGAGTAGTTGTTGTTTAAGGAGTTAGCTAGTAGCCAGTCTATATGGTCGGAATCCATATGGATGGGTGCAATGTGATGCATGAGTAGAAATGATCTCAAAAAAAGTTTTCATTAAATTCTGTTTGTTGTGATTAAATTCTTGATTTTATGTTTTTCTACTGCTACTCGGTGTTTGGACTATGAGAGTTGAACTAAAAAGGGGGGTTTTTTTCATATTAGAGCCTGTACTGAAATACTGCCCCCCCCCGCCGGAAAAGAAAAAAAAACGGGTCTTCGTTCAATATAATAATGTTATGCAATAATGAGGGAGACATGCATGTGAAACACACACCAGTTTACACTGAGTATTTTCTTTTACATCGGAATAAGTGTCTGTTTAACAAAGGTCGGTTTCGGGGGAATATTAGGATAATTTGAGTGTCCCCGGTTACTGACTGTATACCAGTCTGTAGTGTTCGTAAGCTGTATTATGGGGACCCCCCACATACCGCGTGCCCGGCACCCAACGCTGAATCCGCCCTGACTATACTTATTGACTTCATTACCTGTATTTAGCTCGTCTTAATCCATCCAGAAAAGAGTACTTAATTCAACATTCCAGGCCATATACGCTGCTTATTATAAACAACCACACTCTTCCACTTTGACTGCTTGTAGTTGTACAGCATAATAATAATGATTAAGAACGATACAGCATAACTCAATAACTCATGTATAACACAAAGTGAAGTCCAACAAGTACCAAATAGGCCAGTATTGCACGAATTCACGGGGCACTGTCAGTGGTGGCGGAGGCGGTTGGAGGGGGGGATGGGGGGGGGGAGGAGGTTCGCGACGGAGTGGTCCGGACCGATCAACGATTTTCGACGCTCACCCTATACCCTATGTCAAAACCAGCATTTTCTATGTTTTGTGGTGTGGGTATGTTGCTGTCAGGCAAAACAGTGTCAGACTCCTCGGGAAGGTTTACACTCATCAAACAAATGAACATTGATCTCAGTCAGGGACATTCCGAAGATTCAATATGACTATACAGCCTATGCTCGGTTGGGGATAGGTTGTGGATGATAGGTGATTATATACTGATCCTAAACTTTAGCGAAGAATAAGATATTAGATATGAGGCGCGCGGATCTTTCAGCTGTGCATTTACGAATTTTCACCCGGCCTATGGGTTGGAAATAATAAGACTGCCCGGGCCATCGGCACTCGCCAAGGGGTGTAACTTTTAGCTACCTGTCGGGGCTACCCGCAAGAATGGAAAATATTCCGACGAGGGGGGGGGGGGGGGGTATGGCCCGCCTCCGCTGCGACCCCGCTGGCGCACTCGTGTGCACTGGCATAGGCTCAAATCCATAGCTCCATGCATGCCATATGAACAGGATGTAATGACCTTGGCCGGAGTGCGAAATAGGCCAAGTGTAATGTTCAGTAATCATGTTCATGTAATCACTCCATTGCATAATTTTTCTGTTAATGTCAATTGGTAAGAAAAAACCCAACTACATGTAGTGTTGTTCACATCTACGAAATTTATCAGTCATGCGTGTTAGATACTGTATCTGGTAGTCACTGACTACCCTCTCTTCGCCTCCCACCTCCCACTAGTACACTCACTCTATTTGCATACTGGCACCACACCCACTATCATCCATCTCCGCCACCGTGACCTCCTCTACACTCGCTATATTTACAACTTCTCACACTCCCCTTTCAACCACCATAACCACCCTCCCCTTCTCATCTCAACCACCTCCTTACATTTTTCCTATTCGCACGCTGCCTGAACCCCTCTCTCCCCTCCACCCTCCTTTATATTCACTGTATTACCACACATTTCCCCCCACCCCTATCATTACTCTCCTCCACCTCCTTCCCACTCACTCTATCTAATGGCTCCCCGTCCTATAGATTTGAAGGGGCTAGAGCTCTAATAAGGTGTAGTACTCCTCCTTGCCAATCCAATCCAGACTTTCCCTAAAAGTGTTAGTGTCATTCCTATTTTTGGAAAAGGTAAACAAATTATTGCGACCACAAGGAAGCTTGTTGCTTTCTTGCTTTTCCTTGACAGTTCCTTCTGGTTTTGACACCCTGTTTCGGTTTTCGACACCTTGATTTCTGGTTTGGACACCCTGTTTCTGTTTTGGACTATTGCTTCCAAATCTGATGGTCTGATTCCATTCCTTATGATTTTTGTTACACTTCTCTCCGCGCACCAGGACTGCGCGAGGTGCATCCACTTAAAGGAGCACGGCATACACTGAAAGATCCTGTTACGGTGGAGGTCATGGAGATCATACGTACTGATTCTTGTTTGGATGGCCTGATTCCGCTTTTCATGGTTGATTCTTTCTTTGAAGGCTTGGTTCTTTTTTTTTTTTCGATGGGTTGATTCTTTTTTTGATGTGTTGGTTCGTTTTTCGATGGTTGATTCTTTTTTCGATGGTTGATTCAGCTTTAATCATTTTGTTACGTTTCGCAGTCCGTAGGACCGCTGCCTATATTATCAAGCAGGGTCAGCGTTTTAGCGCTCAGCCTCAATAGAGCGCCATACAGCTTCAGGAATTCGTCAGGGGAATGCTTGTATTTGGACTTACAATATCTTCATATAATTTGATGTGTAGACAAAAACGTAAATACTCTCTAGTATACACGAAGCCGAAAATGGGAAACTTTGGGCGCTTTGCACGCTAAGTTATTCCTCATTCGAGAATCCCGTTCCTACGCCACTGCTCATGTGTAGGTTCCTCGCTTTCGAATTACAGTAAGCCGGGTTGCTCAGTCATGTTCCAACACATATCCTTACCTTCCTACTCGTCTACTCAGCCCCTAACACATTTCCTGGCTAATGCCACAGGCATGTTTACACTTGTTATTCACGCTACTGTGGCACCCGAACATTAAAGAGATGACAGCATATCCCGGACTACTCGAACTTCATGCGGCCGTACGTGACTCTAGGCATATCCTACTCCGAAATAACAGAAGTGTCAAGCATAACAATCTATGCAATATAAGCTGAGTTGACGGTTTGGCTCGGTGTATTCAGATTCAGACGTATCAGGCGCGTACCGAGAGATTTGCCTCGGGAAGGGGCGGGGGGGGGGGGGGTTTAGGTAGAACCCATGGAAGTTGCGCCCTCAGTTAAGCCTCACCCTCCCTATTGGCAAATGAAGTATAAATATACGGCCCCTAGACCATGCTGCTGCAGTATGGCTAAATACCGCGCCACTTCAAATATCTACCGAACTGAAAAAAATCAAAGCTCGAAATGGTTATTCACCAAGTCTATGTATAGGACACGCACTTAAATACTGGTGGGTCCACGATGTGACATAACGATCGGCCCATAACTAGGTCATCGGAATAACAGTTTGCAAACGAAAATGTTCAATTTGTCGAATGGTTGATTATAATCGTATATCGTATTTTATTTTGTGGTTATTTGGTGGGGCGTCTGTTTCCACCGGTATATCGCAAAATGGCTCCTGATGCCTTCTTCGCCTGGCCCAGACAGGGATTTAGCGCAGGGACAAACGAAGTTAGGCATTGCGAGCTGCCGTCTGCGTGTGCGAATACACCCCACTCCACATTAAGGTACCGCTGAAGCGGCATTGCTTAATCCGTGTGCTCTGTGAAGGATTCCAGCGACAAGAACGTGCCGTATCACGCTTCTTGCACCCATGTCGGGCCTTGAGTAGGTTCCATCCTCTGCCCGGCGAGAATATCATTAATCATATAACTATGAAGTTCTTCACCTGCTTTGCGTGTATATCCAACCCCAGAGGGGCCCTGAACCTGCGCTACCAGATGACCCCCTTTTTACCCGGCCGCATCGACCAGTGCCACACAGGGTTAAAATACATAAGAAGTGTTTAAAGGAGTGTGTGAGTGGACACCATAGCACTTGATTGGCTGAATGTGATAAATATACACTTTGCAGTTATTATGAATAATTTATGGCTAACGTTACAAATTGTGTGAGGTTTCGGCTTGGATGAAATCGAACTGTCAGGTTATATGTATGAAAAAGGGGAAGGGGTAACTCTCCGTAGAATCGAGGTAGGACATTGGACAGGGATTGTGGTCTTCTCAAATGCCAAATGCTGATCTCCAGAGGCCTATTTCATGTAATGTTGGAAAAAAAAAAAAAAATTCAAGCCTTAGAAATGAAATCCATCTTAGGCAATTATGTTTCTTGTGGGCCATGCTATCAAACAGACGGACACTATTGGTTGCCGCGCAGCGTAGCGATTTTTTTATATAATTATTAAAAATGTCAATAGTGATTGCAAGATGGCCATTTCAAGAAAGAAAAAAATGTTTCCACACATTAGACTGAATATCCCTTAGCCACCCTTTTTACATGGGCTATTGTCTACGTTAATAAGTCACTCAATTATGAAGGATAAACTGGATGTATGTAAATACGTCACGGGGGTACCCCCCGGATTTCAAAGAGAACTGTAAGGACCGAGTTGGAGTCACATTCGTTTCATGAACATGTCACGACCTCTTTCGTGCGTTGTGATGAATCGACCCACGAAGATAAAAGTGAGCTTTAAGTTTTAGTCGCGTCCGATCCGATATGGCATATAAAATTTACCGGTAATTGGGAATATTAAAGATGAGATATCTGTTTCGCTGCTGAAACATGATTAAAGGACAATAGTATATTCGAAGTGAACAGTTTCGAACCACCCCGCGGAAACTGAATGAATCTACATAGCCACCATTGTTTCATGCGGTATTGTCTAGCGTTATAATCACGCCAATTATTGAAGGATTAAACTGTTGATGTAGTACATAAGCCGGGTGTCACGGAGTCAAGATATGTAACGGACCGGGTTGGGAAGTCACATTCGTTTCATCACATTGTAACGACCTCTTTCGTGCGGTGAGAATCGACCCACGAAGAGTAATAAGTTAGCTTTAAGTTAGTCTCGTCCGATCCGATATGGCATAAACATTTCCCGGTAATATGTGAATAATTAAGATGAGAACTTCTGTTTCGCTGCTGAAACATGATTATAAGGACAATAGTATAGTCGAACTGAACAGTTTCGAACCACCCCGCGAAAAACTGAAAATATCGCTAGACCGAATCCAGGTCAGCTGCGGTAGCGGGGTATCCTCCATACTTTATACATTGTGGTGGTGTTGAAAGTTAATGAGTAATAAGTATCATTAGTGAATATAAAACGGTAACTAGTTAGTCCACGACAATTATTACAGTAATTCCACTGTTCATCCAAGTCCGAACGGAAAGGAACAACTCGGTTTCGTTGAAAAATTCATGAACCATGCGTCTTTGAGGCGTGATTCTGTGGGGGTATTAAAATCTTACAAAATGTATGATGATGAGATGAATGATATGACTCCGTAAAAGTAGTGAGGTCCTTTTGGATTAACAAGAGGCTCATCGGTCAAAAAACTCATGCTCGCACGAATTTGGGAAAAGCATACAATAAAAACGAGCTAGAAGAATTATATGGGAGATTATACTGGTTTTCTTTTCAAACACAGCCAATAGCAGATTAGGCAACGGTGTATAGAATATTCAGTTGATAGCTTCTGGCTACAATTCAGTTCTTCACCACGACATGTGGGTTATGCCTATGTAGAGGACTTACCAGGGGTCCTGATTATTTTGTCAGAGGGCCGGAAAAAAACACATGTGAAATACAGCTGATTGCCACTGACTTCATGTCGTGATCGAAACTGCTGGACACCCCCTGATTTGCCCCGGACACATTCTTAGCGTAAAGTTTCTCCGGTGCCAAATGGGGAGCGCCAGATGCCATTGTTCATTACAAAATGAATAAATAAAACATCACAACTTTAATGAATTTCACCTTAGAGACAGAGTTGGATACTGATTCTGTTCTATGGAAGCAGAAGCCACCATTGGGGTGCCGCTGAAGCTTAGCGGGAACTTCCGAGAATTATGGTTTTCTAAGCTAAACGGTGAAGCCCTAATGGCCATTCATGGAGTAAATTTGAAAATGAATTTCATATCAGCCACCCGATGTTATATGCAGTTATGATATCAACGAAGCGGAACCTAATAGGTCACTGCGAAACGTGGCGACATTCGAAATTATGTCTTCTCAAATGCCAAATGGGGATACTCCTAGCTATTCATGTATTGGTTTGAAAGAAAAAAAACAAGCATTAGAATGAACTTCTCTTAACCAATCTCATGTTATTGTGAGGTCATGCTATCAGGTCAGGGGTCAGGTCAGAGGTCATCTGAGGTACCAGAGGTAAAAGCTGCTGAAATCCTTGTGAACACGATAAGTCCAGAACGTATGGTCTGATCAGGTTCAAATTTGTTGTGTAGCGTTTTATGGGGAGTACAGGAAACCTATTGTTTCTGGTCTAGGTCGGGGGTGAATTTGGTAAAAATAGGAAATGTGAAAAGTTAATAATTAGGCAAATTTTGCTTGTGACAACACGATAACTGACCCCACCGGATGAAGAAAAAGAAGCTCATACATGGTATGTGGTGTTCCCCATGAGAGTACATAAACCTATTGTTTTGGGGTCAGGGCAGAGGTCACATGGGGCACTAGAGGTCAGTCTGAAACCTTGTGAACACAATAAGTCCAGAATGGTTGGTCTGATCAGGTGAGAATTTGGTTGTGTAGCTTTCTTATGGGGAGTACAGGAACCCTCTTGTTTGGTATAGGTCAGGGGTGAATTTTGTGAAGAATAGGAAAATATGTGAAAAGTCAATTTTTGGCCTATTTCGGATGTGAAGACAAGAACTCAAACCACCTGGATGGGTGAAAGCTCATTACTTGGTATGTGTGTTCCCCATGATGAGTACATGCGACCTATGTTTTTGGTCAGGTCAGAGGTCATGATGAGTCATGAACCTATTGTGTTGGGGTCACCAGAGGGGGGCCCAAGTCTGAAATCCGTGAAATTAGTGTTGAGCTATCTTATCAAGAGTATCGGAAACCTATTGGTTGGTTGGGAAAAATGTGAAATTTGTCAAACGAATGTTTCCCATGAGCTCCTCTCCTTGTCCGTGTCTGGCTATGGGTTGTCAAAAAAGAGTCAAGGAATCACTAAGCCCTGGGGCTTCCTGGTTAATTGAAATTGGTTGGATTCTTTTATTTTGTCAGCCCGAACACTAGGTTCCGCACGTATATTCCCGAAGTGGCTTCTGCGTACTTACATAAAGGAGAACGTAAGCATATTTACTAGTAGGAATGCATGTTTCAGTGGGTTTCCATTCGCAAAACATCAGTTTGAAGGTGAGCGCTGTATACAGGTTTTTGCTAATCCTATACCTTTATCCACAGCATATATAATAATATATATATATATATTATTTAATATATATATTATATATATATATATATATATATATATAATATATATAATATATATATATATATATAATATATATATATTATAAAAATATATAGCATTTGTGGAACAAGAACCGGGAAGATTGACAGAGGAATCGATATTTTAGCTGTTTCTCTATTAACTCGTGATATCAGAATTTTCCCTGAACGCTAATTCTTAGAGTTTTCTCTCACCAAAGAACCTGGATCTTGAATCATTGTATGCACCATGGATAAATCAGTTTGCCGGCTATGGTACTATTGATGATGATCTCACCCGAATCGGTAAGTGACTGCTCCTACAGTGCGGTAACACGAGCGGGGAAAACAATTGACGCAACTTCCGATGAAACTCAAAGTGGACATTTGGGGGGGGGGGGATTTGTGGACTGTTCAGGAGACTTGATGGTATTATGCAGTATTTCCTTCTCTGCAAGAACCAGAGGAGTCACTATCAACAGACCACAGCTAGACCTGCACCTGGGCGAATATTTTTGCAGCAAATCCTACTTTCGGTTATGGCGCAGAATTCGGAAAGTATACCCAAATGGTGAAACTTGATGCATCTTATCAAATTGTCAGACAATATTTTCCTGACAATATCCCGCTATCGTTCACAAGCGCGGTGCCCGTTCTCAGAGGCTCTTACTCTCTTATTCTTCTGGAATCCTCACTTTATCTGGAAGTTTGCCCATGAAGCTCCAGTCTCGACTATGGTCAACAGATCTACCCCATCAACCTATCGATGGAATCGAATCCTAGCTTCCGTTTCAACCTGGAGTTAATCTGTTGCTCTCTGACCATTGAGGCTCTTTCTTCCCTACACATTTCCTGCCATTTCCTTCTGTGCCTGTCGGGCCCCTGTTATTCCCCGCCTTTCTCTCATAAAAACTACGCTGCTGGAGCAGCTCGACAATTGTCTGCCAATCGATCACGTCCGTTCGTCGGTTCTCACGGTAACTTGGTTGGACGTTTGTGCAATTGTATTCGAACATTACAATCCAATTTTGATAATCGTTTGCTAATCGTTTCGGCTAAATATTCGGCATGAACGGGTTTACATCAAGGGTGCATATTTTAATTATCGCCCACCATTGTACGTGAGGCAATCTCGCACCCCAGGGACACCTGTCCGAATAGATTAATGAAGTATAACTTCTGCGTCTATATATGGCCTTAGATACACTGATACTTTTCCAATCGGGGGACTAACAATTTATTGCTTAGGTTTCCAAAAAGATAATTCAATGGTATGATGGAAATGGTACATACGTCTGGTGACCAGTTTTGGGCAAGATGCTGAAAAATCCGGCAATTAGTCACACTAACGCTATTTGTTCTAATGTGAATTGGCCGACCCATAGACAAAACCAACGCTAAGCCAATGCGTCGGTAGCAGTCTATGGTCATCGTGTCCCCCATGATTACCTGAATGTTCCGATTTGGGAAACTATACTTGAACGAGAGCACGTTTTGGTACTCAATTCCGTAGACATGGATATTCGTTGATAGTTCCTATGCCTATCTATTTACGGATAATCCGCTGGCTCCACCGGTACTCATGGAGAATATCGATTACACGCAAAAATAGGAGATCTTACCATTCATAGTAGTAAAACGTCTATAATATTAAATTTGTTTCACCAAAATTCAGGGGTGGAACTCACAATCGTACTGTCCGTCGCCCCAATACCTGAGGTTGGCAGTGAAGAGTCGTGGAGTGTTTTCCACGTCAGGCCATTTACGTTACTACTGGTATGAACACCACGATTCGTCAGTGAGGAACGAATCATGCTTTCCGAAAACGGCGCGAAGTCTGGTAGGGGTACGAATCCGCGTTACGACATCTACGAAGACGGATCGCCTAGTCTAAGAGGTGTCTTTGACCATGATCGTGTATAAAGACTGCTGACTATGAGACCCAGTTTTGAAAACTACCGAGAAGATTTATAGGTCATCGTAAACGGGTGCGGATGGTGTAAGATAAAAATAATATTGATTTTTACAGCGCCCACCCGTAGGATTCCACATCAAGGCGCGTCATAATCATCACCCATGCTCATTAGTAATTGTTTTCAGTAACTATCACAGTGTACAGTCTACAAGTGACAGTGTACTCCAGAGTACCGTTTTTTCCACCTTTGTGGAGAGGAGCAATCAAAAACCGCACCTTGCTCATGGTTACAACATGGACTGAAGCCACACGCTCTCTAAGTGAGGGACACCATCTTAAATGATCGAATACCTTACATGCGATAACCGTAATAAACTTTATATAGAAGAAGACTTTGGTTTCTGTTTCTGATACTATCTTAGATGATCTCACAGATATTCGAATCAACTTTGTAACAGAGTAAAAAGGGGGAAATTCTTCAGTTCGGATTATATATACAGTGTCAATATTGATCAGTGCACCCAGTTACATCACGCAGGAAATTCGGGATTCGGGGTGAGCAGGTTGGGTTATGTCTCACCCATCATTGATCGTGGAATGATCAGCAGTACATGGCTAAATATTCATTTCATCTCTCACCAAAGTTTTTCACCAGAGTATGGATTCCAATTATCGACCAGTGTTCCGGCAATTCCCTCCTTGTTGGCGCAGTTGTCACCTCAAATGGGTAGCAGATGCACCGTCGTTAACGCCGCCCGTCATCAATCTAACATGGGTGCAGACTACTTCGCACCCCTATTACAATAACCTCACTATACAAGTCACGCCAATGGACAGGGTGTTCCCCTCAGATGCTATCATCAACTAAATACTCTTTCAATGGTACACGTTGCTACTCCTTGAGTTCAAGCAAACCAATGAACTTCCCAGCTCCTGCGAGGCGAGAGCGCGACGATATAATCGAAACCAAGAATCTCGCTCAACCAGTCCCTTTTCAGGGCACAACCGAGTCATTCTGGTATTTTGCCACACGGATCGTTCTGAGCCCTTTGCACTTGCGTAGATAATTAGCGAGATCGCTAGTGTGGATGAAGAGAAGGATAACGGTACCTCAATAGCTATAAAACTCGCCAACGAGTTTATTACGGACGAGGGCGAAAATTGAACTTTCCCGGACTGGCTCTCTGATCCTACGAGATGTCAGCGTTGCTCACGAAGGGGTCTATGTATGCTTAGTTCCTGACGGAGTGCGCGAATCGGGTCGGGTAGAGGTTCGTGATACGGTAAGCGCTCTCTGAGAAACGTGGTTGAGTGCGCTCCGTATGCGACGAGAGCACGACTGTGACACGGTAATCGGGGCAATCGACGAGAGTGCATCTGATATTGAAGCGCATTCATAGTTGGATCAGAACCAACCGTTTTCTGGTGACCGTTCTTCATTCACCGTCGCAGTACTTACGCTTGTTTTTCTTTTTCCCCACAAAATAACATGATAGAAAAATTATCAAATGGGTTTCCCAAACAGCTTCGAGGCATTTGAATGGAACAGGTTCATTTATCATAAAAAGAATTTATTTCGATGTTACATGTTGTCATGGACAGGTGGTTCGTATGTTCGACGCAGGTTAGGGACATTGGCTTCCCACAATTTATCAGCTGGTACAGAGCATACACGACCTACTGTGATCAGTTCAATAACACTGAATAAGGGACACCTACAACATTGGAATAGTTAGGGGGGGCCCCCTTAATATGGAAATGCGGAAAAACAGTAGATATGGTTATCTTACCTGAATTACGTTAATGCACTTGCTAACGATATTACCAGAACGGTCATCGGTAGTCTCTGACAAAAAATAAGTTAGAGTTTGTTTGATGATATGAATATAAGACAATTGAAAGCTGGGTTCATATAGCGCACAATTTGAACAGCAATATAAAGCCAGTTTCAGGATGACGATGAGTTGAACCACCCACACGCTTGGGGATTTGGTATCGTCCAGGTTTAAACCGTTTAAAACTTGTTTTCATGCCTCAATGCTTTTTACTCCCGGTGGAGGTACAATAATATTAATAAATAATCCTGGAAATGAGACGCATAACAAGGGGACAAAGTACACAACAATGGTTGTTTTACTAATTTGAGGAGTCTACTCATTGACATCGGCCTGGTATTTCACTCGGTAAAAACGAGTACTTTCCTGTGTCTCACTGATATGTCGCCTGTTATTGCACTGATAAGGACTCGCATGTGAACACGTATGCTTAATATTATCCCGAATGATTCGAGTGATCAATGATATCAATTCAAAGTGGAAGTGTGGTTCAATCCTTCCCCCAAAACAAAATACACTAATCTTTAGGAACTGTAGTGGTGTTCGTGGTGATGTGAAAGGCAAAAGGGACATGGTTCATCTTAGGCAATTGCGAATCACCGGTGAGGTGGACACGTTTTAGGTGAATGTGGACTAACTACGTACATTACTGGCCTGAAACATTCGAAGTCACAACAGCCGGGTTTTTTCCTGGTCTGCAATATAGGCAAAATATTTATCTGTCATTTTCTGACTGGAGACTGACTGTCCTGTCCAGACCAGTGTGGTGTTCTATAGTGATATATGCACGCCTAAAATGGGACGAATGAAAACTCTTGATGGCATTGTTGTGCGTCTATTCTTTAAGGATTGGCTGCGTTATTTGGGCCCATTGCAGTTGTCCCTGGTTCCACATACCCACAATCGATGTTGTGGAGAGGCGAGGGTTGCTTATCGGGACAGCACGTGGGGCGTCCTTGTGTGTCATGTGAGGGGTCGAGGCCTCCCGTGAACCTGACCTGGACTGTTAAACATCGATTGGGAATTTGCGATTGATTCGAGAGGATCTCGCAGCGAGAACAAGCGATTCTATTCACATCGCGTTGTGGAGGAATTGTAATTCCCTCCATGAAATCACCTCTTTTGCCATTCTAACTGCCACACCGTCCTGGAAGGGAATACTTCCAATTACCTGTCAACCGTATTAGTCGGAGAAGAACGTTCCGTTTTCTATCATCACCGCCCGATCCAAAATGGGTCGAGGCGCAATACGGAAGCAGCCGAACTGAATTTGGCGACGGATGTACGCTGTTGGGAATCGCAATGCATTCTCGGGAAACGATCTCTCCGCTTTTATCATCAACGCGAAAGAGGTTTTTTTTGGACAACAGCGGGCGATGTCAAAACAGACGGGACGCTCGTTTGCGGTCTGTTCTTTTAAGGATGAAGGTCTCTACACGTGCATCTCCGCGATGGAATTGCTGAGAGCTCTGTCAAGTAATGGCCCCAATATATGGTATTATCGAAACGCAATCGTCCTGTTTAAAAAGACGGACCCACTTCTGAAAGAAAATTAGCTTAGTCTGGTCAACAACTTGATTACATAGTTGCGAGAAACGATCGATGTGACCAAATATTTTAGACAATATGAAACAAGTGTAGGGAGTCGACTAAATGAAATATGTGCCTCTAATAGGGAAATATTGGTGTCGCTCAGTTAAAATGCCACAAACACTATAGGGTTGAGACCTACAGTATATACTTGAAACGTCTCAATGTTTTGTCACGCAGCTCTCCTGTTTTGATAGGTATAGTAAAAAAAAATTACACGCGAAATAGCTTGTTCCATGTAGCGGAGGAGACATGGCAATACAGTTCTCCCCCTGTACTCCGCGTATTTGCGTCTGTATTGTATTGTTCTCAGAGACATGGTTTTTGAGTCTGTAAAGTCGTCCAAATCGTGATAGTAACTGATTTTGTGGAGTGGTCTTGTAATCGTTATTTTACTGTATAATCTACTGTTGGTCTTTCATTATTCAGACATGGCTTCGAGCTCTCGCTAGTACTACCGCTGACCCCTTTAGTTACGGTATCTCTCACGCATTAACACAACATCCTCAATCTGCCTTCGTCCTCTCGAGGTTCTCCTAATATTCAATTCATCATGTAGTCTCTTAAATGAAAGAGTTTTAGATACATCTAATCGATTTTTGTTAGTCTAAGACAGACTCCACAGAGGGAATCATCTATGTACTTATTTTCAATTAGGTCTTCATCATTTGAATTATAATCTATAATACAGATGAATGGCTATTCATGCAACGAGCTTGAATTTCGAGAGAAAGACGTTTCAGACTGTTGATACACTGTTTGGGTATTCGGCGATTCCAAGAGTCACATCATATTTACCCCACATTCACAAGAAAAAATATATGTAGCGGCTCGCCATGTATATAGTGATCTATTTTATTGGACCAGCATGCATGTATACGCTGTTGCGTTTTTTTTTTTTAAGATTCTTCGAAGGTGATGCTTCTTGTTCTCATACCACAGATGCTTATTTCTTTTTAACAACCTATTGTACCATCCCCGCTCACTTTATTGTAGAGGATCAAATACCAGGCTATTGGGTTTCTTGAGAGGCCCTGATAGTACCTAAAATGTTCCTTGCGCGGCGTCCCGCCCCAAAGTGGATGTAGAGTGATAATCCGAAATCGTGTGTCAGAGGACGGAAACGAGGTTTTCCTTAACCACTGAGTAGAACGTGGACAGCCATGGAGATACCCCCCCCACGCGTTTCCCTAAATCGTACAATCCGATCTGGGGGGACTGCCGAGAAAATAACCGTTAAATGTACAGCTGTGTGGGCCTCACCAGGTTATTCAACTTACTACTCATCTTACCGTCCATTTTGTAGCAGGTAGGGAGGTTTGGAATATATTGCTCTTATAATAATGTTCTAGAATATCACACAACGGGCCGAGCATTAACCGACTGGTGTGTCGATTGTTCAGTTATTATGATTATCCTCAACATGGATTCAAATTTTATGTTTAATTTTGTTCATACATTTATACATGAATGCATATCCCACAACTTCCGCAGATATTTTCTATAACGTAGGTGTGAGTAACAATTTGGACACACCCTCCAACATTAGCTTGTGTTTATGTCGTCTGGTAAGCAACGTGTACTCCTTGATGAAGATAAAAATCTAGTTACAGGATGCGACATAGATCTCTTGTGAGCTGGTGGAAGTTCAGGAATCCCAGATTTCCGCCTGTTTGAATAATTTGTTGGAGATGATTTTTTTGTCACTTTCTTCAAAGTAGTACTTATGCTATTTTTTAACGTTCAAGTTTCCAGAAACCAACAGTCCAATATTCTCGGATTCTTCCGTTTTGAGGAGGCGTACAACGACGGAAACTAATATTTGGCCTACTTCTTCTTCTACTGATTCCAGTAGCAATAATTGCTATCGCGATTTATATATGGTGCGTCAGGTTTTTTTCGTATGGGTCCATTTATGTTTGACGTGTACATCTTTAGGCCGTTGGATGTGAGTACGGTGTTTAATCAGCCTGGGTATTCCATATATGCGTATGCGTGTCTGGGTACTTTATTTTACGTTAACTGAAGATGGGACATGTCTGAATATGTCCAATTTAGTTTGCAAGAGAAATAGTGTTCCGCGAGCTGTCTGTATATATATATATATCTATAATTAGTAATATATCTATATATATATTTATATATTTATATATTATATATAATATATATCTATATTATATTTATTATATAATATTAATAATATATAAATATCTATATATATTAAAAAAATCATCTACGGCAAACCAAACTGAAATAGGCCGAATAGCCTTCCACCATACGGATATCGTTTTAGCGCCGGGGGGGGGGAGAGTAACTTCTATGGTTTACTTCCTGAAAAGCCCAGCAACCGACATAAAGCCATGGGCCTGCTGCATTTTATGGTCCGTTTTCGCCTGACTTACCGATTTTTTCCTCATTCTGAAACAACCGTTCGTTCGATAACTATTTGATTTTCACATCCACCCGGACACCATCGCATCTAACGGAATCCCCTTCTGATTTCGGCATCAACCGTTCGTATAAATGCGAGATGTTAATTTCACAAAAGTGCTTTCTAATTACTCAACGTCCTACTTCGACAATATTGCCTTGCGAGGGCTAGAACGTGTTTGTATTTTTTTTGTTTTTTTTTTGTTTTTTTTCTCTTCTCCGCGCTTTCAGGAAGCCAAGTGAAACTCCTCAAGGAACCCTGTCGCATCGTTCCCAATGACGCACCGGGCCGATAGCTCGCTTAGTGCTCAGATTAATGGTCGCGGGGATGTAACCAATCCCACCTTGCTCCATCAAGACAATCATGAAACGCAAAGAATTTGAACATGTTTCTACTGGGGAGAGTGGACTTCTGATGGCCGACCGACAAGGCTTTGTAAAAAAAATCTCGAAAAAGAAGAAACCAGACGTTCACTGTGATTTCAACCAAACCATGTAGTGAGACCAGGACCTCGCCACTACAATACAGCCTAGGGGACATTTGCAAACTCAAGACCCCGCATTGTTTAATTGTCAAGCATCACGATACCATCGAAGGGTTTAGCTGTATTCCCTACTCTCGAAGTGTTCCCGTCACTTTTCATACATATCCACTTATGCTTCAAAGTCTCCAGGCATACTTTATTTTTCTCAATTGTTTCAGTTGCCCCAATTTGAATAATAATGCTTACCGTATAAACTGCAGTAGGACAACGAAAGATATTCTTAATGTAAGTTCGGTCGAGTAGTATTGAAGCTAATGCGTTTGTTCAGACGGACCTTTGTGGCTGTTGGCACAAGTTGGAATTAACAACTTTAAAGAAGCCCCCTTTTTGTTTCCACCATCCCCCAGTCGTACGCCAGAACGCACGAAACCCCCTCACACAGCCGGAGAGTTTTCCTGACTCGAGAAAAAATGAAGATAGGTGATTTTGAAATATCATCTTTTCCAATCCTAACTAATGGTAACAAGATTGCCCTGCAACCCAATTGATGTAATCATGAAGGTAAATCTATTGCAGGAGAATTCGGAGAAAATAATGTTTATAACTGAAATCTCTTGCTCAGTGCTCATTCTGTCTGAGCAGATGAGCATTCTTTATAATCATTTCCTCAAAGACGGGTACCCATGACGTGACGCGGGTCTCATGACTACCTCACTTCTTTCACATGTTTATGCTAAATAAATATGTATCTAGCTTAACAGCAAGTTTCTTAAACGTAAGGTTCACAACGTGGTGAAAACGTTCCCTCGTTAACAGTAGGGGGAGCATAATCCACTATTAACTCCATGATAAAAATTAACAATGTTACAAAAACCATTACGTACCCCCCCGTTATTTTGTCACCTAGATTAATTTTTCCAAGCATCTTAATCAAATCGTACAGCATTTTCATAACGTCATTCGGTGATGCATGATAGTTACTCCGCAAAAACAACCCCCAACCTCGGCTCTCCATATTAAATTATTTACCATGTTTTTTAAATGTCACTAGGCTGCGAGAGAAATAATATTTAGCGCTATAACGATGTGTGGAATTTACGATGTCACTTGTAACACCTAGACTATACTTAACGTAGTACCCTTCTTGTGTTTTGTGTTTTACAGACCTTCACCCCATTGCTGGCGAGAATCTCAGTTGACCAGTATTGGTAAGTTGTGCTAAACGTACCCGACGTTTGATATACGATAGAATACTACTTGACCAACGAATATTAATTTAAATTTTCCGTATATTTAATCCGTATATAGTATATGATGCTTTTGATCTCGATCAGTGCAGAATCTGGTACTTGATGGATCAGTAACAGTGTATCATTGGCAACATCCAATTCCAAGTGAAGAAGATGGCCAATGTTACTAGGGCTCGCGTTTTACCACATTATCTGCATTCGATTCAGCTAGCAAGCACCTGCTAACATACCAATGGTCTTCAGCTTGAACTACTGCCCCTGTCCTTTAGATACGGTGTTATTATCTAAGTTCTACTGTTAGAGATTATCAAAAGTGTTAGTGCGGCTGGTGTCTTTCCTGCAATTATATGATTCATGAGTCACTGCGGCTATGTTTTGGAATATTATTTCGCTAAATCATAGATCTTTCAACTAGGGTATTCCCATCTACACTGACAGTTTTCTTCCAAGTCCTATTCCTCAATATAATCGTGCTTATTTTTGTTTCCATGGAATCTTGGAGCGGGTGTTTTTGGTATGTTTTTTTTTAATCACAAGTTCGGCTCTCTATTAAAATAGGGATTTACTCCACTGTTTGTAACGGTTTCTCACTTAACCAGGTTCCTGTGGCAACAAACCCCATGAACCAATGTTTGACAGACATAGTTTTCGTTTCACACACTTATTTGCAAAACCAGTACAGGAGGTGTGCGCAAACTTTTCATTACCCATCACTCCCATACCATGTGGAAACGGAGCATCATAACTTGAACAAATTTACGTCGACAACGGATTAAGATTTCTTGGGAGATCAAATCAATCTGATGCTGGTCATTTAGACACATTGAAGCAGGGCTGGAAGGCCTCTTTTGTCCTCGATCCCAAAGGATTATCGTCGAAGCGACGCTGGTTCTGGAAAATCGCCATGTTTGTTTGAAAGCATTAATGATTGAGTGGTGGAACAGAAAGAGGGTTTCAGCCTCAAGAAGATAGAGATATTTACCTACTGGATTTATCCACTCAAAATGAAGTCGCTGATAGGTATCAGATCGTTTTAAGCCATTTTGAACGACGTTACTTGCCATCCAGACACGAGGTTCAAGACCAATGATAAAGAAATTCAAAAGCTTCCTAAAAGGCAGGGTACGTGCCAAATTACTGTTGGATTGGACGGGTTTCGATGAATACCCAGGAAAGATAGGTGATTTCGAATTCAGATTTCGAAGAGAATCCTGTGTGGAACAGGTTGCAAGAAGCGCAGGTGATTCTTTTCACTCGTACTGATTGTCTCCTCCGTCTCCCCGCGATTGTGATTCGCTGACTCAGCGTCTGAACTTTTCCAGAGTTTTGTGATCCGGTGCGTCAGGATTATTGGCAAAGCCTTTCCGAGAACCACGAGGTAAACCTAAGATCAATGCTTGCTAGAGGAATTTAGCGTTAGCAGCATCATCAACAATTGTGGTGAAGGTGCCACGTTCTTTACCATGTTTCTTGCATTTGAACGACAAAATTAAGAGCCACGGATGAATCAAGTCTAACTACCGCCCCGCTCTGTTCGGAAAGTTCATGACTATTTTTGAAGACACCCGTTTGAAGAGAAGGAAACGGAGGGTCCTCTTCGAGTCACCATTGCAACAATTGGCAAATTCTGCCGCTAGAAGCCGTCGAGAACCAGGGATATCACTTGGCCACAAGTTGAATTTGGTTGCAAAAGCTTGGGGAGGAATGTTTTTATAACGATTTCGTACTAATTGGAATTTTGGTGGCGAAGAACGAGGGTGACGACCCATACGGAACAAAGCCTTGCCTTGGTTAGCAGACGGAGGTACGGATTTTTAAAGTTTCACCCCTAAGTATTTAGCGAATGGGTCCCAGCAAATACCTCTGCTAAGTATTAAAAGGAGCATTTGCCGAAATTTACGAGCGAAAGCTGCGGAAACCTGATCCTTCGAGTTACAGTCCTGTAATAAGTTCTCATTTGGGACGACCTGTTGCTGTCGAGAGGAGCATCCATTGATCCTCAACAGAGAGTGGGGTGAATGGATACTATTGGGCTCTTCTGTGCACCGTGGAAACGAACGGGCAAAGTTGAACCATTCTTAAAGACTCCGCGAAATCTGTGTGCGTGCGGAGAACGTGAGCTTCTTCGAACCGAGCAGCCGATTGCTGCGATCGTCGAAGGTATACAAGCTGCTGAGGATTGCAACATATCGCGAGAGAAGGTAAGGTCGACCACAGTTTTGAGTCTTTGGAAATGTGAAATACTAACCCACAGTATTATTTTATTCATGTTACTATGGATGAAATACTCACTCGCTCTCTCCTTGAGACCATGTGTGGTTCTAGGGGTCTATGCGGGCCTTGTTACCCGTTTCACACCTCGAACAACAACCCGCTAATATCGTGTCGGTTTGCACTCCACTTCGCAAGAGTACCTACCCCCCAGTCTAACATGATAATATTTTGCGCGCATAACAAACACTTTGCTCTTCTTGCTTCACCGACGCTTCGCCCATATTCACAAACAAATTGTTGGCTTCGTCCTGCACCTTTCGAGGCAATGAAATAATGGCTAATTTTAGTACTACCAAATTTTAGACCCCCAAAAAAAAAATAATTGCAAAAGCCTGATCCACTCGACGCATATCTTTTTCAAAACCACCAACTTTTTCAGGAATTTCTCATTTTCACATGAAATTGCGGACGCTTACAAACTTCTCGAATATTAAAGTAACCGTTAACTAAGGAACATCATTACGTCACCTAGACTCGTGGTTTGGAATTCTTGTTTAAAAAACACTGTTAAATATCTGAACCGCCCAGGGCAAAACGAAAATGGAACAAGAGCCCTCAACTGTCCAAGTTTCAATAATATCAAAATCGTTGCCTGGACCACGATAGTGAAGTGGAATTAAGTATATACTTAACTGTGCGAGATTATTCTGGTAGAATCCCAACAAAACACCAGCAATCGCGAATCGTAATCGTGCGTGGCATTACATAGTAGTCGCTCTGGGGCCGGCCCCAAATAAAGCTATTGTTCTGTTCAGATGACCAATAAAGCATTTTCCTGGAGCCACTACTGCTATGCCTTCGGTCGAATGTTACCCAGAAAGTCATCGGAAGAATGCTATCCGATGGCCTTATGACTCCCGCCCGCCACTTGCTACTCTAGAGAGTTAGACATCTTCAGCGTCGGTCACAACACGATGACGGAATATAGATGCGAGAACGTACTAACCTAACGCTTCCAATGTACGCAACGGCTCTTTGCGATTGAGTAAATATCAAATTAAGATCCACCAGGAAGACGGTTAACCAGAAAGTTGTAGGTTGGCCCAGTTGTCCAGTGTCCTCTTGCCCTACTAGTAGCCCAGTAAGTCCTGACAAAAGCGCAACGGTTCCATGTTCTCCTCTCTCTCTTTCTGTTTGTTCTTTCTTTATGAGGAATCTTGCTCCTGAACTTTAACGCTTTTGCTGATCTTATTTGTTAATAAAAAAAAACAGGTCCGTGATAGTTCTCTCTCGCAATCTACGAAATTGACTTTTGTTAGTTATTTTCCTTATACTGTTACTTCTCTCGTGGTTTGTGAGCATCTCGTAGTTATCCATGATGCACAAAGAGAACTATCTACGTATGTAGTCTTTCTCAACGCATTTTTTTCGGCCCAGATAACCACCGCTATTATCATTATGGAACCTACAGTGTTCTCTCCTCAGCGTATCTTGATGGTAATTCGAGAATGATCATAGTTCCTATTAGCGATAGACCAGTGTTACTACTACTACTGCCACTCTTTGTCCGTACTAGGGTCCACCTCTTTAAACCGTTACTTACTTTCACTGTCAGGCGTTTCCCTGAAATATTCAGGATGTTGTTTCCTCCTCCGAAGTTCTTTGTCATACTCCCTTTTCTTGCCCTTGTACGGTTGCATCTCCCACGTCCATCCCCCCTCCATAAAATACCCCTGTTCCTTTTTCGTCGCGTTTTGGGTTTGCTGCCTGGGCATGTTCTCCTAGCTTTCCTGTATGCCTTCTTACCATCATCTCTCTCCAGCTGTCAAAAGAAGAATATCTTCCTTTCTTTCAAATTTCTTGTGGGATTTGCCTTCCCATGCTGGAATGTAGCAATTCACGACGATCATGAAGATGATTCCTACCTCTTTCTTCAACCTATAAAACGCCCGCGGTGCATTATTTTTATTTTTTTTTCATTAAATTTCTCAAGACGCGTTGCAGCAATGATAATGGACCATGATGGTTTACCGTGCAATGAGGGGGCCACCAAACTACTAAGTGCCTTGGTAAGTGTATTCTTCTATTGTCCCTTAGCAGCGTGATGCACTCACTTCAACTATCATTTTACTTACCATCACAATGAGATCAATAATGCTTTCTCCTACCATTGCCTGGCTGACCACGACCCGCGACACGGACGCTAATGAGTTACTTTCAAAAAATGGCTTGGACAACATTGTGCCTTAAACGGAGCGTTTCAACTACGAAATCAAACATTATTTTAAATTTTACCAAGTTGGTAACAAACTTGGGGAGTGTCTCCTGTGTAACCAGGAAATCGAGATTCGAATCCCGTATAGAAGGCATTCCAATAATTTAGAAAATGCCTGTCCTGTTCGGCTGAAAACATGAATCCTAGGGTAAGGAATTGGCATGTTGCCTACCTATATCCCTCAAAATAGAATAAAAAAGTCCTGTTGAATCATACATGGCGCAATGCAGTCTGCCTAAAAATTTAGTTCTTCCTTGGGAGACCATCCATATGCCTCTATAAATTTAGTGTGACCCGACCCCAACGCGTTGTTTCTCGAGAACGCACGCTGGGGCCTAAGGGCATTGTCTCTAATGTTAACACTTCTGACACGCAAGTCAAACCGAATGTTGAATAGGTCAAAATTGAAATTTTCATAGAGTGAGTGATATTTTATTTTGATTAATTTATAATTATATTAATGTCAATGGTGTTTAATGATAAGTCATGATAACTGGCATGATACTCTGCTCACAAACGCGTTCGGGGGGGGGGCGGGGCGGTCGAATTCGGGGCCTGCTGGTGTCTCGTTGGTGTTAGGTGAGAGGCTGGGAATGGGAAGCCCACAATCGTCTGTTTTGACCACCCTTAAATACATGCAGAAGGCAAAGAGTTTGCTCTACCCACCACAGATTCCAAATCTTTCTGTTGCAAGAGCCTCTGCCCAGCTCAACTTCCCCGCTGTTGCCCCTGCCTACGTTGGGCGACCTAGCGTGAACCTCTCACAGCCGAACACTGAGAATGCGTCAGTCCCAGCTATGCCGTATCCGTTTCCCCAGACTGTTACGCTATTTTGAGGCTATACCTTTCATTCTATTTTCCTTTTTTCCGTGCAACTAGTGCTCCCTGAGAACGATAACTGACCTATTATTCCGCGACAAAGAAAAATGGAACGTGGAGAGTAATTGCCATATTTGCATACGGTTTCTACTACTTTAACTATCCGAGCAGGCTAGTTTTAACAGTAATTTATGTACTCTTAATTAGCCAACGTACACTGTAGACTTCCCCTGTTTTTTGATTCCTTGACGAATCGGAGGATCTATGCAGTCATGCCGTTTGTGTGTGTGTGGGTAGGTATGTGTGTGTGTATTTGTGTAGTAGTAGTGTGTGTATTTGACGCCTGCTTATAAAACACGATAACTCGAACCCACCGGATGATGAGCTCATACTTGGTATGTGTGTTTCCCATGTGATTACTTAACCCTATTGTTTTTTGGGGTCAGGTCATATGTCATCTGAGGTCACCAGAGGTCAAAGAGTCTGAAACCTTGTAAACATGAGAATTCCAGAATGGTTGGTCTGATCATGTTGAACTTTTGTGCGAAGCGTTCTTATGGGTAGTAGACAAGAACCCTATTGGTCGTTTGGTGCATGCGGGATGAATTGGTCAAAATAGCGAACATTGTGAAAGGTCGCTAATTTGGTCCTTTGGGCTTGTAACACGTACCTCTACACTCGACCCCACTGTATTTATGAAGCTCACAACTTTGTAGTGTGTTCCCCGCGAGAGTAATTGGACCCTATTGTTTTTGGGGTCGGTCAGGTCATTTTGAGGTCACCAGAGGTCATGTCTGAAAACCTTGAAATTAGTTGTGTTGCTTCCTATCAAGGTCAGAACCCCTTGTTGGTTGGTTTGGAGGTTGGGAGAGGGAAATTTGTCAGACTTTGTCGCCAGTGAGAGCTGGTAACATCTCCCATTTGTCCTTGTGTCTGGCTCTAGGTTGTCAGATAAAGTCCAAGGAATCCCTAACCTTTCGTCTTTCCTGGTTCGTCAAAGTGTAAACCATCGAATGTTTGCTCCATATTTTGCCCTGATCAGTTTCACATATTTTTTGGTCAGTTCATCCGGAAAAAGACCCATATGGTAACGGAGTCGCCTATCCTGGACATCGCAGAGAGGACTTTCAATGATCTGGAGTCCCTCGACGAACGTTATTTACGAATACACGGTAGTGTGCCCAATTTTTTACTCTACAATGCCGAGAAAAAAATTGTTTCCCAAAATAAGGCCTACACTAACTAGATCACGCCATTAATAGGATGTAAGTGATATCCCTATTGTTGAGTGTCAAGCAAAGTAAATATATGCCATGTTCATAATATACATTATAGGACTATGCTTGAAGAGTGCCTAATCCGTTCGCTTTTGTTTCTTAAAATCGATCGGGGGTTCTTTGGGGTAATTGTTGGAGGGTGTGATACGTTTACACCTCTGGGATTTCAACGGCCTGACATTACAAGTATAGATGCAATGTACTGTCTGTTTGACTGTCTGTTGTGTTTGTCCTGCCCATATATTTTCAAGAAGACGTTGGTCAGACAATGTTTAGATACCTTTTTAGCAGCATAACATAAACGTCATCGGTGGTGAGCCTAATCTAGTTTGTCAGAAGTCCCCTTTACCAAAATACCGGCAAACTGTTGTGTACACAATGTAACATCTAATATCAATGAAAACAAAAACACGAGTCTTATTTCAATGCACGGGTTGTGCCAGTTGGTTATGTTTTTCGGTTCTGCGCTAAACTACTTGATTTTTTGTTTGGCTTGTCGTCCAAGAAAAATTACTGAATCCTGGGCATACGTACTGGTATCCTCCCTCATCTGAATTTTATTTATAAACTTCAATGTTCCATTCTCATCGTTTCCTAGTTGAGGAGGTGTTTCCTTCAACTCCGCCCACTGGACCCAATCGCGGAGAGACTGAAACCGCCTAACGCCGTTGAAGACTGCTAGTACTAACCACACGAAGACCTACAGAGACTCTATTTTTCCGGGAGAGGAAAGGTTTGCGTTCTTCTGAAACATTGACTATACCCCCTAGCGCGCGACATTATGTCTCCTTTGCACGAATATACACAACCTATCATTTCTATCGGTATAAAGTTTAGTGGCAGCATTGGCACGACCACCTAGGCCTTTATGGTGACTACACTTTCCTGATTCAACACAGTGATTCAAACAGTTTTTCTAAAAACTATTCTAAAGCGTGGTCTAAACGACAGTCCACACTTTGCCAAGTCCCTCTACTCAGTCTAAAATTAAACGTATCGTGTTAGACATCCTTGCCTAACATTGTGTGAAGTACAATACGTTTCAACGTGTTTTCCAAAAAGTTTCTTTAATTCCTTGACGAAGTCAGAGGACTATGCAGTCATGACAGTTTGTGTGGTATATGTTTATGATGTGTGTCGTGTGTGTTTGTGTCTCGGGTGTGTGTTTGTGCGCCGCGCGCCGCGGTATGTGACGACCGCCCAGGTTTAAGGACGATAACGTCGAATCTCAGCTGGATGAATGGACTCATTCTTTGGTATGTGAGTTTCACATGATGATTACATGGACCCTTTTTGAAGGGGGGGGGGGGTCAGGGTCAGCGGTATTCTTGATGAACAGTGGTCGAATCTGAAAACCTTGTAAACTCGATAAGGTCCAGATGTAGGTCCCAAATCAAGTTGAATTTCGGTCTGTAGCTTTCTGATTTCGAGTACAGGAAAACCCTATCCCTTCCTCATCAATCTCAAAGTTATCTGTGTACGGCAGTCCGAGAAAGAGGTGTATTTTGATAATCTGGCCAATTTCAGCTTGTAAACGATAAACTGTAGCTTTTTCCTTATCAACGTTACAGAGACCCCTATCGGTTTATCAAGATAGCATCTTTTTCTGGAAGAGAAATTTGTCAGACTTGTCAATAATGATGGCTCCAGACATAGCTATAGCTTGCAAGTTTCCTTTGTGTCCTGTGGGCCATGAAAGGTTTCGGAAATGAGTCAAGGAATCCCAAGCCTTTTAGGCTCTCTGGGTTTTCCCCCACAACCTTGTCTTAGACCATCAATGGAGCCTGGTTCATTCTTCATGTCATTTCATTCTTCAGTCATTCATTCATTCATGTTCATCTTCACTTTAATATGTACCGTATATATCTATATATCTATTTACATGATCCAGTTATTACATAATTAATTAATTTGTACAAAGGCAATGAGTGACGGAAGTCGAAACGAGTAGCCCTCCTTTGGACATAAGGAGTGCAAGTTATCAGGTAATAAAAAAAAAATCAGCCCACTAAACCCCCCCCCCCTCCCCTCGCCTCTACCTCCCCCCCCCCCCACATAAACCGGGTAACCCAACAAATACACTCCACACCCGCACATTTTCCAATAGATTGCAATATCACCATTCACCCCTCAGATTAATTGCCAATACAAAGTCTTAACTTGGTCCCATCCAACGTTTTTCTAAGTGAGATCGTGTTTCAGGATTTTATTCCATCCGGTAGACTATTCCAAATGTGAGTAGATTCTATATTTGCGGAATATGTTTATCTCTGTCTGATCTTTCTTCGTTCCCTCCTCTCACATTGCCAACTCGTATGTTTTTTTTTTTTTTTCCCCACCCCCCCCCCTGTTGCCTGCGTGGTTGTAGCTATGAACAGACTGAATTGGATACTTGAAAAGTTGACGAAGCAAGATGGCAGAAGACAGTTTTTGATAGTGAATCGGTAAATGTGGCACTATTTATTCTGAATATGTCGTTTTCTCTGTTTTTAGGCGAAAATATGTGATGTTGCAGACCGAGAATTTGCCAAGTAACGTAACCCAACGGGTTTGTGTTAAACATGAAGACTGCTCAGATTCTTCTTAGTTTATTTTCCCGACCAAAATAATCGAGCAGTATTCAAATATAGATATACTAACTCAAATAAATATATCTCATTATATTCTTCTCAATAATTTCAATTTTGTCATGAATCCAATACCCCTGAAACCTGGGACCATAATGATCTGTTTCATTCCAGGTTATACGATAATTCGTAAACCCCGGGGAACTTTGGTATGGTCACTTCCTATTGGATAATAACTCGGAACCAGGAAAATATCTTCTCGACCGTAATGTGAGAGTTTAGATAATAGTATATCATGATCAATTGTGTCAAAAGCTGTGGAATAATCCAATAAAACACCAATGGATGACAATCTTTCTCGATTGCGCTGTGAATGGATCGTTACATTTGCGAGAGCCAGTTCTGTTGAGTGGTCATGCCGGAACCCATATTGACATTTGCTCAAAATATTATGAGAGTCGAGAATGTATCTAGCCATTGAATCCGAGCCTGTTCTAGTATCTCGTAAACATGAAATATGGAGAATTGAACGGTAACGGTCTCATCTCCTTCCTTTTGGATTGGAATAACTTAGCATCGTTAGTTGGTCTGGATGAGCTTAACTTTCACCGTCATCAAGATGAAATATCTAGTAAACGTTAGCGCTTCCCCATTCTGATAAATTCATCTCACATAACTCTCCCTGTGCTTCATGTCAGTCCGTTTCAATTAAACTGATTCAGAATAATACTTTCCTTGAGTAATACGATAACAGTGACCATTTTGTTTTTCTAAATTTGAATTAGTGTTGACTTGTCCTATTGTGGTATTATGGAGTCTTCTTACAACTTGTTTTTCGTTTTAATTGATTCCAGAATTGCTGGACTATCCAAGGCGAGTGATTATCTTCTTTATTCATTTTATTGTACTATAAAGGAGAAGCATTCATTATACATATCACTTAATTTTGTCAATGAATTATTGTAATGATAAATTGGTATCACTTCATCAGTATGTTCCTGTTCCTGATATTTGTTGAATAAACTTGTATATCACGCTTGCAAAAGTTTCGTGTCATGCCGACTTTGTTTCTGCTCCCCTCGCGAAAATTATCTTTTTGAATATAGAAAAGTGATCACTGTGGATCGGTTGTGACAACCCTGAATAGGTAATCTGCATGTAACCGAAGAGCATTGCATTTGTAAAACAAGAGGGAATCCCCGAGTTGCAGGATCTCATCGTCAATGTGACTAATCAGTTTGTTTCTACCCTGCTGCCTTTTCGCTAGTTACAAATAGCAAATTTATCAAATAAGTCTGGAAACTCGCTGTTTTCCCCAAAAATATTCATATTCATGAAATTTCAGTAAATTTACAGCATAAATGTTGGCAACTCTTTGTTTTGATACCCGGTACCTTGTTTCAAAATTTTGGGATCATCAGACCTCCCAATCACTGAATATACTGAAAACAGAACGGTATGTTCAAAAATTCCCAAATTTGGCCAAAATCCTTTTCGCCCTACAATCCACATTTTTGAATTGGCTAATTGCATTGGAAAAGTTGTAATTTGTGCCTTTTTACTTGCTACAAAGTTTGAAATCATTCGGCCCTCGAAATCAGCGAATATCTTGGAAAATAATGAAAAGTTCGTACACTGAGAAACGCCCCAGATTTGTTTTTGCCCGCTAATTCCCAATTTGATAGTTTTCCCACCTGATTCTGAGAACAAAGATGTGTTTTTCGACTTATCAAGTTGTGTGCAAAATTTGACTTTGTTCAGCCATCCAAAATGGAGATATTTGGAAAAACCATAAAATCTACGGACACGCAAACCACACCACACACACACACACCCACCACCACACAAACGGACACTTCCGCAATGCACCTCATTGCGGAATCACCCAGCACCCACGGTACCCCATCATGGGTCCCCTCAGTAGATAGTACCTAACCACTCACTATGGTTACCATAGCCTGTTGTCTAAAAATGGCACCAGCAAACAGTAAAATATCGGGTGAAAATGGCAAATTGACACAAATCTCATCTGGCCCTTCAGTACCGATGAGATAAAAATGTCTATCTGTGACGGTCAGTATTGTATCATATTATGGTCGGTTTTGTGTAACTGGTAAAAACCATCAGATGCAAATATGCGTGAGGAATTCGTGATGATTTTTTCCTTAGAATCCATTTTGAGGTCACCAATTAAATTGGCAAACGTGGATGCAGTAATTGAAGTTCTCGAGGGTATGATATTACTGCGGGTCTGTTAGTAACGCAATAAAATTTAAATTTCGGCCTATATCTGGGTCTACGGAACCCTCTAATTATCAAATATCCAACCTTGTCTCAGGTAATCAAAATTGTTTTTCTCATAGAAATGTTCGATTTTATGTCATGTAAAAACCATAATTGGATCACCGAATTCAAGGCTGCCTTCTTCAGACACGTATAGCTGTACCTACAAGTCTCGTTCAACACTAGTAACGCTAAGTCATTCAATCTCACGCAATGCGCAGCCGTATGAACAGGGCCAACTCATAGCCGTCTGCGATGCACCCATTCTACAGTCATTCGGCTAGTTAGTTGTGAGTGAGTGAGTTAGTTAGTTAGTTAGTTAGTTAGTTAGTTATTAGTTAGCTGCACGAGGCCAAAGGCCAAGTCCGGCGTTTCAGCACACCTGTTTGTCTGAAAGTGAGTTATATGTAAAGAAATACCATACTTTTTTCGGGAGTGGTATATGATACATGTCGTTATTTTATATTTACATAGTCTCGGATCTCCGGACTTCATTATTCCTTCAGAAACAAAGTAATGAAATTGACGAGCTTTTCGCAATGTTAGATGAAGATATTGAATGCAGTCCTTTGTTCCATGATGGATCCGGATAAGTATCAGCTATTATCTAAAAGTACAAAACTTTTGACACCACAGTTTCTCGTTGATGAAATATTTCAGGATATCCGCGATTTTCAATACTTTTTCTTTAATCGTTTCCACGATTTTATCGACACTGGAAACAATGTCTAATTCAAACAGTTGTAAACAATCGTTTTGACAAGTACCTTTGGAACATGTTTAAATGCAAAACACGTTGTACTATTTCCCGCACGTCCTGGTTTATCACAGTATTCTATCTCCACCTTTATCCTCCGTACAGTGTGGCCCTGGATTTAGACTATAACGTCGAATCTGTTCTTTTGATACACTATTGACCATCGGGGCAGTGAATACAATTGCTAATATAAACCCCAAAACTACATTGTTGTACGTCGAATCAAGTTATTCATCAACTTGATGAGGACTCAAGGTAGGATTCTATAATTGCGGATGCGAGGTACAGTATAACTCCATAAATGTCAAATTAACGTGAGCATGGTCGGTGGGGGCCGAGGTGTTCTCATATGGCGGTAGATGGCCGATTTATCCGAATAGGAATGGAACGAGACTGTGTTGATGCCGCACTGCGAATTAATTTGATGGATTATCTTCCTAAAGGATCCAATTAACGTCCGTATAATGAGCTGTTGCATTTCAAATAGTCTTTCATCATAAATACACACGGTACTTACTTGACTTTATTCGCTTCTACAATTCGAATTTTCCATTCATCCGCACCCTGCTCCGCCTTATGGAATTATTCCTCAGTGAGTGAAATCTATTCCCCCAGAACCCCGGGGAAAAGGGAGGAGAACGGGAACCCAAGGGGCCCTGGTCAGGGCGGGGACGGGAGTGGTAGATTGGGCCCTCGGAAGGAACCCAAAAAAGACCATAACTCGCGCGGTCGAAACGCAGGCCACTACCGCGGGAGTGTAGGCTAGCTGTCAGCACGGAAACACTACAGCTCCAGGGAACGGCGGTATAGAGGGTAGAAAGAAAACCTTTCAAACTCACGCAGTCCAAAGGAGACTTGAACGAAAGGTGTCGAAAAAAAAACGCTGACAATACTAGCGAATGTGTCGAATGTATGGTGCATGGCAAGAAAGCCCTTCCGGAACGATGTTTTGCAACCAACTATCTTAGAGCCCAAAACTCAACGACTAGGCGGACTACAGGGCAAAAGCAAAAAGAGAGGCGATGGGATGGGCAACCCGATTGTGAAATTGCCAAACTCTAGGTGCAAAGTGAGGTTGGTGCATAGTCCATTCTGGGTAAGTTTCACCATTCACCGCTTCCCAAACTGTTCTGATTTGGTGATTGAGGCTGTATGCGAGTGGCGGTATGAATGTGAAAAATCAAATGGTCACTTTGAAAAATGAGTGGATAAACTAACATGACCGCTCTTATCCCCCCCCCCCCCCACACTTTTTGAAAGTCATTATCTGACATACTTGTATTAAATATCACGAGCATTGATTCCACATTGGCCTTCGCTGTGGGAACATACAATGGCGTTTTGAGAGCATTGGTGATTGGCTACGCCTCTGCCTCGATATCATCTGAGCATTAGTCGAGTAGATATGCGAGGTTCCCGATGCTGAGTCTGCAGCGCCCGTCTCTTGCAACCAACCATATATATACTGGGCAATCTGAACCAACACACCGCATACATCGATGGCATTACTTATGGTGACTTAATACGCCTAATCCGCTTGAGCCATTGGTGTAGGTATTGTTGGAAAGACCCAATCGAGCTTTGCACGCCTGAACTGCGATGCGGGAGTTGAAAATATAGAACTAATGCAACAGGAGTACAGCGAAAAATTAGATGAGAAGTAACCGCGGAAGGTTCGTTATCAGCCACGGGGCACCGGCCGCGAAATTGTGTCGAATAAACCGTGTTCATTGAAGCAATACAAACGTTGTACTTATTCACTCACGAACCTCCGCCTTCTCCTCACACATTATTTGTAATTTACGTTGATCTTGTTAGTTATATATTTACCAGGTCATTATTTGTTCCGTCGACAGGAACTCATGACTGGGAAATCCCTCGAGTCCTTCGTACTATTATTACTAATTGGGACTGGGTGGCGAGGCGGCGGCAGATATAATAAAAGTTACCGACAGGGACGCGTCTTCTTTCTTTCCCGAGTTTTCCTCCTCTGCAAGTTTGACAGGCAGGTGTGTCTGTGGTAAACTCCGTCATATTTCTTATGGACTTACGCACATCAAACCAATAGTTTATCCTTCTAACAATTTAACATATAAACACCCATAATCATAAATGGTAAACTTCTCAACGAATAACGCCAATCGGTTCCGATTTTGAAGAATCGGTGCTGTAACTTTGAGTGAAAACGGTAAAAGCAATTCTTCGAGTTACGTGGATATTCTATGTGGTCCCCTTCCAGGTATGTGTACAACCATACCTGTAAACTTGGTTATCATACGATTTTCCATGACAACAACCTCAGTGTTTTCTTGTACACCAGGGAGTGTTCCGTGTCAGCAAGCTATTCCTCGGAGCAGGAGTGGTTATTCCTGCATTGGAACGTACAAATCTGACGAAGTCATCGCGCATCCATTTTCACACTCTTCCTCCGTCGTTCCTGCAGTTTTTACTGGCGATATCACCGAGATTGGAAGCGAAAGATAGTATTATTAATATTTATTCACTGAATAACATTCGCAATTCGCTATTTCTTCGATCATTTTTCCCATATCTTCGCAAGAGTTATCCACTATTCTTGATCATTGATGACAAGTGTTATATTAAAACAAAAGTTCTTTTTTTTTTTTTTTTTATGACAGCAGTTGAAGCGCACTTTGAAAAACGTGTTCCCTAATTGCTGGATAGGGTTTTCTTTTTTACCGGCATGGAACAACAACGGGTAAACAGAATCATCATATAATCTTAGAGGAATAGACTGCGCTACAAATTGGTTATGCTCTATGTGAATACGAACCGGTTTCCATTTTCACCAAAAACTTCTTCAACTCTCCCAAAAACTACAGTTGTACTCAGTTGGTAAACATACCTATAAAATTGACAATTATTCGACCGGCCTGTATAGGTGAGCCTCGATTACAAAACTATGCCTACCAAAATGCTGGTGAAATTATCAGACGCTGACACATCTACGCACACGCACACAGGTACGCACACACGTACACAAACACTGACTTTTGTGGTCACCATTGATGACAATTTTTTCCGTGCTGACCAGAACCTTGTCATTGTTCGCACAATGGCAAATTGTTGTCAGTAGGATTGGCCCATATTTCTGACAACCGACAGATTAGATTACAGTCGATGCTTTACTTCTTTCACATAATTTGTCAGTCTGTCAGTATTTTTCGTGCCAATATTGATTGAGTGGAATACTTTGTCCGTGGAGATACCTTAGTTTGCGCGCAGCCATCTTTAAAGTACGTGTTCAAGATTCATACTTTTAAATATGCCGACGAAGGCTTACCATCGATCCGTAATTTGTACAATCGCACAGGGGGGGGGGGGGGTGTGTTATCACTATGCGGTGTGAAATGATCAAATGGATATTTGATGAGGCAATAAAAATTCCCGCTCGTATGAATGGCACGGGAACCTTGCACGATTCACTTAAGTGGTTACATGAACTGCAACCAGTTTTCCTCGTCAAATACAACATTTATGTTAGTTCCGGATCATGGTGATACAAATAAAATCTGACTATCTCCTATAAGTCGGATGTCTCGGCGGGTCAGGAATGATTTTTGAGTACTCCAGATCGTGGTGAGTTGCTTAGTGTCACACTGCTTCCAATTATTGAGGGAATGTGGGCTTCGGGAAGAATCGTGGATATTCTTATAACTCGCAATTTTCGCAACAGTGGATTTCACGTATCGACATCGCCATGCTGCAATGCCAGATTTCGCGATTCGCACCTGAAGAATGAAATGAGCATTCGATGTACTCCTCCCGTATTGTGCCGCAATTAAGCACCACTCTATTCGGGAATTTTCGGCTATCCTTTTGGTTTAACTGCTCCCGCTGTTTCCATGATTGCCGGAGCTCCCGCAAGAAGGTCTGTCCGAATGTCCTCTCTCCACATTCGAAGAGATATTGTTTCGGTTGCGATAAAAGGTCGTTCTTTTGTCACCTTAACCCTAACCTAATTATACTGGAGAGTAGCACTATGTAGATCCTGCTGACGAACACGCTCTATATAATCGTTTCAGAGACTTCCAATATCCAGACGATGGGGCAATATCCTACATAGGAATCTTCGCATTGCCATACAACCAAACTCGGTTTCAAACCTCATGCTTAGTACATAGGAATAACCGTAGCGCTGAATGTGCAAGTTACCCCCGTTATTATCGTGGTAACTATTCGAAGGGGAAAATAATGTGTCATGCATACCAAGTAATTTCCATCGTCTTCACTGTAGGATGTACCAAATATCTGACTTACCTTATGCTATGTGTTCCTCTGGCCATCTTCTCTAAGTGCCTGCCCCCGGGGTCTGGGGGGCGCTACTAGCATCGATGGAGAATTGTAAGGCCCCTGCGAATAAATGGAGGAACACTACATGTCCTACGGGCGAAAATTACGCTACCAAAATATATATATACATAAACACCTTCTAAATACTATTTGACATCACTCTTTGGAACGCGTCGATCTCACGTTTGACATTCTTCATACAAGTGAACACTACACGCTTAACACTCGAACACATTAGGCTACCCTCATTATTTGACACAGGTTGAGCAATTATGTGAGTCTTCAACAAAAACAGAAACTTGATAGCACTTATCCTCTCACTTGACGCAAGCTCGAAGCTTGCAGAGGTTGAGGGTCCTACACAACAAATCTGTGCGAGGAGCTCAGCTATACGGCGGGAATACGGCTACACCTCGTCGACGTGGACAACTTAATTCTCAAGGGCATCGAGGGGCACATTCACTGATGATGTGGGTGGACGACATAAACGTAGAAAAAAGACGACCGTTGTGGTGGCCTATTTTCGTAAACTTGACGGATGTACCTTTTGGATAATATGACTGAAAAAGCATAGGCCTGCAATGTCGTTTGGGGATTATAGTAAATGTTCGCATAATTGAACCCACCAACAACACTAACTCCTCTTTCTATCTATTACTGTTCCCATCGACATTGAATATATGTCAGAAAGAGTGGCTTCATAACGTAGACTTACCTGTCATACACTCCCATATGACTACAGCCATAGACCAGGCACTAGCCGATGATATTCCATTGCCTAGAATCGCCTCAGGAGCTAATTGGGTTTCGAGAACACGTCATCTGTAAAAACAAAAATAATAATTTGGTTAACATACCCGAATCAATATTTAGTTCACTTGACACTATATTGGCATATTGACATGCTATTCCCAACGAAAATCTTTTGATTGCATTACACAATTAAGTTAGGCGTTTGTAACTGAATTTACCAACCGAGCACACAGGCAACGGAGAACCTTATCACATTCTACCTCCGGAAATCTTTATTGGTTATAAAATATATGCCTACTGAGATATCCACGGCCGCCAACCATTATTCCCCCTTGTTCCCTCGTCCCTTAGTTTAGTTTAGTTTTAGTTTAGTTCGAAAGGGTCAGGAAGACTGATCCCTCATTAACGACCCGAAACTCACAAAACCCAAGAGAAGTACAAACAGAGCTCAAGAAATCGCCCCCAATGTCCTTTAATCACACTGTTTCTTGAGGCAATAAAACTATTAGAATAACCACATCTGCGGGAGGTTATTCCACCATTAATCACGTTTGATGACAGACCAGTGGCTCCGGTCTTGGTGAGGGCATTTACAAATTTACGCAAATTCGTATGAAATTATAACCTACCTTCTCTTCATCATCATCACTTTACGAGGAGCATCCTCTGAGAGGCAGAAGTCGTAGAGCTTTGGTGTTCTGTCACCGTAAACAAATCTTCTTGGATGATAAACATGGTGTACAAGCTAGTGGTAGTAAAATGACATAATGTATTTCTATTGTCAAAATTCCACAATAATGTATTATCATCACTGGGAACATGCGACATAGGGGCCACACCCATACCTTCACACAACTGTTAGAAAAGTTTTTGTTCAGAGCTCAATCGTGTATAAAAGCATCGATCTGGGATTCAAAAAGTACATTTGTATATAATTGTCTGACCGTTTTCTTATTGATTACACGCGGAACAAAGTCCGGGAGGCAACGCTGCTTACTAGCTTAAGACGGCCTGTATTGCCGCATAACTGACCTTCCGAAAACCCCCCCACCCCCCCCAAGCCCGCATTACTTCACGACGAGGCAATCCATACTGTGTCACACGGAGTTCACTCTCGTGCAGACATTTTTTCCCTCGGTGACAATGACTGCAATTATTAGCCTTCTTCTTGAAATGTCCACCGATATGAATCCACGAATTCCCTAATGGAAAAAATGCATCTTTCTTGTAGTGTACTGCCACTACACCACCACCACCGGTCAATAGTTGACAGGATTTTATTGGCATTATGTTGAACACTTGTGTCCGTAACCTACCCCGTAAGGTGGACGACTTCCATTCCTTTCAGCAATCCCCAAGTAATCCCGTTCCGCAGGTAAGTCTTGAGTGTTGGTGGCGCTCCTGGGGCGTTTCTCTGTACGATTCGCTTGAATGTGGCTCTCCATGGTAACACACGTCAGGTACTCCTGCACTAACATCATTTCACTGTGCCGATATAGTTTAGATATTGAGTCATGATATTGATATATAATGCTAGATGTTAGATTAGTGCCGTGAGGAAAGACTATAAACTAAATCCATCCAAAGTGGCTTCGTGTACTGGTCGACGATGCAACACCGAAGAAATGACTTTTCATCTTAAATATGCTCTTTTTTCTGCTGATCTCATAGATTGAATGAACAAACAGTACCAAAGATACAGTCAGATTCCAAAACAGAATAGAGCAAGTTACCGCTCGTTTGAAGCTTGGTAGAATCCTCTGCTCGACACTCCCGTAGTTCATCAACATACTTGCTTTTTTTTTCATTATTCACATGATCACTCTGATTGATTACCATACTCTGACAAGGCTTTATTTCATTCGCGAAACTGGAGTCACCCCTGTTTGTCTCTCATCTAGCGATTGACACTACTGTAACATTCCGAAAGATATGTGTTCTGAAGGTTTCGGTATTGCTACTACGACATGGCCTCTATGCTGCCTCCTCACTACGCACAAAATCGGGAAGGTGGTTATTTTTTGTTTCGACTTCCAATAACTTACAGGACGTTTGACAAACCGGCGGTCACAGTGATATCACTTGCTTCAACAATTTAAGAAACGTCGGTCTGAACCATGGGACTTCGTTTGTCATGACCGTAGAACGGTTAATTAGAAGACGATGGATATTATACACGAACCTCCATCTATGCCGATTGCTTTGTCTTAGTAATTCCCTCGACCTCAGGTAACTCAAGGACTCGCTTCACGTAGATATCCCACTTGTTATTCTCGCTTCGCAATATTTGTTCTGTGGAAAAGTTGGAGACATTGTCATTACTCTCGCTTTGGGTTGAAGGTGCTTTTTAAAGGCCGAAACAATTACCTTAACTTTACTGGAATCGGATAGGAGAATACAATGGGTTAACAAAGTATAATTTAATATTGATCGCATATATTTTTAGACGGGCAGAATTATAATTCCAATATAATAGGATGCGGTAGGGGAGGCGGGGTAAAACAGAACAGAGTGACTGCAATGTGGTGGAAAAAATTGGTTTGCACAAACCTGGACGGCCGAACGACGACGCATTTACTGGCTTGTTCGGGATAGCGATACTTCCCATCCATCGGTTGTGGATTCTTCCCACCTTCATGCTCATCAGAATACACATGCTCGTGAGAGTGAAACAGTCGGCAGAGGCAACGTTGTCTTTCGAAGTCAGAGTAGTAACTATGAAACACGAACGAAGGAATATTGTCGTTGTACGGAAAATTCGAGATATTTAAATGTGCCCCATATGTGTCCGTCGGTCGTATCGTGCCTTACTTTTGTAAAACGGCTGTCTGAAGGCTTCGCTGGGTGGCGTCCACAGGCAACGTCTGGGCAGATTCATTTGCCATGGACATTGGTTGGCAGATTCCCCATTGTTTATTGCAGTGCAGTGTAGTGCTGACGCTAACTTTGTGCCGGAATGTGGGCGTCACTTCGGACATACTTGGTCGCGTGTGAGAGGTCTGGTTTTATGAACTTGAAACTGATATAGTTCAGTGTCAGGCGTTACTGTGGTCTCGCAGTATTCTTTGTCGCCACCGGCCTACGTGGTAGTAGCTGGGCGGGTCGGGCGTCGAGGGTCTTTCTGAAGCATTCGGATCTTGGACAGGACGCTGCGGTGCCATCCTGGTTGATTGAGGGTCTGCACTTACATAATTCAGCCGGGCCAGACGTCGTTGGGGATGTTACCGTCTCGTGGTATTGGTGGTTGCTACGACGGCTCGAACCTCTCTTGGTCGTCTGGAGTCAATTTTCGCGGAGTGCGGGGTTTGAAGTGGGCATGCCTTCTTGGAGTGCGCGTGGCGTTACGTACATTGGGCCTATACTCCGGCGTCTGTGAGGTTTACAGTAGAAGGTATTAGGGGTTTAGGTTGAAACATCGTGGGGTTATTTCTACTATTGGTAAGAATATATTTGTATTAAGGGTGACAATATAGTGGAAGGGCTTTCAGGTAGTACTTTAGGTAAGGCTCTATTTTTGTGAGGGCTGTGAGGTTAAGTCATTCGGTTTGGGATTAGGTAATCAACCCATTACCATAAAATTGAGTATTCAGTGGTATCACTCTTAATGATTTCAAAAGGGAAACATGAGGCTATTTGAGATTTCAAGATGTTACGCGTGATCTGGCCATGTCCACCTGGTGTATGAGGGATGGGTGACCAGCATCACCTACTTTTCGGCACTTGGCTTGGAGGCCAATGGTCATTAAATATGAATATCTTTTGGTACTATTTCACATCAGGGAAGCCAGAACTCCACACCGAATGTCAGCCGAACTCGAGTGTACCGAAAGGTCATCAGCTGGTGCGAAATTTTTGGCCTTGTGACACGCACAGGGTAACCGCAGATCCCCAAAAAAAAAAAAACAAAAAAAAAAAAAAAAAAAAAAAAAAATTAAAAAAAAAAAAAAAAAAAAAAAAAAAACCCTATACCAAACAAACTTACAGATGGGATCAGAAAATGGTTTGCAAATTCAAAGATAATCCCACTAATTGTAAGTTGATTATTGTCTGGTACATGGATGCAAAGGACATGGGCGTCTGATGCGGGGTGTGGGGGCAAGCCACCCCCCCCCCCCAGCCAATATTCCAAAAAAAATCGTGCAATGCGCTGATAGTTTTTCGGGCACCGACTGAATTAACAGTATTTTTCTTCGGGCAAATCACTACAGCCCCCCTAGATAATCATCGGGCCCCTACGCCCATGTGGCAGGATGCAGCATTTTAACTGTAGTGAGTTTACTGGGCAGCCTATGCATCGTTCCCCCGTTATGTATAGATTCCTCGATATTCTCAAAAGTAAATTGAAATATCTCTCACAAGAGACAAACGACATGCTGAAACCTCAGAATTTGGGGTTGGGGGAGTTTTGAATGTCCCTCTTTTTCACATGTGCTATTTTAAAAGCAGATCTGCTTGAGCGTTACATGACTATGCCTCACGCCTTATCCGTACGTTACAGACTATGACCTTTAATAAACGCCTTATACTCGGTCGTCAGTGTTAGACTAAAGACTGCAGTGTCTTCGTGATTTTCCCTAGTGTATGATCTCCGCTACCCATCAGCTCTTACTATTCACTTTTCTCTCAACTTTTTCACGTTGTTTTTCATTGGTGTTTTCGTTCAGGCCTATTCGTTATTCTCAAACTGACTTGTTCTATAGGTTTTTTATGTGTTATATGTGCTTCTGTGCTAGGCCCTAGTACTCGTTAAAAATTTCCCTAGTCACTTGAATTTATCTTTTGAAAAATAGACCTAATAAGATATTCATTCATTCAATTTACGGCGTCTCCATTCCGATTTCATCAATAATATATTCTATCTCTTCGTTGAGGGGGGGATTTGTACATCACTTCCAACCTCCGATTGCGACTGACATAATCATCTGATACTGGAATAGGCTCAGGGCGTTATTTCGGAAGATCCATCCATAGACAGAGGAGATTAGTGATAGAGTCTAAGCTCACATCCATTAATGTACATGTCCGAGGCTCCGCGGTAAATTAGTTAGTAACAAGAAAATACCACATAAAATAGAGCCTCTGGAAGAACACTACAAAGTTACAATAATTTGAAATATGTCATATTAATGAGGTATTAACAAGTTTTACATTTTTGTTCATTTATTTATTCTGTATTATCATATAATTATATTTACAATGAGATTATTTTGATATTCTTTTACTCACATATGCGGATTGGTACAGTTCTCGGTTAACGGGAGGAGAAAAAAGAGGTGGTTTTGTCAAGAGTTCTCGCATTGAGCTGCATCATTAAGTAGGTGCAATGTGCATCAAATTGCAGACAGCCAATTTGTCTCATATGATTTTGGATTATTTAATCATTCATAAGGAAACATGACGCGTGATATTTCTCTGCTTCTGCGTGTTTCCTTGCAAAGAATTTCAATGAAAATTTATGGTCATATTCCTTATCCAGTGACAATATAACTAATACCTGAACCATATGCGGGCATGAACTATAATAACTGGTTTTCTTTTTTCACACTCTTGGTGGTTTGACGAGGTACAACGTGTTGATTGGTCACGCACACCTCGCCCAATTTACGACGAAACATCATGGTCTATTCGACCATGATGAGTTAGACTTCCAACTTCGACTGACTTTTTACTAGTTCTTGCAAAGGTGTGGAAGAAGCAACGCAGAATAAGGATTTGACGGTATAACACAACCGGTTGATGGACATATTATATATGTGCCTTTCGTAGGATTTTCATTATCCAAATTCTCTCTCTCGCATGCACATCTTCCTTTACATAGATGGAAACGTCATCTCATTATGTAATAACACAAACCCTCTCCGTAACGACCTAACCGTTTTCAGAGTCTTCTACTCCAAGAACCGGTCTTGAAAGCGAAAATTTGTAACTTGACGATGCTGCATCTAGGGAACTAAGGGAGGAAAATCTTGAATTAAGGACAGTGCAGACATAATCAGGCTATTCATAAGTCCGATTTAATTATAAAAAAACGTGTAGTCTATGATGTGAGCATTGTTTCACTCCCAGTCCGGAACGAGGCAATGACGACTTAGAACTTTTTTTTTCGCAAACCACGCCTTATCTGAGATAAGTGTGCATTTCATGCAGATTTTTCTCTTGTCTTTGGTTCTTCAGTCTTCATATTTATTTGGAGCAGATTTGTATTATCAATCTTACTGTTTTTTCTTCCGGCAACTTTTTTCAAGGTACAATCGGTTATTTTTCGCTTACCTAATCAAGAATTCACGTCGAAACAAACCCCGCCCAGAAAATAAACTACAGAACTCACTTCGGCGAAACAGCGCTTCCTGGATCGGATTCTGTAGTGATACGGATACAACGATTTTGTCCCAAAATGAGATGCGTATTTTCCTTAACATGTGAAAGTAAGTGAGATATTAAAAATGTATATTTTCTCAATGTTGTGCATGCTGTGCCTTGCTAGCCTTGCTAGTTTTTTGGTGTCTGTATATGGTAACGAACAAGACGGATAACCCAGGGGGTGTTTTAGAGGGGCTATTGCCTAGCGAGTACAAGGTGCTGTTATTCATCATGTATAACTGTCGGTCAGTCCGACCAGCTTCGATATCACTGAAGTTGCAGAGGAAATAAGCAATTACATAGGGTAACTTACAAGGTTAGACCTGTATTTACAACTTAACAATCGAACAAGCCAGAAAAGGTGGCTGTAAGGATTGAGTGTTCCACATCTCAAATCCTACCTGTGGTCCATTCTTCTCTTCTATTCAATTTGTGACTCTCTCATGTCCGCAGACCCCTTCTGAGACTTGCTGTCTCATGGGGTCTCCCAGTGGTGTTGAGGATAGAGACAGTGAAACCAAAATCCGTTGGCAGTTATGATACTGTGTTTTAATGCTCACAGAAAGCGACTGCTCGTTATTCCTACCACTGTAGTGCTCCAAAAGTCTCTTTCCCTAGGACCTGGAGTTCTCTATGTCGTAAATCCCCTTCCCTTTCCTCACATGCAATGCTGTACACCACTCCGCGGTCTTGCATAGATCTTTCTTAATGCGCACAGTTTACACGAGCTATCAGCAGGTAATCACCGCTAAGCGGGTTACATTTACACAATAGGTCTTTCAGTTTTGTACCTGCACTTTCCACAACATGGACTTTGAGATCCGCCCGCTTTCTTTTACCACACTGCTCCCCTACTCTTCTGCAACACTAAGGACAAAGAGGCCCGGCTTCAGCTCACCTCTTTTGGACGCATGTTGTATTTTGTGTCATTCGTTTCTTCGGCACGTTTTCCCTTCTCCCATGATTTTGGCCTAAGCATGGGTTTCTATACCCATTGCGTCATTGTGACCAATTCTAACCAATCTTGTCCTTAGCCCTAGGTATACCCGAACCTATCATATTTCGAAACAACTGCACTGCATCCTGTTCATGAGGTTTATACAGCGACTATTCTTTCTCCATCTGGTAGGTAGGGGATACATTTCCATCACCTCCGCCAGTCATTGGTTGTAGGCACTTGCATGGTGGTTTTCATATTCATACCCCCTTTTTCTGTGGGTTACTCATAGTTGTGTCTAGTGTGTGTGCTGAAAATGGTGCATCTCGTTATCTGTTGCCTACTTCCATTCCACAATTTAAGATCTAACATCCTGCCATCAAAATTCAGGCTAGGGCAGTCATATTTAACCTGGATGCTGGGTGAATATTGTTGGCCAGCGCACTGAGTTTGCCCATAGTTGTAGCATCTGTCTCATCCATACCACCTAACCCATGCCCGGAATATTTCAATTTGACATATCTAGAATAGATAGTACAACTTATGTCATCAGGCTCCATGCTTCTCTTTTTTTTTGAAGTTCTCCTTATCTCACCAAAGCATAACAACACCTATTCCCCTCCATCCCTGTTTGTACAGCTGCTATTGAATTGGCAAACGTGGTTTTTCAATATTTGTCTAATTGTTGATTGAGCCCATAATACCATTTTACGCCATTACTGCCCTTTTATCCTCTCCACTCTTTTGTCTTGTTTGGACTGGATGCGTTTCCCGCCAGGGTGGAATCTTGATGGACAGAAGTTCTTGAAGTCCTCCGGTAACTCCTTGCCAGTTTCACTTTCAATGAGTTCAGGAAAAGGCCATGCTTATGTGGGTGCGCCCCTTAAACGTGATGTCATTTTTCTCCCAAGGGAGGGAGGAAAGTTTCGTTGCTGATCCTTTCAACTGCGGCAAGTTGCTTTCTCGGTCCTGAACAAATGTCAACTCTGCGTACTTCATTCCATGGACGAGTTGGATCTCGCTGCCAAGCAATTGAAAGCTTTGTTACTCGAACTACCATGCAGCCTATTTAATTCTTCCCGCCCATAGATAAACCAACTCGCCTCCTCTGAGACTGTGGGTTCCAAGCACAACACCCGACCACTAGACCCATACCGACGTTATCGAAGAGGCGGAGTGAATCATGAGATGTAAAAGGCGTGTAAATTCATACAAACAGCTCACCTGTTTTTCTCCAGACGATAACGCCACCGCTGCAGCAGCTAGCACTATAAGGATAATCCGCACTACCACAGAAGATACTATAATGATGGTGAAATCCTCGTCATGTTTTTCGGGAATCAATAATCTGTTTACAACAGAGAAATGTAAAAAACATTCGAACCAAATATTATTCGCGTACTCTAGCTATCCAGTTTAATTAGAGATGCGAAGAACTCTCGGATAACTCTTGCCGGGTAACACTGTTACAGTGTTGGGCGATACAGCATATCTATGGGGACAGGACCCAACCCAAACGAGAATCGCCCAAGAAACATCGGGGTCTAGTCCTAATTCCAGGACTCACTAGGAGTGAGCCTACAGGCCTTCGTACATCGAAAAATGAAGAATTGACTCATTGTTCCTACATACCTCAGTCTCCGATTCCTCCCCACCAAAAGATTCAACGCTCTTTACTATTGACCGCGTCACGGGTCGCCTCACTGACGTCGAGACTATCCTTTCGATGCTATACTCTCTCTTCATTTTGTTTTCGTGATAGCCAATGGTATGTCACTTATAGTAAACGTGCCCTCGTTTGATGTGTGGATGCCGTGGCGTCTAGCGTCATACGTCAACACACTCGATGGCCCGTCTTGCGGTGACATCAACCCTACCACTCGATGTCGGTGAGGCGATTTCCGTCATATACTACAGCTAGATTCACTGGCGTCTTGCAGCTCGACCAGACATGTCAATGCGTGGTCTTCTGTATCTCTGACGATCAGGATTTCCGTGTTTACGATTTGGTCGTCAAAGAACATCAGCATTATCGGTGAAACTAAAAGTGGATTCAGCAATGTAGGAAAAGCAATATCACAAAGTAAAGCATCGAGGAAATTTGTATGACGAGTATGACTATATTTAAATTGTGAGTTTTGTATATAGTCAGCTAAGGTCCTTCATCGTTGAACTCGTGTAAAAGCCATATGAGAACTTATTGTTTTTAGCATTCAGTGCTAACACAGTCGACCTCAAACAGAATTGCAAACAAGAAGGCGCAGTAAGAAAATGGATTGTATTCAGAACATTACTGGAAGTAGAAATGGCATTACTAAGGTACATTTGTCATCTATACCTCAACATAACCGAGATGTTGGGATAATAGTGAGCTCGCCTTCAATGTAGGCCTGTTTTCATGAGACGATCTCCATTGTTTAATCATCCTGCCCATGCAAACATCAATTTAATTCACCATATGGCCGAGCCGTCGCTGTTCAGTACGCGTGCTTTCAGTCAACAAAGTGGAAGGAGAAAATCCGAGATAATTGGCCATTCCAGAATGTCGCTCGTTCGACCTCCCTAGGCTACACACGGCTTGGATAGAGCTCAAATCACCCGGGAGTAAGTCTGACAACAGATCACTACAATACATTCATTCGAGAAGAAACAACTACTTATGAAAATGGAGGTAAAATGTCGCACTCTCCCATCTGGCTCCGCCATGTGGTACTATGGAAATTTCTAGCTCGAACCTGGACTCTATTGCTACAGCTTTGTTTTACGTCTTGATCTGAGCTGAGTTGGAATCGGACATTATTGACATTGCTAAATGTGCTTCTCAGAAACGTGGCTTTCTCTCCCTCTCGTAGCTGACTTGAGCCCATTATTTGGTGCGACTCTACAAGATCAATTCGTTCACAGCTTGGGTATTGTTAACACGTTTGGGGAGGCGCTTCTCGGTATTGGTATCCTCGACAATATCCAGTCTAAGGCCCTTATACTCATCAGAGATGTTTCCCTCAGTGCTGCACTTCAACCTCTAGGGCATTTCAGATGTGTTGCTGCGTCTAGCTTCCTCCCCCCCCCCTCTCTCTCTCTCTCTTGTCTAACAGTTACTTCCTTAAGCCTGCTCTCTCAGGTAATATCTATCATGCTGCTCACCTTCCGCCAGATCGTGTGAGTATTTCGTGTGCATCATGAACCGCTATGCTCTTTGCTGTAACCTGCAGCCACACGGTCTCTCGCTTTTCCACTTTCGTTGCAAGAGCTCTACCTCTAAATGCCTTGCCTTCTCATCCTCCAAAACCTCCAGGTTTTCAAGTCTAGTGTTACAATCCTCATCTCACTCTCTTCATTCCTACCTTTTTTAATACCGGGCCTCGTTATAGGTTTGTCTTTGGCTCTTCTTTTTTTCATAAGAGAAGTGGCTTGTAGGATATTATGAGCGAAACGTGCTCGTCGGTTTGGTGGCAAAACGAAAAGCACATTCCCATTTTCCCCCCCCCCCCCCCCCAATCCCCCCCTGCCAACTTCGGGTTGATTTAGAAGGATCCCTGGTCTTCAGGAACAGTGCGCAAACCAGGTCTCTTACCTAGAGGTTCTACCCATGGGCTATTCTCGAGATCTGCAGGCTGCTTGCAAGGGGGGGGGGCAATTAGAAATTGGCTTCTGATATTTTCATATGCGTTGACTCTTGAACGGACAGGCTTCGTTCCTCAGTTGCGCATGTTAAATCGAACAAGTGACCGGGTCGGTTGTAGGTATTGAAAAGATAAGTGACTCATCAAACAATTTGAAGCACAAGCACAAGATTACACTGTGCGCCCCTGTGAGGCATCTTCAACAAATGCACCAAATGACTTTATATTATCTTCGCGCTTAGTGACGCTACCATAAGTGGAAATCGACATCCGGACGGAGGCTTCTCTCTCATCTTTTTGAACCACCGGTTTGGCAGGTGATGTTGTTGCCAATCTTCTCTTCGGCCACCCGGGGCAAAGCACGACTTTTATGGACTTTTTCGTGTCGACCGGTTCCATCATGCCGGCGCCAATACCTAAACACGGTGTGTACATATCTGGTAGTGGGTAACCTGATCACCGTCGACTGTCCCTTCCAACTGTGAGTCAGTATTGTCACTTCATGCAAGAACGCGTGAAGGGTACGGCATCTGTGAACCGGTTTCAATAAGGATTTTCTTCCGTGGACACCATCCACTGATAAATCCCGAACTGGAGGAATTACTATTAAAAAGTAGAGTGTGATTTTTTTTTCATATAACCAAACAGCAGAAACGGTCATGGGCTGAAACAACTTTTTCTGTTTCCGCTCACCTATTATCATGAAGCTGCCAAGGAGAGTGGGGATTACTACCACTCTCCACACAGTTCGATTGTGTTGATAATATTATCGACGTCGTTGAACTTATGGACACTAATAACCGAAGTTGTTTGCACGAAATTATTAAACCAAAAAAACGCTATCAATTGAATACATCATTCACCATGAATATAACGGTTTTACGTGATCGAGTTGCGTGCCGGATTGTATGTGGAATGATGTCAAAGTATAAGGTCAAAAGATTGTAAGGAAGCATCATTGGCATGTCCACGTATGTATAGTCCACATGCTTACGATTGAGGTCCAGGCACATTTTGCCAGAACTATCACTGAGTCCTGGAGGCAGTGAAACGTCTAGCAGTGTAATCACCAAGAGTAGTGAAGGGTAAAATGGATCGTAATTGGTTCATCGTTGAGCTTGTGTAATCCGATAAGCTACGAAAAGCGACGGGCAGCAAGTCATGTGTAGGCTATATAAATTATATATATATAACTATATAAGTATATAAAGTCCCCCTATGGTAGGTATACTTCTTTAGTTTTGGTATTTTGATATTACCTATTAACATGATGCCGGAAATGGAGTATCAATTATTTTTTGAGGAACAGTCCTAAATGAGCGACCCTGTTATTAGGCAGAAAGTTGTAGGCCGCGACATTTTGGACGATTGGATTGACTTCGATAGACCTCATTTAACATTTTCACACGTGTATATCTTAAAGTATTGTATATTATTGTCGGTTCGACAAGGAGAAGTTCCCTAAACTCGTTAGATGAAGAACGGGCCTTTCAGATAATACTCTTAAACAAAATACTCGTATCTGTTGCGTCCTCGCTGATCGCTCAGGAACAAGAATTGGAGCAGGAAAACGAGGGGGTAGCAATTGGAAAGTTTACGTATGATACCCCAACCCCAAACTCAAGGTACCTCCAAAGAGGCACTTTGTCTAATTCCGTGACCTGGTGAAGGATAGCCGCAGCTGACAATAAGGTCCAGTTTCCAGGTCTGCACCCTGCTTGGCCTGATTGGACCAATCCTCTAGCTCGACACTAATAATAAAAAACAATGTAGTAAGGTTATTAGCAGCAGCTCTACTTACCGTTAACTTCCACGCAGAAGTGTTAACACGTACCGTTCGAAATAACGCGTATATATTCCTAATGATGGGGATTCGTTACGGCTATGTACGGGTGTAATTCTCCTCTCGAGATCAATACCGGCCCCATCGATGAAATTTGTTCCTAGGAAGACCGATGTTGGTGTACACTCTTGTCTCTGCTACACCCAAGCTGTAGCGGCCGGTACGTCACAGTTGAGCGCAAAGGATCACCTCCTACTGCTTCTACTCGGGTACAATTAGCTTGCAGACCCTCGGCAGATATCGCTACTACCAACAGCATCGATAATAATTTGAACATGCATGATGGGAGTAACGTTTTTCAATATCCGAATAGTTGTAGACTTCCTACTCGTTAGAGCATCCCTTCACACTGAGAGCTGAGCGAAATTGTTCGTGAAACCAGATAATACGGAATTATACAACTGACGGTGAAGTTTACTTTCCATCGCTGTCTTGGTAATATGGACCATGCATATCGAAAAGTGGCACATGCCGTACTCAGGAAGCAGTATACGTTTTGTTAAACAGTTTTACAACATATATCACAGATGATACGAAATTGAAGCTTCAATGTAGGTCAATGAAGGCCCGCAGAGACAATCGAACTTGCCTTACGGGAGCATAGCTTAAGTAAGCATGAGGGTAACAAGTACAACGGGTTCCGTTAATACAATTGATACTCGCCACCACCCAACGGGATATACTTTAGCTTAGGTCTTTGTCGAGTGCCTGACTCATATTGGGAAAAACGAATGACGACAAACCTCAAACTTGTAGTAGTTGTCTTTGAGAAAATCCATCCCATATTTTTGGCAAAGGTGAAGAAATTTTAGCCGATCGTCGTTTTTTAGTGGGATATAACATCTGCGAATGCCGAATTCACTCCATTCAGGTGCTTGTCATGACAATTTTCTGGCGATTTTGAATCGGAAATTGGTCAATGCACATCCCTTCAAATCAACATACTGAACTGTGTGGCCACTACTAAGTAATGTTGCCACTGCTAATGTCTAGGAAAGACGGGAAAAGCTTGACATTTCTGGAGGAAATCTCGAACTCTCGGTTTTCATCATAATCATTCCGGACACCCTATATTGTGACATTTGTCTGGCTGGGAGTTACCTGAGAGGTCTTAACATATTAACAGCTGCAGCACAGTCGTTTCAACAACCGCGAAACATATAGGGTTTCGAGTCTTAGGCCTAACCCATATAGTTTGGACCTGTGGCTGGCTTGGGAGTTACCGAGAGGTCAACATATTTAACTAGGTCTGCCGCACAGTCGTTTCAACAACCTGCGAAACAATATAGGGTTTCGAGTATTAGGCTAACCTGTCAGAATAACTGAATTTGCGACGGTTCAGAATTCATTAAAGATACCCAGCCCTAAAGCTTCGACGTACGAATGGAGCTTACCTAGGCCTACTTGACCTTCGCATAATATCGCCTGGCTACCAATTCCACGGACTCCGGAGTGGGAAAAAACAATAGCATGCGCACAGGCTGTAGTGTTTTTACAACGTAATTGCATATAGGCCTAACAGGCGCAGTTCCAAATTACCCGCGGCAAACCGCTGGCAACAGATGCAGGCTACAAGTCACAACGCTGTTGGGGCGCGAGTTTATGTTGCAGGGTTGATTGAGTACAATTAAAACTACTGGCCGGGATCTGAAACGATCAGTACTGTTTAAAAACAAGACAATAATTAGACGGGAATTTGTCTTCCTAAATCTTCGTTCTTGTTTGGGGCAGCGGGCTGTATAGAATTACTGATCATTTCAAATAATTGTTGTCAATGTTCTTCTTTGCTAGCAATGACATGTCGACCTCATGAATAATATTTATTCACTACTCGGGGGAAAATTGGCTTCCACCTGTTCCTGACCCAGCCCCGCACTGTTTGTCCAGCAAGTTTATGGCTGATATGTTTTCTTTCATCGTTTCTCAGGCTGTTCATCGCATTGAGCTCTGGGATTATGCGCTTTATAAGAACCGACGATATCAGACGAGGGAAGCGCGATGCTAGATTGTCCGACGGCGTATGGGGGTGGGTGTTACATAATATGGACTACTGGGGTATTTGTGAAGTGCGGCTAAATTCCGTTGCATCCCTCCCTGCACGGTCTCCTTCTGCGCGATCACCGGTTTAGGTGGTGCTATATTGTACAGATTGCATAGAGTTACCAACCAAGGAAACCAAATAATTTCCAAAACGGAATAGGTGTTTGAGGTGTGTCTATATTGGACCAACTCACTGTAAAGCCACCACGAAATTCACGATTCTCCAAAGAAGAGACGGATCCCCCCTCTCTTAACCTCCACTGGATTCGAAGCAGCGCATATCCAGTTTAGACGAAAACGCCATACGAAGTGAAAATATTTTGGGGAGTTAAATGCTTCAGCCCCATCAGACATACTTTTCTACGCCACTGATCCGAAGCAGCGAATATCGAGTGCCGATCGAAACTCGAAACACATGAGTGGACCATATTTTGGGTCAAGCCACTAGAAGAATTTTTTTTTTTTTTCCCCGAAAGCAAAGGGGTAAAGCAAAATTTGGTGAAATGATTACCCCACATATTTACCGAGTACCCAATGTTTTGTTAGTTGCCCGCAAATAGTTGTTCCGTCGTTTCGCAATGCCTACTGGGGCATGAACTTACAAGGAAATTTGACTTTAGGCAACGTTGAGATGTGGCTATTCTAACCTTAAGCATGACATGGAACACGCCCGTCCATTTTCTGTTCGAAACTTGGCTACACTGCTACTACTCAGTTCCGTACTAGGTCAGGAATGTGTCATTTTCTGCTATTGCGTGGCTCAGTTTCGAATTTCCTTGCCATTCGCGCCAACCGCGATGGCGCTACGCTTATAACGTGACATGACTACCACTAGAATTGATTGAGGCCCTTCCAGCACCCGCTAACGCTCAAAACCTCCTGCCTACGACAAGATTTTTCTTGAAACGAAATGGTTTTCAGGTGTGCTATCATATAGCCCCAAATTGCATTAAAAAAAAAGTCAACGTTACCGGAATTGCAATACCTTTCGAGAATACTTGAGATAATTGAATTGCGCAGGATAAAGCAAAGTGAGAGTATTTAACTCAAATATTCAATGTTATGATAGCCTTCATTTTTAATATAGAAGAACTGTGGCCTTGCTACGGCATCAGCTCTTTACTAACCATATGATCAGGGATGGCCATTTCCTGCCATCTGGAAGCCTCTTTCGCTCAAAAAAAATCCTCGTATGCTAAACGGCGTCACCGATAGTGGTGCTCCCTCATTAGACAGTGACCAACGCCCTCTCGGGAATGGTAAGTACCCGCCCACGACCCCCGGCTGTTTCAGGTAATTCAGGCTTAATTATATATCATTGGAATTGTATACATCATAGTGGCGATGTCCCTCTATATGGAATTGCACTGCGTCGTTTAAATTGACGCTGTCATTCTTATGTTATTTTGTTCAAATTCATCCACATGTAGCTGCCTTAGACACGACGTGCTCCATTCGGTGGTCTAAGTGAGTTGTTTTGCCGAAATTCCACAAGTTCTGGCTTATGTGGTTATTTGATGACAAGGTTGAGACGGGAAGGCCTGAATGTCAATGACAGTTGGGGACAAATTGGTAGGTGTCACAATAACGGGTTGTGACCATCAAATCCTGATATTTTTTCTTGGTGAATTTGCGAAATATTGCTAAGATTTCCGGGTCGATCATGAATCTGGTATCAATTGAAACATCTTCGCAACCACTACTGTACCAAAGGGCCCCCAAGAAATTACCCAGGAATTCTCTGCTGGAAACGCTTAGGCTACAGGTTATAGGAATTTTGGACTGAAATGTATTTGGCTCCATAGTTATATTCCATGATTGGTTTATACGACACAATTAACACGTGTGAACTTAGCATATCCATAATAAACAAAATATCCAGCCTGAGTGGTTCATTCTAAGGTTTATCATCATTCATTATCATCTCATCATTCGCCGTCACATAAATACTTATCATCATATCATCATTGGGCCGTCGCATGAACTTTATCATCATCTCATCATTTTACCGTCCACATAAATAGTTATCACATCTCATTATAACCTCATCCCTTGCCGTCAGTCATAACCACTGATCCCATCTCATCATTTGCCGTCCTACCATCCGTCATACCTCATCACTTACCGTCGTTGCATAACCACTTTTATAACCCTCTCATTATTCTTCCGTCACATTTTGTTTATCATGATCTCATTATACGTCTTCACATAACCGTTTCAGTCATCACCCCGTCGTTTGGCTGTCAGGTCACCAAGGTAGTCATTATCCCCTCATAATTTGCTGCACATAATCATTCCTAATCATGTATCGTCATGTCAGCACCATGTACCGTACCACCACTAGTTGTCATACTCGTTATCGTTCTCGCTTCCACACGTCGTTAATGAATTATGGTTCATCTATGATCCTTTTCACAGTTAAAGTTGATGAGTTACATCATATGTGTCATAGGTCATACGGTTAAATGGCAGTTTTGACGTGTGCACGAATGTTTACATAACTTCCAGATCACTGATGCCTTCTTCATAGCTTCTGTCATCTCATCCGGCTGCATTGGCAGCAGCAGTGGCCAGAATTGTCACCGCACATACTGGGGAATTGGCAAGAAAATCCTTTGCACGACTCGTGCAAGGTTTTGGTCATCTCGACTCCTGATGCTTGAAGCTGCATGACCTGCTATATGTCAAGAACCATCCATGGCAGTCATTACAGAAAGTAGTCATGCGGCGACTTTTCTTCAGGTGGCCGTCCGACATGCGATCAGTGTCCCCTTGTCCCATTTCTAGCACATTATAGATTGTTCCCTGCCTCCTTGTTTCCACGAGTAGCTTGGCAGACCTCTCCTCATCGCAAACCTTATATACCCTTATTGGCGGAACAGCTTCTCCCAACTTCAAGATCAGCTGATCCTTCTCCCCGTTGTTTTCATCATCTGGCTTTATCATGCATCACAGTGCCAGAACTTGCCACGACATACTTGTGAATTGCAAAAAACCGTGCACTACACTGACAAGGTTTTGTCAAGAGAACATCCCATTGCAGCCATTACAGAACAATAGTCATGCGTGACTTTTTCTCAGGTTTGATGTCCGACATGCTATCAGTGTCCTCCTTGCCTGTTCCTACACATTGTAGTTTTGTGCCCTGGTTTCTCTCTTGTTCACGAGTAGCTTGAACAAACTCTCCTCATTGCAGATCCCTTACTGTGCATAAGGACAGCAGCAACTTCAGATTCATCAGCGTGCCTTAATCCTAAGATGACAGGCAATGTGTGAATGAGCCATGGTGCAGTAGACACGCACAAATTCACTTTTTCATGCACTCGCTTGCCTCTCTTCGTTGCTGAACGCTTGACCACAGTTTTAATCTTTTGACCCCCCTCTGACGAACTTCACATCTACCAGCACAAAACGTTACATCCCCCCTCCCCCTCATACTGATTAACAAATAACTGCACCCGAAAAGATGGAGTGAATTGGTTGCATTTCCAACAGAATGCTGACAGTTTGAAAAACAAGCCGTACTGATAGAGCTGTGAGGAGTCTGACCCAGGGCTGGTGAGTGGTTATGCATGGGCAGTTGCTTATATAGTGTAACAAAGGCCTCTGTACAACATCATTGGAAAGTACATCGCCGAAACGAAAACATCCTTATGATCACCTGACGTCTGATCAACCACTTTCTGTTTTGAAAGCTCAACTCACACACCGACACGTATGATTCATCATATATCGGCGCTTAACTTGTGCTGCAGTCGGCTAATTAAAATGCACGCGGTTTCACTGTGAGCCTATAGTAGACAGACCGTACTACCCAGCAATATCAAAGCAGTGTGATAAGCATTGTTGTTGATAACTTTCTCATTTGAACCAGCCAATCAGCATTTATGCCGCGTTTCCCTCATAATCAAGAGCCTGTTGTTCATTTCGCGCCGTTTTGCTAGTCCTCGCATATACTTACTACAGTGTGTCGATCTATACTATCGATATGTGGATTACGTAATTATCGACCTTCCCCTACTTCCATAATCGAGGGAAGCGAACAGGGGTCTTGAAAACTGCACAGATTGATTGGGAGGCTTGGAAGTAAGTAACATTTTCTATTAGACTTCACTGTGAGCATTGGCCAATCATTATAGTATTAGCTACAAGTACAAGTATCGTAATGGTCGTATCTTCCCAGTTCCTATTAGCCTCATCAGGGCGCAGCTTCATGTATTCCGGACTTGGTTCGAACCGACTACACATAGTCCTACCCTTCATCCCCAAATCCCGCAAACGTTTGTGTACAACAACGTAACCATCTCTCGATGAAACACGAGTCTTATTCACGCCAGTTTGTCGTTTTCGGCGCTAACTCATTTCTTTGGCTCGTCCGTTAAATAAAAATTACTAAACACGCGTAACGTACTGTATATCCAGATCTGAAATTTATTTCTAACTGCACTGTACATTCTCACGTTTTCATTTGAAGGCTGATCATTCAACTTCGACCACTGACCCCAGCAGCGGAGAGACTGAACCGCCTAACTGACTTTTGACGACTGCTAGTACTACCAACCGGAGACTCAGCATCTCAATTCACGGATAGGAAGGTTGCGTTCTTCTGAAACATTGACTTTAACCCCCTATCGAACATTATGTCTCGCTTTGGCCGAAATTATACCAGCCAGATCAATTCTCGGTATAAGTGTAGTGGCAGTGGCAGAACGACCGAGGCCTTTATGGTGACTACACGTGTATTCAACACAGTGCTTCCCATTTTTTTCCACAAAATTAAAAACGTGTCTAAGCGCCATTCAAACTTGCCAAATTCCTACTCAATCTAAATTAAACGATTGTGTTCAGACATCATGCTGACATGTGTGAAGGAAAAAAAAAAACGTTCAAACGTGTGTCAAAATTTTTTTATACCTTGACTCATTCAGAGGAATCTATGCAGTTCATGACAGTTTGGGTATTGTGTGTGAGTTCCCCGTGATGAATGCATGACCCTATTGTTTTGGGGCCAGGTCACAGGGTTCTCTGAGATGAACAGTGTTCCAAATCTGAACAACCTTGTCAAGCACGATAAGTCCAGGATGTAGTCAAATCATTTTATTTCGGTGTAGTATAGCTTTCTGATGGAGGAGTACAGGACCCTATTGCTTTTGGTTTAGGTCGTGTGAATTTTGGTCCAAACTAGAAAATTTGTGAAAATTCGATATTTGGGCAAGTTTTTGGCTTGTAAACCATACGAGACTCGACTCCACCTAGAGGGATGGGGGTTATTCTTTATGTGTGTTCCCCATGATAAGTACACATGACCTATGTGTTTTGGATTAGATTCAGGAGCATCTGAAATCACCAGAGTCAAAGTCTGAATGCTTGTAAACACAATAAGTCAAGAATGGTGGGTCAGATCAAATTGACATTTGGTACAAGGCTTTCCTTATTGGGGATCTGAACCCTGGTTCTGGTCGGAGGTGAAATTTGGTCAAAATGGAAAATTGAGAGGTCGATAATTGGCTATTTCGGGCTTGGTACGATAACGCGACCCCCCACCTGGATGGATGAAGCTCAAACCTGGTATTAACATTGTCATGATAGTACAAGAACCTTACTGTTTCGGTCGGGGTCACGTCAAGGTCATCTGAGGTCAACAGAGGTCAAAGTCTGAGTATCCTTGTGAACACGATAAGTGCAGAATGGCGGTTGGTATATTCAGGTTGGAATTTAGTGTATAGCTTCCTTATGAGAGTATATGACCCTTGTGTTGTTGGTTAGGAAGGTCAGTGTGAATTTTGGTCGAAATAGACAATTTGAGAGATTCTATACTCCTGCAAATTTCAGCTTGTAAGCACAATAACTCACCAGATGGGATGAAGCCTCATACGAACTGTCTGTTCCCCATATGAACACATTACCCCTGTTTGTTTGTGGTCAGGATAACCACCTGACGTCAACGTAGGCCAAGGCAGGAATCAGTGTGGGGCTTCCTCATCATAGGCAAAGTACTCTGTGTTGGGCAGCTGAGAAAGAGTGATATTCTGGCCATTAGCCATGTACACGTGATGAATTGCGCGTTCTTATCAAGGGCACAGAGACCCTATCCGGTTGATCAAGATCGGAATGAGTCAAGGAATCACCCAGCCTTTTTGCTCTCTGGCTCCCTAAACAGTGTTTCTTAGACTATAAATGTAATCATTCATGTTACATTCTTCACTTCCTATGTAATGTATATATAATATTTACATTATACAGTTATCATTACTTAATCTTGTAAAAAGCAATTGAAGTGAAAGGAAGTCTTCGAGTAGCCCCCTCCTTGGAGTAAAGGAGTGCAAGTTATCAGTGTAAATACAACTCAGTCCAATACCCCCCCCCCCCCCTCCCACCTGGCTTCCTTCTTCCCAATACAGGAAACCCAACAAATACACTCCACATCCCTCAACATTCCATCGGTGCAATCTCACTCCCTCAGAAGTTAATTGCAAGTGCTTGGTCCTACTGTTTTCTGAAAGTGACATCTGTATCGCAGGATTTTATTTTATCGTTGGACTTTTCAAATTTGAGCAGATCTATATTACGGATGTATGTATCTTCTGTCTTTCTCACATTGCAAATCGTATGTCTGTTGCATGGCGTGTGTTGTAGCTTGAACAGACTGATTGTGATACGTAAAACTCCACGAAGCAGAGATGGTCTAAGACTGTTTTTGATAGCGTTAGGTAAATGTGGCAATATTTATCGATATGTCGTTCTGTTTTAGAGGCGAAAATATGTGATGTTGCAGAACGAGAATTTGCCATAGCAATAGTACAACACGTTTTTAGTGAAACCTGAAGACTGCTCATATTCTTCTCTATAGTTATTCCCGACCAAATAGTTGAGCAGTTTGTCAAATATGATTATACCCAAACTCGAATAAATATTCTCATTATATTCTGCATGAATTTCATTTTTTGGTCATGATACCGATACCCTCTGATACCTGGAAACATAATGGATATTTTCATTCCAGGTTCGACATAATTACGTAAACCCCTGGGAATTTGGTACGTCGACTTCTATTTAATAAATAACTACGGAACCATGGAAAATGATCTTCATCGTATACCGTAATGTGATAGTTTAGAATAATATATATCATGATCCATGTGTCAGAATCTTTGGATAGATCCAAAAAACACCAATGGAATGACAATCTTCCTCGATTGCGCTGTGAAGTGGAGCAGTTACATTTGCGAGGCCATTCTGTTGAGTGGTCATGCCGGAAATCATATTGACATTCGCGTCTAAATATTAATGAGAGTCGAGAATGGTTATCAAGCGAATTGAATCCGAGCCTTTGTAGTATCTTCGATAAACATGAAAATAGGGAAATTTACGGTAACACCGGTCGTCATCTCCTGTTCTGTGGATGGGAATAACCTTAGCATCTTTAGTTGGTCTGGATTCACTTAACTTTTCAACCGTCCATCAAGATGAAATGTAGCTATAAACGTTTCGCTTTCCCTTTCCTGATCATATCATTTCTAACTCTCAACGTGCCTCCAATATCCTTCCTGTTATCAATAAACTTATCAGATAATACTTCGTTTTTGTAATACTGTAACATATACGTTCGTTTCTCAAATTCGAATAGGTTGACTTGTCCCAATTGTGGGGATTCTGAGATCTTCTATAACAACTTGTTTTTCGTTTTAATTGATCCTAAATTGCTGGAGTATCAAGCTGATGCATTCGCTTTCTGTATTTCCAAAAAAATCTTATTGTACTATAAGGAGATTCCTTCATTTATACATATCACTTAATCTGTAATTAAATTATGTAGATCACTTGGTATCACTTCCTTGGCAGATGTTCCTGTTCCTGAGATTGTTGGACTAACGATTTATATCACTCTCAAAAGTTTCGTGTCAGCCGACTTGTTGTGCTGCTCTCCTCGCTGGAAAATGACCTGTTTAGAATAAAGAAACATGATCATGTGATCTGTTGTGAGCAACCCTGAATCGGTAATCTGCATTACCCGAATCGAAGACATTGCATTTTGTAAAAAAAAAAAAAAAATGTCTATCTGTGAAGCTTATTGTTCGATATTATGGTAGTTTTGGGATAACTGGGTACAAACCATTAGATGCAAACTATCTAGGAATTCTAATGATTTTTTCCTAGAATATCCATTTTGAAGTCACCAATTAATAGCAACACGTGGATGCATGAATTGATTCTTCGAGGGTTAGATATATTTACTAGTGTGTCCTGGTAGTACAATAACATTTAAATTTCGGCCTATTCTGAGTCTACTGTAACCCTCTATTATCATATCCACATTGTCTCAGGTAATCAAAATTGTTTTCCTCGTAGAAATGTCTATCCTGTCAAATATATTTCCGTATGTTATAGTCATGTGGAATACCCATAATTGGATACACCGAATTTACAAGGCTGCCTTCTTCAGACCAGATAGCTTGTACATACAAGTCTCGTTAACAACTAGTAACATAAGTCCACTTCCCCTCACACATAGCACAGCCGTAAAAAATGAACGGCCACTCATAGCCGTCCTGCGATGCACCATTATTCAGTCAGTCAGTCAGTTTATAAGTTAGTTAGTTGGTTTAGTTTGGTTCGTTAGTGAGTTACCTAACTATCTGGTCTGCAGAGGCTAAGTCGAACGTTCAGGCAACACAGTTGCCTGAAACTGGTTATTTGAAGAATACCATCGTTCGGGGAGTGGGTAATAATGATACAACGCCGTTATTTATTACATAGTCTCGAAACTTCATTAATCCTAACAAAACAAAGTCATTAATTTGACGAGCTTTTCCGAATGTGGGATGAAGATCTGAATCAGTCTTTCCAGATGGATACGAATATGTTATCAGTTATTATTAAAGTACAAAAATCTTTGAAACCACAGTTCTCGTTGTGATAGTATTCAGGAATCACGCATTCCAATTTTTCTTTATTGTTCCCAAAAATTTATCGACACTGAAAACAATGTCTAGATTAAAACGTTTGGTAAAACATCGTTTGGACAATACCTTGGGGAACATGCTTAAAGCAGAACACGTATGATTCCCGAACGTCCTGTGTATTGTCACAGTAGTTATAAGCTCCACAATATTTATCTCCGTACAGTGTGGCTCTGGAGGAGACTTACGTCAAATATTTTTTATGATGAACCACTATTGATCATCGGGAGGGTATATACAATTGCTAAGATAGAAAACCAAAACTACATTGTACGTCTAATAAGTATTCAACCTAATGAGGACCTAAGGTTTAGGATTCCATATGGCGGAGGCGGGTACGTATACACCAAAAATGGCAAATTAACGTGAGCATGGTCAGTGAAAAAAGGTTCTCAATGCGGTATACGATTTAGTCAGAATGGAAAGGAACGAGAACTGTGTTTGATGCCGCAATCGCGAATAAATTTAAGATGTCTTCCTAAATAGGCCAATTGACGTCGATACATTGAATGTGCTCTATGGTCTTCCGGCATCATAACAGGCGGCGATGCAGGACGTTTGTCAACCCGGGGGGCGCGGGTCAGTACTACGCGGGCGCACTATCAGCTGGCCCAGAGGGTTAAAACGAAAAATTTTGATGTTTTGACACCCACATGATCGCCGGACGGAAAATGCCCCTCGGGAGCACGAGAGAGGCCGTTTTAATATACTCACACTATCGCTAAAAACAAAGTGCCTTTCTTGTCGTGGAATTACACTGAGAACAAAAAATGGATCTTTGCACTCATACTGAATACCTATTTAACTCAAATATAGGGGTGTTTTCCTTCCCACATACATATCACCATATTATACCCAACCCATACGAGTGTTCAGCATTGATTCCCTCCTCTGCCCGTCAGCCCTACATTATATGCCCGACACTAAACGAACCTCTCATTTATGGTCACTGATATGATTACAGTTTTTTTTTGCAGTTAATTACCCATTGTTTAACCTATGAGAACCATTCTGGAAAAAATGAACTTGAAAAGCGTTCATGTATGAATAACTGATTGGTAATTGTATGTTAAATGCATCCTTCTCCTTCATAACACGAGCCTATCCATGCTTTTCATGCAAAGAGATCACTGACTGCACATTCAAACCGGCTCCTTATTCCTATCCGGGAATTAGGCAAAAACTGCAATCGGGCTTTTGGCGGCTGCAACTGAGCTTGGAACTGCTCTCACCGCTGCATGAAACGAACCAATCGCCTAGGAAACATCATCCCTGATTCCATCCATGAGACAAGTGGCACCTTTCGCAAACGCCCCCACCCCCATGCTTCGATTTAAAAGGGGTTATACTTGGCGCTCGCTGTGGCGTTCCCTTTTGTGAGAAAATTTCCAATACTGTGGTTAGCCCTCATTCTCTCTGTCGTTTCTTCCTCACAGTCTCTGGAGGCCAAATCGGGGCGTCAATCCGTTTCGAAAAGTGAGGGGGGGGGGGGATTTTGTGGACTGCAACTACTATCTGATTCGGAGCGCCACTATTGGTTGGCACGTAATCCGCGCACCCAGAAAATTTTGCTTTTTTCCCTCCAAGATCGCCGGAAATGACACTCGCCGGGCCTAATTGCAAAAATCTGGATGTGCAATTTCAGTAAGAAAAGAATGTTGAAGAATTTTCACTCTGCAGAATATCGGCAGATAAATATAGCAACACGATATCTACGGCCTCTCTATGTTTTTTATGAAAGAATACGCCAGCAACTGAATTCGAAACAAATACCAACCCCAAACCTACTACTGCAAATTTCAATTTACGTAGAACAGGTGGAACTAGGATTAAGGCCAAACCCCCTTCAGTTTAGCCATGAATTTCGATCAGCAGTGACAATATGTGAATTACCGTAATGTACACACCGATTGATTTTGCCGGCTATCTAAACGGGGCCCAATCATTGCTTGGCACGAATCGTGAGGACGTTCAAGAGCAACAGATCACTCCTAATTGTCAGGGATATAGCCCACTTCCCGACTTGACTCAGTGGCGCAGCAAGATTTTTGACAGGGGAGCCGCTGTAGGATGGGGGTGGGAGCTAGAGCAGTGGCGGCGCTGCCAGACTTTTGTCGTCTTGGATTGTGCACGGGGAACGAGAATAACTCTGAAGCGGATCCGCTACCATGTTTTTGGCGCGGACCGCACACGAAATTCTTTTAATTGTGCAGCCCCCCAGATGGCCGGGAAATGGCCTTTCTTCGAAGCGTTTTATGAACATTTCATGATCACAATTTGTATTCGGCGGGAAATTTTGACATTATGCAGAACCCTCGGTCCTATCGTTGCCAGCGTGCCTCCGACTTTAAAACTTCCAGCATAATGTTTCAACAATTGCCTGGCGCCATATATCCACCAGTGGCGCCGCGAAGTGTGCATTTTTTTCTCAAGATTTTTCCGTGCACATTGAGGAAACATCATAATCCCAGCAAAATTTCAGGATATTTAGCCAACTTCAGCTTCTCCGTCTCCATCATGATATAAACGTTTTTGCCATAGACAGCTTGCAAACTTCCGAGTATTAGTTCCATGGAGAAAACACGTCGTTGAAATCCAAGCAGTCTGAATAGCCAAGGATATGCAGTTTAAAATTGCACGTGGTGAGATAAGAACAAACGGACAAGAGGCTAAAGGTTTAGTAATCCAAAAGAGGTTGATTGTAGTTGTCAAGTTCAATGAGGATGTTTGCTGTTATCTTTCACTTCACAAAGGGTGTATAAGCTAGGCGGGGGGGGGGGGGGGGCCAATAGGAAGAATTTTCCCATATAGAGCTTGCAGAGATGTCCGGGAGAGGGGAGAGCAACGGGACGAAATTCACCCCCCTCGTACCACGCGCGAAACACGAACGTAGTACACTTTTTAGTGCATTGAGGCAAATTTGGCCCAATTAGGCTACTGCCTTTCTTGTCATGAAAACAACAAATTAGCCAGTCTATATCGAACTGGTCGTCGAATACTGACTACAGAATCTTTCTTTGGAAATTACGAATTTCGGGGGCACGGCCGGTCAAAGGGGCACATGTTTTCAAGAGGGGCTCGTGACCCCCCCCCCAACCCTTGGCCCGCTACTGGGCTAGAGTACTTCATATGGGGATATGAGGCCTCCCAGATGTTAGAAAAAGGCACTCCATTCTTCCCTGATCTTTTCACAGCCTCAGTTTATGTAGGGGCGCTAGACATTGAAATGGTGAGCTGTCTGATCGTCCGAATACACTTACGCAAATCTAAATAGGGTTGCCTATATTCGCATTGAAATTGACGAAGAAACCACCATTTTGTTGTTGTTGTTGTTCTAATTTTAGCTGATTCTGCAGGCTCGGTGACTTTCATGAGAGCAGATTTTGGTCAATATTTCGACAAATTTAGGCTATGTCGAAATTGAGTTTGACTCGTGCCTTATAATCGGTATGTGGCGGACCAGTGAAATCATTGTTAACCCCATATCGTTTTCCCCTGATAGCCTGTAGTAGATGGGGGGGGGGGGGGAGGGGGCTTCCGGCCCGGATCCGAATATTTTATCATCCGGCCGAGATACCGAAGCTGTGATGTAGGCCCGAACAACTGATTAGACCGCGAGGAGGGGGGGGGGGGCTAGTGCTAAAGTCGTGAGAACATTCTTCGACACGGTTTATATGACTCACAATTAAAAGCCTACGTCACTTTTCAGTTTTTGGTTTCTTTCGTATTCTTTCACCACCCCTTCAATTTCTCTTATTCCTCTTCCTCTCCCCTTTCTCTCTTCCTTCTCCCTTCTCCATTCCCCTCTTTTTCTTCTTCTCCTCTTCTTTTTCTTCTTCTCCTCCTCCCTTTTTTTTCTCCTCCTCTTACCCGGGGGCCGCGCGCCCCAAGCCCCCCCCCCCGGATACGCCGCCTGTTCACGTTATGCGACTTATATTCGCTCATAACAATTCGAATTTTCCATTCATACTAGCATCCGTCACTTATGGTATTCCTTCAAGGTGAAATCTAGTTCCCCAAACCACGGGGAAGGGAGGGGGGACAGGAAAGCAAGGGGCTGGGCCAGGGCTGGACGGGAAGGGGTAAAGGGGAGGGCCTCGGGAAGAAACTCGCAAAGACGATAACCCGCGCGGTAAAAGCGCCTATGCCGTACCGCGGAAATGTTAGGCTAGCTGCAGCACGAAAAACACTACTGCGATGGACGGAGTTGGCACGCCACCTCAGGGAACGAGGTAGAGAGCGAATAAAACCTTTCAAAACTCACAAAGTCAAGGATACTTAAACGAAAGGTTTCGGAAACGCTGACAATACCGGGATGTTATAACAATGTTGGTAGATGCAAGAAAGCCCTTCTATGAACGATTTTTTGGACGAAATATCCAGAGCCACAACTCGACGACTAGCAGGGCAAAAAGTGAAGGCGATGTGATGGCGCACCCGAAATCGTGAATTTGCTCGACGTGGCCTTGGGGTGGTATATAGTCTATGATGGGGTAAGTTTCATAATTTACAGCTTCCCAAATCTGTCTGTTTCAATTTTGAGTGCGGATGCATTGTGCGGTTATGAATGTGAAAATCAAATGGTCCTTTGATAAGGATGGATAGCTAACCTAACCGCTCCTCTCCCCTCCCCACATCGAAAAGGTCATATATCTGATCACCGTTGTTATTAATATCAATGTCAATCGATTCCTCCATCGGCTATCCGATGGGACATCCATTGGCGTTTCGAGAGCAGTTTGTGATTGGCTACGCCTCTGCCTCGATATCCGCTAAGCACTAGTCGAGTAGATAAGGGAGGTTTCTCAGAATGTCTGTCTGGAGTCCGTCCTCTTGCCAACAGCCATATATTATAATACTACTGGGCAATCTGAACTACCGTCAACAATGGTATTAGATATGGTTACTTAATACGCCTAAATCCATCTTCATCCATTGGTGTAGGTATTGTTACAAACGTTCAATCGAGCTTTGCACGCCTACTGCACTGCGTGTTTATAGAAATTAGAAAATATAGAACTATGCAACAGGAGCACACGAAAATTAGACAAGAAGTAACTGCGCAAAGGTACGTTTTCAAGCCACGGGGCACCTGTTTTGTAGCATACAGAATTGTGCTTGTTTCACCCACGACCTCCGTCGTTTGCTCGCCTTCTACTCATCACTTCACATTCGTAATGTATCGTTTGATCTTGTAGTTACATACATCTTACGTCATGATTTGTTTCCGCGACAGGACTTTTTGCTGGGAAATGCGTCTATCATTCGTACTAATTATACTAAATTGTGACAGTTTGGCGAGCGGCGGGGCGGATCTAGTATAACAGTTAATCGACTTGGACGCGTCTCCTTTCATTCTTCGATTTTTTTTTTTTTTGGCAAGTTGCAAGCAGCCGGTTGTCTGTTTTGGACTTCCGTCATGAATCATATAGGATATTACGCACATCAAGCCAATTGGTTTATCCTTCGAACGAGTCATCTTTGGGTTACATATAAACACCCTAAATCATACATGGTAAACTTATCAACGAATAACGCGAATCGTTTCAGATTTTGAAGAAGCGTGCTGTACACTTTAAGTAAAACGGTAAAGCACTCTTCGAGTTATCTTAATCTCTATTATGTGTTTCCAAAAACTTCGAGGTATGTGTACAGCAATAGGTGTAACACTTGTTATCATGCCTATCATGACAATGACCAAACACACACTTCATGTGTTTCTTGTACATCCGAGAGGTGTTTTCCGTTCAGCATAGCTATTCCCGGGGTCAGTAATCGGTTTATTCCTGGCATTGGAACGTAACAAATCTGACGAGTCATCGCGCCGTCCATTTTTCATCAACTCTTCCTCCGTCATTCCCCTGCGTTTCCTGGCGTATCAACTGAGATTGGAAGTCAAAAGATAATTTATTTATAATTATTTCATAAATGCCATTCGCAATTTGTTTTCCTTCAATCATTTTCATGAACTTTCCAGATTAATACACTATGCAATAAACCTGAACTGTCGTAATAAACACACTACTTCCTACTCCTGTGAACTCACTATGAAAAGCATTGATGAAAGTGTTATAATAACCAAAGTATTCATGACAGCATGTTGAAGCGCACTTTGAAAACGTGTTTCCTAATTGGTGAATAGTTTTTTCCTTTCTTGATCTTCCCTTTTCGACCAGCATGACAACAACGGGTAACAGAATTCATCTATATTCTTAGAGGGAAAGACTGGCCCACAAATTGTTATCGCTATGGAAGACGAACGGTTAGGGTAGGAAAATCCACAAATATACAAATAAGTTTTCCTTTTTTTTTTGTTACAACGCTTCATAGTTTCCATTTGTCCCCCAAAAATCTCAACTCATCCCAAAAACAGTGTACTCAGTATGGTAACATCCTATAAAATTGAAAATTATTCGCCCGGGCCGGTATAGGTGAGCCCGATTACAAGCTATGCATACCAAAATGCTGGGGAAATTCTCAAAGACGCTGACACATCTACGCACACGCACACAGGTACGCACACACGTACACAAACACTGACTTTGTTGGTCCCAATTGATGACAATTTTTCCGTGCTGACCAAAACCTTGTCATGTTCGCACACTTGCAACTTGTTGTCAGTAGGGTTTGCCCATAGTCCTGACAACCGATGGATTAGATAGCTTTCGATGCTATACTTCGTCACGTATTGTTGTCAGTCTGTCATTTTTTCGTGAACACTATTAATTGAGTGGAATCTACTTCGCCGCGTGGAATAACCTTATTTGCGCGAAAGCCATCTTTAAAGACAGTGTTTAGCAAGATTCAGTGGGCTTTTTACACATGCACGAGGCTTACCATCGATCAGTTAGTTTGTACAAAGCACTGTTTATCACATATGCGGTGTGAATATGAATAGAATGGATTATTTGGAGGGCACTACATTAGTCCGCCTCGTATTAAGGCACGGGAAGCTTGCAAACGATTCACATAATGTGGTTACAGTGCAACGCCAAACCATTTTTTTTTCCCGTCAAATACAACATTTATGTTTAGTTTTTCCTCCTGATCAATATTGATACACTAACTCTGCTATCTCCTATAAGTCGTATGTTCTCAGCGGTCAGTAATGATTTGTGAGTACTAGGGAGGGAGAGGCACGTGGTGAGTTTTTAGTGTCCCCCGGCTTCCCATTATGAGGGAATTGGTTTGGGCTTCGGGAAAGAATCTCGTGCATATTGCTTATATATCGCATCTCGCAACATGGATTTCAACTACGCCGATCGCTCATGCTTGCTGCAAGGCAATATCGCCCCCGATTTCGCACCTGAAGATGAATGAGTAAGGCAGAGCGCGATGGTACTACTCCAAGTAGTGTGCCGCATGTAAAACAACCACGCCTATTCGGGAATATTCCGAGCATAGCGTTTCGGTTTTAAACAACACGCTTCACCTGTTCAAATGATTGCCGGAGCTCCCTCAAGAAGGTCTGTCCCGAATAGTCCTCTCTCCAACATTCGAAGAAGATAGTGTTTCTGTTGAGAATAAAAGGTACGTTCCTTGTCACCATTCATACCCTAGAACTTGATTATACTGGGAGAGTGCACTATTCTAGAGCCTGAAAGAACACCTCTAATAAATCGTTTCAGGAACTTCAATACCAGACATGGCCAATCATCATACAATACGGAATCTTCGCATGCCATACGAACCCAAACGTCGTTCAAGAACCATCCATCTTAGTATTATGGAAAATAAAACCGAGCGAGCGGCCGAATTGCAACTTACCCTCCGTTGAGTATCGTGGTACTATTCGAAGGAGGAATTTTCTATGGTGATGTCACTGATAGCTCCAAAAGAATAATGTGTCCATATATGCCAGGCAATTTCCATCGTCTTCACTGTTAGATGTACCAAATAGTCTGACGTTTACCTAATAGCTATGTGTTTCCTTTGGCCATCTATCTCTTCGTGCCGCCCGGATTTCTGGTGCGCTACTAGCATCAGGAGAAGGGTAAAGGCCCCTGCGAATAAATGGGAGTGCACAGTAACATGCCATAACGGGCCGGAATTACGCTTCCCAAAAATATATATATCACAAACCACCTTCTAATACTATTTGACAATCACTCTTTGGAACGCGGTCGATACTCACGTTTAACTTCTCGTACAAGTGAACACTACACGCTTAACACTCGAACACATTAGGCTAACGCCTCAGGTATTTTGACATCAGGTTGAGCCATTCTGTGTAGTCTTCAAACAACAACAGAAACTTGACACACTCATTTCTCTCACTTGACGCAAGCTCGAAGCTTGCAGAGGTTGAGGGTCCCAAACACAAATGATACGTGCGAGGACGCAGCGAGACCGGGAATAGCGGCTATACCTCGGCTGACGTGGACACTGATTCTCAGGGCACAAGGGCACATTCACTGATGTATGTGTGTGAGACATACATAACGTAGAAAAGACCGACCGTTGTGGTTGCCTGTTGTTCGTAAACTGACGGAATAGTACATTTTGGATATTGATCTGAAAAGAGGGCCTTCAATGTCGTGTGGGGATTATAGTCTGTGAATAACTAAACCCCCAATCAACACTAAGAACTCTCTTTATATTATACATGTTCTTCCCAATCGACATTGAAATATATGTAAGCAAGAGTGGCGTTTAATACGTAGACTTACCTGTCATACACTCCCATATGACTACAGCCAATAGACGGCCGGCATCACTATCCGATGAATATTCATTGCGTAGAATCGCCTCAGAGCTAAGATTGGTTCGAGAACACGTCATCGTAAAAAACAAAAATACTAATTGGGTCCCATACCCACCAGAATGCATATTTCGTTCCCATTGACACTCTATTTGCATATGACTGATATTCCCGACTAAAATCTTTTGATTAGCATTGTTACAAGTGTAATGTGTTTTGTAACTGAATATAACCAACCCTACCACAACAGGGCAACGCTGAGAACCTTGATCACATTTCCTTCAGTCCAGGAAATCGAGTTGAATATGAATTTAGATTTCTCTCTTTGTTGGTTATAAATATCTGTCTACTGAGTATCCACGGCTGCAACCAGTTTTTCCCTTTTTCCCTATTCCCAGTGCCTATTTAGTTTAGTTTAGCTTATTTAGTTTAGTTTAGTTTGGAAGGAAAAAACTGAGTCCTCATTAAGAACCCTAAACACAACAACCCAAGAAGAAGGACAACATATCTACAATGGAAATCCCCACCAAGTCACAACTGTTCTTGAAGGCAATAAAACATAGAAGAAACCACATCTGCCGGGAGTGTAGTCACCTTACTCACGTTTGATGACAACGTGTCTAGAGTCTGGGGTAAGGCAATTTACAAATTTACGCAAATTCGTATGAACATATAACCTACCCTTCTCCTTTCAGCATCATCACTTACAGGACAATCCTCTTCAAGACAGAAGTCGTAGAGCTTGGGTTTCTTGGTCAGCTGTAACAGGATTATAAACCAGGTGTAACAAGCTAGGGTATTAAAAATTACATGAGGCAATTCATTGTCAAATGTACACAATAATTATCATTCTCCCTGGAACATGCGACATATGGGCCACGATCATACCTTTCAACACAAACCTGGTAAGAAGGTTTGGTTCAGAATCCATTGTGTATAAAAGCAGTCGATCCATGGAAGTCAAAGGTACATTTTGGATATTTATTGTCTCCGTTTCTTATGCTATACACGCGGGAAAGACCGGCGGGCACGCTGTCTTAGCGACTTAACGAGGCCTGTATGCTCATATGACTTTACGAAACAAACCGCATCTATTCCACGACGTTGCATGCCATAACTTTGTCCACGTGAGTTCACTCTCGTGCAGACAGTTTTTCTCTCGTGACAATGACTGCAAATTATTAGCCTTTCTTCTTAAACTGTCCGATATGAATCCATAATTCCCTCCAATGACAAGAGGCATCTTTCTTGTATGTCACATCCACCTAACCACCACCACCACCGGTCATCGTGTTACAGAAGTTATTGCATGATTTGAACACTATGTTAACCGAACTACCCCGTAAGAGTGGACGACTTCCATTCCTTTCAGCAATCCCGTAGATCCCGTCGCAGGTCCGAATCTTGATGTTGTCGCGCTCCTGGGGCGTTCTCTGGACGATCGGCTTGAAGTGGCTTCTCCCATGTACACCGGGGGACTTCAGGTACTCCTGCAAAACTAACATCAGTTTCACTGGTGGGCCCGATTATAGTTTTAGATATTGATTTAATGGAATATTGTAATTAATGAAGATGAAGATGTTTATATATAAGTGCCGGGTTAAAGAAAAGAACTAAATTGCACTTAGAAGCCCATCCAAAGTGGCTGATGTTACTGGTCCGTACAATGGCCAACCGAAGAAAATTTAAACTTACTTTTTTTTTCCATCTGAAAGATGCTTCTTCTTCTGCTGAAGGTCCCATAAGATTGAATGAACAGACATGTTACAGAAAATACAGTCCCAGATTCCAAAACTAGAATATAGCCAGTTTTACTGGCTCGTTTGGAGCTGGCATAAATCTGCTCAATATTTCAGTAGTTTTCATAACAATAATGTTGAATTTTTGTTATGTATTCACAGGTGATCACTCCTGAATAATTACAAAACTCCGGACAAGGCTTATGTTTATCGCGAAACTGGAGTCCAACCCCTGTTTCGTCTCTTCAGGCTCAGGCGATTTGACAACTACTGTAGACTTTCGAGAGATACTGTGATTCTGAAGGGTTCGTAATTGCTACTAACGACATAGCCTCTATTGCTGCCTCTCACTAACGCAATCAAATCGAAGTTGGTGTAATTTTTTGCATCGACTTGTTGCTTGTCCATAAACTAAACAGGACGGTTGTGACAACCGCGGTCATTGTAATATTCAACGTGCTTCAACCAATTTAGAAAACGTCGGTGTCTGAACCATGGGACTTTCGGTTGTCAGACCGTAAAACGGTTTTTTGCAAAACTAAAATACTATGATATATTGACAGACGAACCGTACGTCGATGCCGAGGCCGCCCTGTCTTAGTAAAGTCCCTCGACCTCAGGTGACCCAATGACTCGCTTCACGTAGATATCCCATTGTATTTCTCTCTCTCGTCCGCAATATTTGTCTCTGGGAAAAGTTGGAGATATTGTCCAATTACTCTACGCTTTGGTTGGGACAGGTTGCTTTAAAGCGAAACACTTAAAGCTTTACTGAAATCCGGGAAGGAGAATACCATTGGTTAGAACAAAGGTATATTTGATGTTAGATTAGACGGGGCAGAATTAATTAATAAAATAGGAAATACTGTAGGGTAAGGCCGGTGTAAAACACGATGGTGAAATGCATGTGGTGGATTGGTTTGCACCACAACCTGTTGACGCAAAAGCGACGGACGCATTACTAGTCTGGTGTGTCGGGAAAGCTGATACTTCCATCCATCTGTTGTTGATTCTTCCCAACCTTCAGGCTCATCAGCATACACAGTCGTGAGTGTGAAACAGTCGGCCCAGAGGCACGTGCTTCGAAGCAGAGTAGTAGACTATGAAACAGAAAGATGGCATATTGTCGATGTACGGAAAATCGAGATATTTAAATGTGCCATATGTGTCGTCAGTCGTATCGGCTTACTATTTGTAGAAGAAACGGCTGTCGGCAAGGTTACGCTGCGGTGGTGGAGCACAGGCAAACGTTCTTGGGCTGATCTCAGTGCCATGGATTGGGTTTGCAGGATCCCCATGTTTATTTTGCAGTGCAAGTGGAGTGCAGCACGCTATATCTTGTGCCGGGATGTGGGCGTCACTTCGACATACTTGGTCGCAGTGTGAGAATGATGGGGGTTGTATGACTTGAAACTGATATTAGTCCAGGTCAGCGGACGGTGGTCTCGCAGTATTCCTTTGTCTCCACCGTGCCTACGTGGTTAGTAGATGGGCGGGTCGGGCCGGTCGAGGGTCCTTTCGGAGCTTATCGTAGCTGGGACGGACGTGCGGGTTGCTGTAACATTCATGTCAGCCGGAGCCGCGTGTCGATGGGGGGATTGTTATACCCGTCTTCCTGGTATGTGGTTGAGTCGACGGCTCGAACACTCTCTTGGTCGTCTGGAGGTCCATTTTCGCGGTATTGCGGGGTTTGCAGTGGGGCATGCTCTAGGAGTGGCGTGGCTGTTACAGTTCCACTGGGCCTAGATCCGGCGTCTGCTGAGGTTTACAGTAGAGCAGTATTAAGGGGTTTTACGTTTGAAACATCGTGGGTTATTTTTACTATTGGGTAGATGATATATTGGATTAAGGGTGACAATTTGTGACGGGCTTTCAGGAGTACTTTAGTGTAAGGCTCGTAGTTTTTTGTGAGGCTATGAGGTTTAAGTCACTTAGTTGGGCTTAGTGTATCACCCTGACTTGAATTGGAGTATCAGTGGTAATCACTCGTATTGATTTCACAAGGAACATGAGGCTATTGAATATTTCAAGATTGTTACGCGTGATCTCATTGGTGGGGGGTCTATCCTGGGTGTATGAGGGATGGGTGAACCAGCCACCCTCCTTTTTGGTTGGCAACTTGCCTGAGGCCATGGTTTCTGTGAATATGAATGGACTTTGGTACTATTTGCCACATAAATGGAAGCCAGAACTCCATCACGAATTTCGGCGAATCGAGTGTACCGATAAGGTCAAATCAGCTGTCGAAATTTTTGCCTTTTGACCCCATCCCACAGGGGATCTGCAGATCCCATATACCAACAAACTACTGATTGATCCAAAACTAGTTCACAAAAATCCAGAATAATCCCCACTTAATTGCAGGAATATATTCTGTCCTGTTAATCATGGTGCAGGGATGGTTAGCTTTTATTACTGTTATTGAGTTTAACGGGCAGCCTAATTCCTCGTTCCCACCTGAATTCATAGATTCCTCAATATTCTCAAAAGTGAATTGAAATATCTCCATAAGTGGGGGAGTTTCGGAATGTCTCTTTCCATGTGCTATTTTAAAGCAGATCTGTCGTTACCTGACATTGGCCTCAACGCCTTCCGTACGTTACGTGACTATTGACCTTTAACGGGGCCTTATCCGGCGCAGTGTTAGATTAAACTGCAGTGGTCTCGTAGATTTTCCCTGAGGTGTAAGTTACTCCCTACCTCAGCTCTTACCACTTTCGCTCAACTTTTTCACGTTTTTTTTTATATTTGTGTCGTTCAGCCTATTCTTATATTTCCAACTGACTTGTTCTCATAATGTTTTTTATTTTTATAGTGCCTTCTGTGCTAAGCCTAGAATCGTTTTAAAAATTTCTCTAGTCACTTGTAATGTATCTCTTGAAAGATCCAATAGCTATGAAGATATTCATTCTTCAATTTACGCGCCCCTTCACTTACTCATCAATGCTATATTCTATTCTATCGGTTGATAGGGGGGGAAGTGTACATCACTTACCACCCTCCGATTTCGACTGAATAATCATCTGAATTGGAATTGGCTAAGGAGGTATTTCTGGAAGATCCATCCTAGACAGAGGAAGAATTTAAGTGATCGATTCCTAAGCTCACATCCATGTAAGTTACCTGTCGATGCTCGTAAATTATTAGTACAGAAAATAACTACATAAATAAGACTCCTGGGAGAACATACAAAGTTACAATATGGGTGAAATATGTCATATTAGGAGTATACAAGTTTTACATCATTTGTTTCATTCAGTTTTCTTATCATCATATAATTATATTGTACAATGATATTTTTAATATGCTTTACTCACATAGGCGGATTGGGGACAGTTCTCGTTGAACTGGGAGGATGAAAAAGATGTGGGTTTGACAAGAGTTCTCCATTGATAAAATATATTTCTACCAATTTTTGATGAAGAAAATAATTAAACACGTTTGCCTATGATGTCATGAATCACTTTTGAGTCCATCAGAAGTAGCAAGGTGCATCAAAATTGGCCGACAGCAATGTGTCTCATAGGATTGATTATTTAGATCTTCATAATGAGACCATGAACGTGATATTTCTGGTCGCGGTTTCCTTTCCAAAATTTTCAATGAAAGATTTTGTCTTCCTATCCAGTGACAATATAACTAATAACCTGAACCATAGGCGAGCTGACCGATCCTGGTTTTTCTTTTTTCAACACATTCTTGGGTGGTTTACGAGGTACACGTGTTAATTTATCTTACCGCACACCACTCGCCCAATTTACGACGAAACAATCATGGTTCTATTCGACCATGATAGTTAGACTTCCAACTTCCGCTACTTTTTAATATTTCTTGCCAAGGGGTGGAAGAAGCAAACCAAATACGGAATTTGAAAGGTACACAAAACCGGTTTGATGGAACATATATATAGTGTGCCTCTCGTTAGGATTTTCAATAATCCACATCGCCACACATCTTTCCTTCACATAATGGAAAGTCTCAGTATTAGAACCCAACACCTTCCGTACCGACCTACCGTTTTTCAGAGTCTTCTACCAAGAACGGTCTTGAAAGCGAACATTTGTAAATTGAAGATGCTGCTCTGAGGAACTAAGTGAGGAGAATTCTAAAATCATCGAATTAAAGGACGTGAAGACATAATCAAGGCTAATCAATTCCGGTTTTAAGATTAATTATTGAAAAACGTGTAGTCTAATGATGTGAGCATTGTTTTCACTCCCCCCTGAATGAGGCCTGACAGACTTTAGAACTCTTTTTTTTTCCAAACCACGCATTATTGAAATAGTATGCTTTCCATGCAGATTTTCCTTTTGTCTGGTTCTTCAGTCTTCAGTATTCATTTAGAGCACATTTGTTTTCAAATCTTACTCCTTTACGTTTGTTTTCCCACCTTTTTTCAAGTGACATTGGGTTATTTTTGTCCTTCCCTAATTGGACTTCCCGTCGACCAAACCCCTCGCCCAGAAAGATATTACTACATAAACTCACTTCGGCGAAGGCAGGCCTCCTGGACTCGGATTCTGTAGTGATAGGATATTAAACTATATTATGGCCCAAAAAAATGGAGATTTCGTAGTTTTCCTTATAACATGTGAAAAGTTAATGAGATTAAAAAATGTATATTTCTCAATGTTGTGCATGCTGTGCCTTGCTAGCCTTGCTAGTTGGTGTCTGTATATATAACAACAAGAGCAGGATAACCCCCCGGGGGTGTTTAGGAGCTATTGCTAGCGAGACAAGGTGCCCTGGTTATTCCCTCCTTTAACTGTTGGTCAGTCCCGGACCATCTTTTCCGATATAACTGCAACTTGCAAAGGAAAACGCACTTCAAGGGTAACTTACAAGGTAGACCTTTATTTACAACTTAACAATCGAACAGCCGAAACGGTGCTGAATAATCCACCTGTGGTCCACTCTCTTTTCTATTCATTTGTTGGGACTCGTCTCCATTCACGCAGACCCCTTCTGCTGAGCCTTGCCGTCTCTGGGGTCTCCAGGTGGGTGTTGAGGATATAGACAGTGAAACCAAAATCGTTTCAGTTTGTGATACTGTGTTTTACGTCACAAGCATCTGCTCGTTATTCCTACCACTGTAGTGCTCCAAAAATCGCTTCTACCCTAGGTTCCTGAAAGTGTCTCTATGTACGTAAAATCTCCTTCACTTTTCTCACAGGCATGCTGTAGCACCACTTCTCGTTTCTGCATAGATCTTCTTAAAGTCGGCACATTTTACAACGACTACTCATATCATGTTCCCGCTAAAACGGGTTCATTACACAATAGGTCTTTCAGTTTTGTGCCTGACCTTTCCACGACAATGACTTTGAGATCCGCCCGCTCATTTTACCACACTGCTCACCACTCTTCAATGACCAAGATGACCTTCAGCTTCACCCTTCAGCTTCAGCTGGATCATGGTATTTTTTTCATGTCGTCTCTTCGCAACGTTTTCCCCTGTTTCCATGATTTGGCCTAAGCATGGGTTCTATACCATGCGTCATTGTGAACAATTCTACCAAATCTTGTCTGTAAAGCCCTAGCTATACCTCTCACCTATCATATTTCCGGAAACCACTGCAGCACTGCTCTTGTCATGAAGGTTTATACAGCGACTATTCTTTCTCCATCTGGTGGTTAGAGATACCAGTTCTCATCACCCTCGCCAGGTCATTTGTTTAGGCACTTGCTGGTGGTTCTCTAGTCATACCCCTTGTTGCGTGTAGGGTTATCATAGGTTGTGTTTGATAGTTGGTGATTGAATATGGTGACATCTCCGTTTATGTTGCCCTCCTTCATGACAAAATTTAAGATCGAAGATCCTGCCATCAAAATTCAGGCTAGGGCAAATATGTCACCTGGGGGTGCTTGGTGTGAATACTGTGGCAAGGCAATGAGTTTGCCATAGTAGTTAGCATCTGTCTCATCCATACCACCTCTAACCCATGCAAGGAATATGTCATTGACATGTATAGAATAGATCGTACAACTTATCCATCAGCTACCATGCTTCTCTTAAGTGTCCCTCATCCCACCAATTCATAAAGGCCGGACAAAAGGCCATAGCTAAAGCAACACCTATTGCCCTCCATCCCTTCTGTTCGTACGCTTCTATGAATTGGCAAACGGGGTTGTCTATTTGTTTCAATGGTGTGATTGAGGCCATAAAAATAATCATTTACCCATTATGCCCTGTTATCTCTCCATCTTTTTGTCTCGTATGGAATGGATTCGTTTCACGTCATCGCCAGTCTTCTGCCACGGGTGGAGATTCTTAATGGAAGAAAGTGCTTGAACTCCGCCGGTATTTCCTTGCCAGTTCACTTTCAATGATTTTCAGGAAGAGGCCAAGCTCATGTGGTGCGCCCCTTTAACTGATGTCATTTTCTCCAACAAGGGAGGAGGGAGAAAAAGTTCGTTGCTGTCCTTCACCTGCGGCAAGATGGGCTGTTTCGGTCATAAAATTGTCAACTCGTGGGTGACTTCTGCGTTCTTTCAGTCCCATGTGAGAGTTGGATCATCGCTGCCATAGTTAATTGAAAGCTTTGTTACTCGAACACCAGGGCAGCCCGATTTTAACTCTTCCGGCCCCCATAGAATAAACAAAACCGCCTCCTTGAGAACTTGGGGTTCACAAGCACCAATCACCCGAACCACTAGGACCCAGGTTCTACAGAACAACTCACCCGGTTTCTCTCCGGACAATAACTCACCACCGCTGCAACAGCTAGCATATAAGGATGAATCCCACTACCACAGAAGATACTATAATGATTGTGGAAATCTCTTCATTGTTGTCAGGGAGGAAATCATAAATAGGGTAGACGAGAGATGTAAATGACAGTTGTAGTGCGTATGGTCGGAAGTTTGGGTTGCAGTCACACACGCCGGGCGGGAGATTTCGCGCGATTAATATTTAACGAAAGTGTGGTGAAGTGAATGCGTAAGCAGACAACCTATACATGTCAGCCTTCTCACAGCCTACTGAGTGGAATTTGAAATTCATGGAACATCCTCAACATTGTGGGATTGGACATCGCGACCTTTCCTAAGGTTGGACGCGCTTGCAATTTTGGTCGCCATGAAGAAAGATAGATCTCTGTTTTCAAAAATAATACTATCCCTACACAACAGAAGGGTTTACAATATGGAAAAAACGTCACTATTGCCCTAAATCATGGGTCCAAAGAATTTGGTACAGCGCGTTAGTTTTGTTACCATGCCTGACGTATTCCTATTGAAGATTTACAAATAGACTAGACGATATTAAGCTACACCACTTGATATTAAGAAAACAGGCGTCAGTCCAGGTGAGAGGTTCTGATATAACCAAACACTACATCCCAAAAGAGACAGTGCGAGGGGCATTCGACAAGAATTATTCGGCTTTGCTATCCAGTTAATAAGAATCGAAAAAAACTCTCGGAATAACTCTAGCCTAAGCATGTTAAAGTGTGGAGCCGATACAGCATATCTTGGACAGGACACAACACAAATGAGATAGCGCCAAGAAACATCGGGGAGTCTAGTTCATTATTCCAAGACCACTAGGGAGAAAGGTGTGCCTCCAATCATTCGTACACGGGAAAATGAAGAATTACCATGGTTCCACCCTCAGTCCCGAATCCTTCTCCAACGAAGAGTCAACGCTCAACTATTGACGCGGAATAAGGTAGCCTCGGACGTAGAGACAATCCTGTCGATGCAAATACTCCTCATTCATTTTGTGTTCGTGAAGCCAATGGTGATGACGTATAGAACCGTTGCCCTCGTTCGATGTTGGTACTGTGGCGCTAGCGTATACGCAACAGGAATTGATGGACCCGTCTGCGGTGACTCAACCATCACACCCGATGTCGCGTGGGGGGGAACCCAGCCGATTTCCGTCATATACTACGGCTATATTCACTGGCGTCTTGCAGCTTGTGCAGACCATGTCAACGCCTGGTCTTCGGTATCTATGACGATCAGAATTCAGTGTTTCCGATTGGACGTCAAAAGAACATCAGCATTGTTGGTGAAACTGAAAAGTGGATTCATCAAGTAGGAAAAAAAAAGATATCCCAAAGTGAAAGCATCGAGGGAAATTTGTACCTCTATTGGAGTATGACGATATATAAAATTGTGAGTGTGTATATAGCAGCTAAGGTCTCCTGTTGAACTCGTGTCAACGACATATGAGGACGCGAGTGTTTAGCGTACATGGCTAACCAGTAGACTAAACCGACTGAAAACAAAAGGCGCAGTAAAAAAAAAATTGATCGTATTAGAACATTAATGGTAGTAGAAATGGCATTGCTAAGGGTAGATTTGGTCATGTATTACCTCAACATAAACAGAGATGTTGGGAGAATCGAAGGAAGCGTCATTCCTAGTCAGCGCGCCTCTCAATTAGGCCTGGTTCTTAGACGCGCCTGCATTGTTTAATTATCCTGCCCCCGTGCAACATCATTTTAATTCACCAATGGCCGAGCCGTCGCTGTTCATTACGTTCAACGAGGTGAAGGAGAATACCAATATAATTGGCCATGCCAGAACCGCTACTATCCGACCTCCGCCATGCATTGTCGGCATGTCGATTGTTCCGCCGCCCTCCCCTAGGATACACACGACTTGTAATAGAGCTCCAATCCACCCGGGAGTAATTCAACAGATCACATACGTTCATTTCGAGAAAAAAAAAAAAAAACCAAACAAAAGATTTAAAATGTCGCCTCTCCTCTGGCTCTCCTATGTACTATGCAAAGTTCTCAGCTCGAACTCTCAACTCTATTGTTACACTTGGGTTACGTCTGAATCTGGATCTGAGTGGAAGTTCGCATATTGACATTGCTACATGTGTTTCTCAGAAACAGTAGCTTTCCCTCCCTCCACTCTCGTAGCTGATTTAAGGCCCAGTGTTTGTTTGCGACTTACAAAGATCAAATCCGTTCACAGCACAGCTAATCCTTAGAATGCCTTGCTTCTCCTACCCTTTCAAACCTCCAGGTTTTTTTGAGTCTAGTGTTAACAAGCCTCTCCTCTTTCTCCTATTCCTCCCTTTTTTTCCATACCGGGGGCCTCGTATAGGTGTGTCCTTGGCTCTTTTTCTCATAAAATTTTGTTTGTAGGAGCATTATGAGCGAAAACCTGCTCGTCGTTTTGGTGGCAAAAACAGAAACGCACATTTGCCATTTCATCCTGCCCACTTCGGTTAGATTAGCAGAACCCTGGTCGTCAGGACGTCGCTCGTAACCAGGTCTCTTCCCTATAGGGACACTGGGCTATTCTCGAGATCTGCCAGTTTCTTGCAAGAGGGGGGGGGGGGGGGGGCATGAGAGAATTGGCTTCTGACGTTATCTATCGTTGACTTCTGGACGACCGTCTTCATTTCCTCCATGCGCCATGTTTAAATCGAACAAGTGGAACTGTTTGGTTGAGGTATGAAAAATGTAACTAAACGATAAGTGATCATCAACAATTTGACACAAGATTTTACACTGCGCACTGTGAGCAATCATGAAACATGAATGATTTATATATCTTCGCTTGGAAAATTCTTTCAGGTTTCTGTCTATTAGTGACGCTCACCATAAGTGGAATCGACCTCCGACTGCGTCCTTCTTTCTTTCTTATCATTGATGTGTTGCCATCTTCTTTCGGGCCACCCAGGGCAGCACCGACCTCATGTCGACAGTTCCATCGGACGCAAGTACTCGAAACACGGTGGTACCATATCTCGGTAGGGGGGTAACGTCCACCGTCGACTGTCCATTCTAACTTGAGTCGGCTATGGCCACTTCATGCAAGAACAGCGAAAGGGTAACGGCATTGTGACGGTTTCAATAAGATTTCACTTCCGTGAAACCATCCACTGTATAAATCCAGCTGGAGGAACTATTAAAAGTAGAGTGTGATTTTTTCTTCATATAACGAAAAACGGGTAAGGGGCTGAAATACTTTTTTCTGTCCGCCTCACCTGTTTCATGGAGCTGCCGAGGAGAGTGTGGGACTACTACACTCTCCACACAGTTCGATTGTGGTGATAAATAATTCCGACGTCGTTGAACATGGTAAACTGAGAAACCGAAGTGTTGAGGAATCATTCACGCATCAAATGAATACAATAAATCACCATGAAGGTTCACGTTTTAATGATCGAGTTGCGTGCAGGTTGACATGTGGTCAAATGCAGTCAAAGATAAGCGTCAAAAAGAGTATAGGAAGCATAATTGGCATGTACAGGTATGTAAAGTCCACAAGCTTATGATTGAGGTCCAGGTCACATTTTGCCAGACCTATCAACTGAGTCATGGAGGCAGTGTTCCGTCTGAGCATGGTAGGTTATTGGTGGATGCATTTAGTTACCGTTCTCACATCAGTATAATACGATATGTGTGTAGATTACTTTTCGAAAAATGTGAATATGATTGGGACCGTGCAAAATGTGCATGGTTCACACAATTGTTCGGTCGGAGAAATTCGGAAACGTTCGTTCTACAAAGGATGATCAACAAGAAGGAAGTCCTTTAAAAAATTGCGGGACGAATTCTATTCGTTCTGAGGTATCCATACTTCTTTAAATGTGTGGCTGGTGGTCGTTCATGGATATGAACAGTTCTCTAAACTAGTTCTCGATAGGCTAAATATTATATCGCTCGTGTAAGAACAAACAAAAAAAAAAACCATCGGCAATGACCAAGGAAAAGAGCGCAAAAGTAATCCCAAAAGTAGTGAAAGGTAAAATGTATTAAAAATGGTTCCATTGTGAGCTGGTTAAACCCGATAGCACGAAAGGCGACGGGCAGCACGTTCATGTGTAGGCTACATAGAGGCCGCAGTGGGCAAGTCCCCTATGGTATGTATATCGATATCTTTAGTTAGGTATCTGATTTACCTACTGACAGGATGCCGCAGAATGGAGTAATCTATTATTTTTCGAGGAAACAGTTTAATGAGAGACCATGTATAAGGCGAAAAGTTGTAGGCTGCGACATTTCGACGATGGGATTGACTTTCGTTAGACTTCATTACCATTTCAGTGTATAGCTAAACGTATTGTCTATATGGTCTGTTCGCACAAGTGAAAAAATCCCTAAACTCGTTAGATGGAGAAGAGGGCCTGGTCAGATGAGTACTCGTTAAAAAAAAATACTCGTAACCTGCTGCCGTCTCGCTGATCGCTCAGGACAAGGACTTGGAGCAGGGACAAACGAGGGGCAATTCGAAAGTGGTATGATGACCCACACCGCCAAAGAGGATTGGTCTGATCCGTGTACCAGTGAGGGATTAGCAGCTGGCAATAGGTGTAGTATGCAGGTCTGCACCTGCTTGGCCTTGATAGGACCAATTCTCTTGCTCTACACATATATATTATACAATGTAGTTAATGTTATTAGCAGACAGCTCTTTTACGGAACTTCCACGAGTAGTGTTAATCGGTACTTCGAAATACATGCGTATATTCATAATGTGGGGATTTGCGTTACGGCTATGTACAGGGGTAATTTTACTCTGCGAGATCAAAACCCGCCCACGAGGAAAATGACAGGAAGACCGATGGTGGTGTATCACTCTTGTCTGTGCATACACCCAGCGGTAGCGGCTGTACGTCACAGTGGAGGCGCAAAGGATCACCCTCTACTGCGTCTACTCGAGTACAATTCTGCAGAACCCATCGGCAGATATCGCTACACCAACCGCATCGATAATTATTTTTAACATGGTCATGATAGGAGTCAAGTTTTTCAATATCGAATGGTTCAGACTCCTACGTCGTTTAGAGAATCCCTTACACTGGGAGCTGACGAAATTGTTCGTTGGAAACCAGCTAATACGGAAATTATACAAACGAAGTGAAACTTACTTTCATCGTCTTGGATATGTTCCAATGCAGATGAAAAAGTGCACCATGCGTACCAGGCCGCTAATGTCGTGTGTTCAAACAGTTTACAAATATAGCAGAGATGAGACGAATGAAAGCTTCAATTAGGTCAATGAGGCCGCAGAGACGACGAAAACTGCCTTTATACGGGAGCATGGCTTAGTAACATAAGATAACAAGTAAACGGGTTCCGTATATTTTTTTTTTTTCCAATTTTGATACCCACCCCCAACGGGGAATAACTTGCTTAGCTTTTATCGTGTTGACTGACTCATAGTGACGAATGACGAACAAACCTCAAAACTTGTAATAATCCACCATTATAGAAAAACCATCACCATATTTTTGCAAAGGTGACAGAAAATTTTACCGATCGTCTTGTTTAGGAGATAGAAACCATCTGCGAATCCGACTTCAACTCCATCAGGTGCGTGTCATGACAAGTTTCTGGCAGATTTTGAATCGTGAAATTGGTCATCACAAGTCACGTCAAATCAACATACTTAACTGTGTGTGCACTATACGTAATGTTGCCACGGCTAAATGTCTAGAAAGACTGGAAAAGCTTTGACATTTCTTGAGGAACTCTAGGTTTCATCATAATCAGTCCGGACACCATATGAGTTTGTGACATGTTGCTTGCTGGGGAGTCAGCGAGAGTCTAACAATATTAACTCGCTGCGCAGCACAGGTCCCGTTTCAACAACCTGCGAAACAATATGGGTTTCGAGTATTAAGGCCTAACCTGTCGAATAACTGAATTTGCGACGGTTCAGAATTCAGTAAAAGATACCCCGCCCGAAAGCTTCGAACAGTCGAATAAAGCTTACCTAGGCCTACGTGGACTTTCGCGTATATCGCCTGGCACCAATTCACGACCCCCGAGTGAGAAAACAATAGCATGCCCAGGACTGTAAGTTTTTATTTACCACGTATTGCATATAGGCCTACAGGCGCAGTTCAATTCCCACGTGGCAAACCGCTGTCACAATTGTAGGCTACAGGTCAAACGCTATGTGTGTCGCGATTTATGTTGCAGGGTATGATTAAGTACAATGAAAACGACTTGCCGGTTCTTGCTCTTCGGTCGGGGAATCATTTGAATTGCAAAAATCTCGACAACGAATCAGTGATTTGTTTAAAAAGCACGAAATATGAGATTGGAATGTTTTCTTTCAAATATTCAGTTCTTGTTTGGTGCAGCGGGCTGTATAGAATTCCTGACCGATTTCAAATAATTGACTGAAAAAAATTGCTAGAAATGAAGATGGCGACTCATGAATAATATTTATAACTACTCGGGGAAAAAATGGGCTTCACCCGTTCTGACCAAGCCCCGCACTGTTTGTTAAGAAACGTATTTCTGCCAGCAAGTTCAGGGCTGATTAGTTTGTATTTCCATCTTTCAAGGCTGTTTAGCGCATTGAGATCCGGGAGTATGCGCTTTATAAAAAAGAAGATACAGACAAAACCGCGAACAATTTCCGAAAAGGAGTGGGTGTACATAATATGGACTACTGGGGTATTTGTGAAGTGCGGGACTAACTCCCGTTGCCCAACTCCCTGCACGGTCCTCCTGGTTGCGCGATCACCGGTTAGTTGTGCTATATTGTACAGATTGACTTGAAGTTACCAGGCCCAAAGGAAAACGCAAATTAAATTTCCAAAACGGAATAGGTGTTGAGGTTGTGTTTATTGGACCAACTCACATGTACGCCACCACGAAATTCAAGATAATCCCAAAGGAGAGACGGATACCCCTTTCTAAACTCATTGATTCGAAAGAGCGACAGATTCAAAGTTTAGAACGAAAACCGAACAGCAGAAGTGAAATATTTTGGGGAGTAAAATGCTTCAGGCCCACCAGAAATAATTCTCTATGCCACTGATCCGAAGCAGCGAATATCGAGTTCAGATCGGAAACTCGACACAGCAGGAGTTGACCATAGTTTGGGCAGGCAATTGAAGAAATTTCATTACTTATATTATTTATTTATTATTTGTTATTAACATGTATCATCATCTCATCATGACCGTCAATAAAAGGTATCATAAACTCATTAAAAAATCATCACGTGCGTCAGTCACAACCACTGATAACCATCTCATCATTAGCCGCCATTACCATCCGTCATAACCTCATCACTTTACCGTCGGTTGCATAACCACTTTAACAATCGCCTTATTGCGTCACATTTTTGGTTTATTCATGATCTCATTTATCTATCGTCACATAACCGTTTCAGTCATCACCCCGTCGTTTGCTGTCACACAGATATTCATTATCCCCTCATAATTTGCCGCAACATAATCATCATCATCATATATCGTCATGTTGCATCACCGTACCATACAACCACTAGTTGTCATGACATCGTTACCCGTTCTCGCTTTCCACACGTTCTTTAATGAATTTTGGTTCATCTATGATCCTTCCCACAGTTTACAATAATACAATATATTGTGTCAGGTCAGACGGGTACATGGAAGTTTGCACGTGGACGAATGTGTAGATTAAACTTCAAGATCAGTGATGCCTTCTTCATAGCTTCTGTCATCTCATCCGGCTGCATTTGGCATGCTGGGGAATTGGCACGGAAAACCTTGCACTACTCTGACAAGGTTTTGTCATCTCAGGATCCTGATGCTTGAAGCTGCATGACCTGCTAAGATGCCTAAGAAACATCCCATTGCAGTCATTACAGGAATAGTCATGCGTGACTTTTTCTCAGGTGGCTGTCGACATGCGATCAGTTCCCTTGCCTATTTCTAGCACATTATAGTTGTGTGCCCTGTCCCTCTGACACGAGTACTTGAAACAGACCTCTCCTCATTGCAAATCTCTTATTTTGGGAAAAGCGGCCTTCAAGATCAGCGATCCTCTTCCCCGCTTGTGTATATCATTGGCTTCATTTGGCCACAGCAGTGGCCAGAAATTCCTACTGAAAAACTTGTGAATTTTGTGGCGTTCCACTTCCCTGGCCGATCTTCGATGGCTATTTATGGGGGGCATCACCCGCCACCGTGTGCCTGACCCTTGTATGTGCACCGTGCTCTCACCCAATTTTCAACAAGTGGTCGCACAAAATAAATTGATTGCCGAAAATAATATTTTAGATTTGCAAATGGACCAAGTCTTGGCCATAACAAAATCACAGGTCCCGCCCCAGGTGGTAGACTTACTTCCGTCACCTCAACCGCCTCCCCTGCAAAGACAACAAAGTTTACACTTTTGGGGATCCATCGAAAAATACATGGAATGACATTGACAAGCAGAATTGGGGGCCTCCTGGCTTGCAGTAACGATGCCACAAACCGTGTGCATCCATACAGTATAGTGATGTATGTGCACCCAACTTTCAACAAGTGGTCGCACAAAATAAATTGATTGCGAAAATTTTTAGATTTGCAAATGGACCAAATTTGCCATCAAAAAAATCACAGTCCCGCCAGGTGGTAGACTTACTTCCGTCACCTCAACCGCCTCCCCTGCAAAGACAACAAAGTTTACACTTTTGGGCATTCCCATCGAAAAATACATGGCATGACTTGACAAAGCAATTTGTGGCCTTCCCTGGCGCATATCCGATGCCACAACCCCGTGGCATCATACAGTTATATTATAGTATGTGCACCCAACTTTCAACAAGTGGTCGCACCACAAAGAAAAAAAAAATACAGATCCCGCAGGTGGTAGACCTCAACCCCCGCGGCCTCAATCTCCACATTCACCCTCAAGATAGCGATTGTATGTAGTTCCGATGAAGGAGCGACCACCAAGCTGTAAGCCAGTCTCATGCAAACGATAGGATTGAAGGAAACCCTCTTTACTTGATAATTTCGGGCATTTTTTTTTTTGTTTGTTAAGGAACATCATCAGTGTCCTCATCAAGGCCCATCATATGCTGAACACTACCGACATAAATACCGCCGCTCGTAGCGCGCAAAAAAATTGAAAATGGACCAGCAGAATTCACTACTGATCATTTTACTTCCATCATGCCTTTGTTTTAAAACCGGTTTGCTGCTGGATATGTCGGATACGTGTCAGCGAAATAGCATTGTCGGGGGCTCAATATTGGGGGGGGGGGATGCATGGCGTCCCTCTTAAAACAAAATATTTGGGGTACCCGTCCCCCCACCCCCCCCCCTCCCCTCTCCCCCATGATCGCCGCCCTTGTCATGCGTTGACTTTTCTTCTCAGGTGGCTGTCGACATGGATCAGTGTCTCCTTTCCTGATCTAGTCACATTATGGTGGTAGCCCCCCCCCCCCCCCCTTGTTCCACGGTAGGCTTGAACAGACCTCTCCTCCCTTGCAAATCCCGTACTGTGCATAAGGACAGCCAGCAACTGTCAGATTCATCAGCGTGCTTAATCCTAAGACGGCAATGTGAATGAGCCATGTCGCAGTAGACGGGCACAATGCTTTTTTCAATGCAATCGCTTTCCCTTTTTTCTTTGTTAAACGTTTGACCTCTCTCAGTTTAATTTTTTAAAACCCTCTGCGGAACTACATCCTACCAGCACAAAACGTTACACTCCCCCTCCCCCTCATACTGATTCACAAATAACATGCAGCCCGAAAAATATGGAGTGAATGGTTGCATTTCCAAAGAGTGCTGCCAGTTTGTAAAAAAACCAAGCCGTAATGATATGTGAGCGTTGAGGAGTCCCCACCCGAGTGTTTATGGTTAGAATGGGCCAGATGGCTTATATCTGTAAAAAGGCCTCTGTACACATCTTGCCGTACATTGCGGAAACGAAACATCATTGATCAAACTGACGTGGATCAAAACACTTTTGTTTTGAAACTCAATCACAAACCGACAAGTTGATTCATCATTCATAGGGCGCTTAGGCCGTATGGCTAATTAAATGCACGCAGTTTCACCGTGAGCCTATAGTAGAGAGACCTATATCCAGCAATATCAAGCAGTGTTGATGAACATTGTTCGGTTTAGAACTTCTCATTTGAACAAAGCCATTCAGCAATGATGCTCTAGCGCTCTCAGTAATCACAGAGCCTGTTGCTAGTCCTCGCATACGACGTACTGCAGTGGGTCGAAACCTACCATACTACCATAAAAACGAAAAAGCAAGAACAGGGGGTCTAAAAAATGCAACCGATTGATTGGGAGCTGGAAGTAAGTGACATTTTCATCAGGACGTTCCACTGTGAGATATAGGCACAATCATTATAGTATTGCTACAGTACAAGTAGCGTAATGATGTATCTCCAGTTCAGACTACTATGGCGCAGCCCCATGTTTATTCGACTAATTTTGCCGGTTTGTTATAAGTATTACCAGGCGTGAACGCCGTCTCACAGAATCCCCACGAACGGTGACCTGGGCCCCCACCCCTATAAGAATAGGTGGTTTTTACGAAGTGTTTTGTAGATGAAGTATTACACTATCAGCATGATCATATACGTGTTTTGTAGAACGAAAAAAAAAGTATTATGTCTCTATTTTGCACGAACGCCCCAAAAAGTGTAGAGCACTTGGGGCTTTGCGCGCTATGTTATTCCTAAGTCTAACTGATCTCAATGACCTGCATGGACAATCGAACGATCTTTTCAGTTCCAGCCAATAGATCCTGCTCTACACTTGTCCCTGTGCCATGTCAAGGAAACCCTTTATATACATCGTGAGTTAATGTGTCCAGCGTTAATAATTAATGGGGAAGAAAATTATTTAGTGGGGGACTTTTGGTTACGATGAAACGGTCTTTATGATGTTTGCTAAAATGAACCGAGAGGGAAATCAGCCACGTATCAATTTACAATGCTTGCTTGAGTACCGATCATGAAAAAAAAGCATATCAGTGAGCTAAATATGCATTCCATTTATCATTACTCGGTATCAACGAAAACTGTAGCATTTTCTGACCTAATCAAGCTCGACGTCACGTGTGCATTCGTTTAATTCCGGAACTTTCTTGGCTCGTTTTTCCAGATCGTTTTCAGCCTCATGATCAGTTTGTGAAATGCTGTCAGATCGTTTTTAATGCCCATTGTCATTATCTTTCCGTCTCGTTAAGAGCGACCCACGAAGATAACATGGCATAACATTTCCCGGTAAATTTACGTTAGTAGTAAGTTTATACTATCTGTTTCGCTGCGGAGACATTATTAGGACGATATTATATTCGAGGGTGAACATCTCGAACCCCCCGCTAAAACTCTATGAATATTATTGCTAGACCTAATGATGGTGAATGATTTATCGGTGTATTCTCCATACCATCAAATCCCGTAAACATATTTGAATTTTGAGTGGGTTTATACCATTATATTCACATATTTGTACGAACATCAACTCCTACCACCGTCATTACTTCACATTCGTCCAAGCCTGGAAAAAAGGAAACTCGTTGAAAGAAACATCGATTAACCCATGCGTCTTCGAGGGCTGATGTTGGGTCGTATTAAAATCTTATCCCAATGCAATCGGCAACGAGTTTATAAGATGTTGTCCAACATGTGTCTATTTTGGTCTGAAATGGACCTCACTCCTGGCAATGTAGTGTGTGCCAAACAACTCAGGTCAATTATTCATGCGGTCTTCTTTTACAACATGGGGAGAACGTGAGTTTATTAAAATTTGTTGATCTTCTTTCATATTTGCCCCACAAACTAGTGTTCCCAAGTCTCATTTTCCAAGTGGCTGTCGCTTCTCTTGAATCTCACTAGTGAGTAACTAACATCTTCCTGTTGGAAAGCATGTTTCGATGGTTTTTTATTGTTAAACAATTTATGAATGATGGGTGCTATATACACAGGTTTTTTCGAATCTATCAACCTATTCATCACACATTGTATTGCTTATTATTGACTTGAGAGTCTAATAATTATTGACCCAAACCGGACCTATCTGACAGAGAATCAATATTGTAGCTGGTATGATTATTCAACGCGAGTCAGATCTTTTCTGAACAACCGTTTACCTAGTTCCACGTCCGTTCGACATCATTGATTGTTCCTTTCACTAAAAAAACTGGACCCTTGAGTTCGCGTGTTGCAACATGGATCATTCAGTTTGCCTGCAGTTATGGTTCATTGTGATGGTATTCACCAGAATCGGTAGTGAGCCTTACATTGCGTAACCCAAGGAACTCAACTGGAATCGGAGGCCTATATTAGTGTTCTTCCTACTGTACGGATCCCCAAAACAAACCTCCGATGAAATTCCAGGGTGTTAATCTTTGTTGGTGTTTTCCATGGACTTCGCTGCTCCCGAATATCTTGACCTGATAATCAATGAGGGGCACAGCCGGAAGGATATCACATAGTTTGAAAAATTGATGCCAATCTCAGACCGTCGAGTTATCAGCCATCCAGACCACCAAAGAATCCAATGGTCCTGACATTCTTCCTGCTAGTGCTATTCAAGCGCTGTGCTCCTATTTATAACAAGCTCTAACCTTCTCTAATCTTCTTGAATCTTTCTTCCATCCGGAAGCTCGCCCCATGAAGTTCCAGTCCCAGAAGGCGACAAATCTATCCCTAAACGAAAGCTATCGGCCAAAAGAATGGGACTTCTCAGTTCTCAAGGTCGTGATCTATATCACTTGGACTAACGTCTGCCCTACGTAGAAATTTAAATAGGGCCTTGATCATCAGAATGATTTCCGCCAGCCAGGTCACCAGGTGCCCCTCTGACCTTCGCCACCTATATCTGGTCAACGTTCTTGGACCCGGCTGGTGAACGTCGAGTGATTGCTCTGGGTCACACATTTCTTAGGTTTTGACGGGTCTGGCCAGGGGATTCATGGCCAAGCTCTCTATATGTTCGGTTCCATCCTTATCTGGTCAGCTAGATTCCTTTGCGACGGTCAATAAGCTGTCCGTGTTGAGGGTTCCATTCTTCAGTAATCATCCTAGCAGATATGCCCAGGCTCTGTGATCTCACCCTACTTGTATCTTCATTTCATCGATGACATTCTTGATCTGTCTCTTGCCCGTGTCTCCTTCGCTGATGACAAGGCTTTGATTCAGTTTCACCACCTCGTAATTAAGCGTCAGCTCACTGCTAATTTTAATGGAAACCTCCCAACGGTAACGAACTGAGATGAGAGACATTGCATTCAATTCCCTGAAAACTGAGCAAGCCCATCATCACTCGCAAGCGTGGACAAGGTCTCCAACTCGACCTCGACTCCATGTTCAGCTGTGGGTTTACGTCTTGAATTTGATCCGAGCTGAAGTAGTGCCTCTCAGAAACTCAAATTCGCCGACGGACTTGAGTATACTCCCACGTGTGGGAGGCGCCTCGGTACAAATTATTGGTAACCTCGACGAGCTCCAGATTGAGGCGTTAGAATCATGGGGAGATGTTTCTATCAAGCTATACTTTAATCTCTTGAGAATCGTTACTGTTAATGCTCTCCCCCCCCCCTCCTCTTCCCCACCCACACCCCTCTTCTCTCTCTTTCTCATTTTGGACACTGCTCTCTAGAGGGAAGAACTACCATGCTACACTCTTCGCTAGCTCGTGTACGGAATGACAATGGTTCATGAATAGTCGAACAAAAATATCAAGGTATCTGAACTCAATATCAAAGTGTTTTAATATCAGACAGTCAAATCAGAAACAAGAAAAATCAAACATGTCAAAAAGTTACATCAGCATATCAAAGAAATATCGGAGTGTTAGGAAATAATAACGCACCTCAAAAATTTGGTGATTAGGAGGCAAACGCCAAGAATTTTAACGAAGCTGATATTCGATTGTTTTAATCATTGCACAAGCGGTTCATGCAAGTATCGTAATATCAAGCGACCGGTTTGTATTTGCACACGTTCATATTTTGCACACGGCACCAGCGGGCAAAAAGTTTACTTCCGCGCGTACGTACCTTCGTACACACATGAATACGGATTGGCATCAACAATACCAGCAAGCATGGACCGTACGCGCATACGGGTCAGTTACAGCACGATAACCCAAGTGAATGAGTCACTGGATAAAAATTAGAATATTTTGTATGCAATTCTGTACCTCTGCCGGTTGTCAGAGGCGTCGTTATTATAGAAGGAAAAGCTCCCATCGACAACACTAGATGTGGGTGATTCCTCCCCATGTCGGCGAACCCTTCACACTCGTTTAGCAGGGTTCGATTTTCCAGGAAGGGTTTGAATTCCACAAAAAAACATAAAATTAAAAAAAGGGAGGCTCGATTGCCAGGGGTTCAGACGTACAAAGAACCCCTCCCCCTGCATACGGGCCTGACTGTTGGCAGTTGTATGGTTAGTAAGGATTGTGAGAGAATATAAAAGTTAGGGACCCTAGAAGTCGATGGCCTTGCAATCAGTTGCGATCTCGTTCGAAAGGGGACAGAATCTCCTATGTCGCGTAACGCTTTCACTTGGGAACATTCGCCACGAGGTAGTCAAGTTTCTACAACCCCTGACCGACGTCACCCAGGCCCAGCGAAAAGGGGGGGGGGGACTTCTTTCGAGATCAGCGGTTTCCACAAGTGTCGGTTGTGTAGATGGTAGTTTGTGGGATACACGGGTGTAACTTCGGCCCGAACGGGTATGGTAGGGGAGTAGGAAGCGAGGACATGCAGTGAACGTCCACCTGATATGGTTTGGTTGCCACAACCATCAAAATTGATCAGATCTCTAAAGGCAACTGCAGATGAATTTTTAAAGGTGCGAACATAAAAACTGAATAAAAGCTGAATGCGTCGGTCCAAAAGTAAGTTCATAGGACTGTTCCGTACGGAGTTATACTTATAGTCCTTTGAAGTTTGTATGTAACGTTATCCAGCCAAAGCAAGGATTCTTGTCGGAAAGCGGTAGCTTTTTATGACCGGAAAAAACCCTTTGCAATCCCGCAGGTGGGGGGTCGTTGAGAAAGTTTTGGGGGAGTTGACCCCCTCGTCCCCCAGCGGTTGCCCCACCCTCAGTTCCTTGCGATCCGCGAGAGTGATTGAAGACCGCTGATGATGAGGGCATGCTTGAGTGCTGGATGATGTCATCAGAAGACTAAACACGCCCTCGCCCACCGAAACATGAGATATAGGACAATTTTCAATAAACGAGGATGCTCACTTTGGCCACCGTGCCTCATAAGTCATATATTGAGCCTATCGCGGCCGCTACACAATACGCAAGTTACTGGTACCGACCACTAGGCTAGTAATCAGAAATGATCATTATATACAGACAATGTCCCGGTTAATGGGACTAGGCTAGTGGTGACTTCGATGCATGATTATGCTATCATTCTGACCTCAGAATGACCTCTGGTTACCCTGAGGAGGACCTTCATGAGTTTCATTAGTCGAACCACACACCAAATACCACAAATGACGTCACACACGTATGAGTCAATAACCAGGGACCATACGTCCCCCCCCCCCCTCTGTACACAGTGGTTATTGAGGGCACTAAGAAAAGCCAAATCAGCACTTTTAAAAACAAGTGGAGGACGTCTGCGTTCTGTTTCAGACGTCCTGTGTTGGACAGTGTTTTTACAAAGAGAGATGTCCCAAGCGAATGCGAATATGAATGCACCACGACACACCCACACACCAATTACGCCCCCGTATATCCCAGACTTTTGATCAATCATGGGAGAAGTATCTAACACCCATAAGATCCCCCATTTTGGTCGGAAACCAGATAAAACTATATCCACCAAGTTTTTGTTGTTAATCCATGGGAAGTAAATAGCACATGGATGATGCAAAGTTGACCTGATGGCTTTGAAATGACTTCTAACTTTGGTGAGGAACATGTAACTCCCATCCACCAAGTTTCGTTCAAATATGAACAAAGTTTGGAAATCGCATTAATTTCGCAAATTGACCTCTGATGACGTTGGAATGACCTTCCACATTTTTCGGGATCAACTCTAGTCCCAAACCACCAAGTTGTCCAAATTTGACGAAGTTCGAAAAACCGCATAATTCGCCCAAATTTGACCTTCGATGCTTGTGAAAGGGACCTCCACATTTAACGGGATCAACTATAGTCCCTACCCTCAAAGTTTCGTTCAAATTTCCGACTTAACTTGAAAATTCCATAAAAAATAAAAGTGTTTTTTTTGCAAATTAGCGCCCCCCAACATTGCAGTTGATTGCCCACTTTCGACTCATCCGAGATTCACTAGGGTGGATCATGTGTCCAAAGTTTCAGATCAATCGGATAAAGTGTAAAGGAGTTATGCGCTAAGCCTGAAGTGTCCGGCGCGGCGCGGAGCCTGGGGACGGCGGCGGCTACACACACAAAACCATAAGATCCCGGACACTTCCAGTGTCGGCGGGATACGTTAGGCAATAAGAATCGTCAAAAGAAGTTGGTCGCTGAAGTCATCCATGATCCGAAAAAAATGCAGGGTTTCCGAGCACCGTGAGTGGTGTCCTGAACATGCAGATACATTGTCCAACGAATAGAAGCCAATTCAAGAGCTGTCCTGATGAGCACCCGCACCCCGTAAAAAGAATGGTATGGTTCATGAAACTCCAAATTTCTTGACTGCGATTGCCCTGGCCATTCCATTCTCAGCCCCTTCACCCCCTTATCCCCAGATGGCATTTTGTGCAATGAATAATTGCAATTCGGTGATATTGTGTTGTCATATTATATTCCATTTACTTCAGCAAACAATAAATCAATAAATAAATTATTCAATGAATATACAGAAACAGGAAGTTGAAAAGAGGAAAAGAAGCTGGTCGAAGAAGGGTTGTAACTTGGACCTTGCTACAGGGTCTACTAACCAAAAAAATGCTTCAATTGGTCCTTGTCAAGAGCAAAATGATTCCATGGAGTTAGGAATTTCAAAATATTCTTTCAAAAAAGTTATGGCCTGAATGAAGAGAGACCATACATGTCAGAATCGCCCAAAAATGAGCGGAGGGGGACGCTAACATGAAATATTGCCTATAAGTGCCACAATCAATTCTCTTCATGGGGGATTGAGAGACAACCGTACATGGAATGTAGGTGGGTCGTGTTATCGGTATTTATAACAAATAACACCAAAAGTGACAAAATACCCTTGTTCATCATTTTCTCTAAGAATTCCATACCAAGCACAGGATCTGTCCGCTCAGTAGAAAGGTTTTCAGCTTGATCAGGCGTTTTCGGGGCAAGCTTCTGGCTAATCCGATATTGGCGAGAAATTACATTCTCTCACTTCTTTTCACTCAAATCTCCATAATTTCACACGCACCACCAAACCATTTTTTTTTCCTAAAGCTAGCCTTGATCTGTTCAATGATGCTGTACTCGTTGTGTCAAGTGGTAACTACTCATTGATCTCAATTGACCTTCACCACTACACACACCAAAACAAGTGTTCATTTCACTCACGCATCACGATTGCAGAGTATGGAAAGGGGCAAATTCCATACGCGCGGTGAACATTTTGTGAAGACTTTGTCCTTAACGGCACCAAAAATTTGTATGGTTGGGATCACTAATCGCAAAATTGTCGTTGTTACTAACGTTAAAGTGGTTCAATACCGGAGCTAGTGACTTAATGGACCACCAGTGTTCCTCCAAAATCCATGAAACAATGATTTCATAATTTTTTGGTTAGGCTTTCCTTCAACAAATATCCAAAAACAAATCCCAATACTGTAAAATTACCATTTTTGTTTATGAATATCTGCAGGTTTGCATCTATTGCGTTGAACTGTCTGGTTGCCGAGGCTGTTTTGTGAGTCCACCAGGGTCAGTGGTACTTCATTGTGGCTGCCTTTATGGAGGGGGATCTTCTGAAGGCATGTGGCGATTTGATACTGAGCCATGGCATCACCTCCTTCAGAGCAGTCTTCAATAATTCAGCCTCTAGAAGGAAGCACAAGAAATGGCTACCACCATGGCAACGCCTGTCACAAGTTGTGCTTCTCCCTCATCTTCTTCGGAAATGGTGTTTATCTGCACAGTGGTCAAGTTCCTGAAGTTAGAAAATCGGATCTCCACTCAGAATCTGCATCCGCCATTGTTATGTAACGAAGGATAACAAGACAAAATATCAAGATTTGGTGGCAATACACCCCACAAAATAAGTGAATCAAATGATTTTCCTGGCTTTGGCCTCCATGGACTGCTAACCAACAGGCCGCAGGGCTATGAAAGAGTTTTGCACGTTGCCTATACCCATGTCTCCAGTGTGTACCTTGAATGTAGGCTACAATGAATTATTTTTGGAGATTAGACCTAGAGGTGGGTTAGGCAGGGGTTCAATTCTCCCCTTACAGATGTATACAATCCCAAATCTTATCGAATACCAAGCCTCCTGGTACTCTCCTTTTTCTGTAACCCCCCCCCGACCCTAATCCACCGTCTAGCCTATAACCACAGAGTAATCCTATACACATGGGTAATAGCCTAGGCCCGCTTTAGCATCGTAATGATCCTTTCATTTCCAGAGCTTCAGTTCCAATTCACTTGTTGGTTTATGTTACTTTTAGCTTATTAATTCATCGCCTAGTTAGGCCTAAGCTAGATGATTGTTAGTTGTTTATAATGCCTAGGCCTACTCACATTTACTGATAACTCTGCCTTACGCTGTGTAGCGGTTAGGGTCTGACGTTAGACCGCAGCTAAAAACATAATTAAACCACTAGTGCCTACAATCAGAATATCACAATGTTTCTGATGTGTCTAAATTTGTACCGAGCCGTTTTAAAATAGCACATAACTCTGACAAGTTCCTTCCCGATGCTTTAACTCGATCGATAGTTCGTTTTTTGCAGCACCCATAGGGCATTGTTGTCTAAGTCCGCGTTTCCCGGCACGTCGGGCGGGCGGGGGGCGGGCGGCACGCGGACACCGTGAGTGACCATTTCCAGCACGGCGATTTTTCTCGCAATCACGCCTCTCTCACCTTTAGTGTTTAGATGCCTATATAAGCACCGTGTAGCCTCTAATTTGTTTTTTGTTTTTATTTATTTGTTTATCATTATTATCTTTGTTATTATTATCATCATTATCTTATTATCAACCACTGGACGCATAGGCTACTAAGTTGTTTTTTAAACCTGAACACCCGTGTTTGTTCTAGAAACCATTGTTCTAAAGATCAACTATAGCGCCTTAAATACAAATAAATAATACCAATCAACCTTCACAATTGCCAGGTTTTTGGAGATTTAATTAGCATACACTTGACACGTCAATGGTTTAAAAACTGCGAAAATATGTTGGGTCAAATAAGTGTTGCCGGCCGTTAAAAATGGAGAGAATGTTGTAATCGGACTCATTACGAGAGTGTTGTTGAAACAGTTAGGTAAGTGTTTGCTTGAACTGATTTTTGACATCACTGTTGTTCTCCCCGGCACTCATCGGGCTAAAAGCCGTAAGAATTGGGCAGGGAAATCCCCGGAATCGATTACGAAATACCACCGCCCGCCCTCGTGCATGGAAATGGGCTCCATTGAAAATAACGATGAGCGATTTAAAACGCCCGCCTGCCGCCCGCGTGCATGGAAACGCGCTTTAATAAAAAAGGGAGGACAAAACAGGTTCCCGTTCACTTCGAGCCCGCAGGCAATATAGGTAGTTGAACAAAGTGAAAGTTGGATTGAATATTCTCTTAGCCAGCATATTCGTCAGCGATTTTACTAGGGACTTCCATGACGAAACCTGCTAACTTCAGCTGGGTCATAACACTCAATAAAATAACATAAATGCTCAACGAACCACTCAGTCTTAACAGTGGCCTAGTTCGTTTCAATCGTAAAAATCCACAGTGCAAATACACAATATTGTATAGGCAACAAGTTACTACTATAGTACACCTGGGTAGTCCCGGACGCCTGGGTAAAAAGCGCGCGGCACTACTTATCAATCGAACGTACCTTAGCAACAAGCTATTAGCATAGTTCGCGGAACTAATGTAGGGAGGAATTATTATCCATCGAAAATGGTCCAAGTACGGAGAGTACTTACACAAAAAAAATGGCCGAGGAGGGTGGGATTCGGACTCGCTTTTGAACAGTGACCTTAATCGTAGCAGTGCTTTAGGTATAGGAACTTGTGATAGCGTTGATAGTATGGAACTGCCGATGGATGCATAGGCATCAGTTACAGTACGGCCAACAGCGTCCGACTCTCTGCCGGTTATAGGATTCGGATGTCAGGACGAGACGGCTGGGAAACTTAAAATTTTTGTTCGAATTCATAATTTCGGAAGGTCGATCGATCATAATTAATTTACACACACTAATTTACCATTCGGGTTGTTGTATTTATGTGTGTATTGATATTTGAAACCCTTCGAAATAAATTGACGAATACTCTAAGTGTCCGTCACTGCCAGAGACCAAGGGGAGAGACCAGTATACACGGCTGCGGAGCGTGTCCAATTTAGTCCACACAAAAAGATGTTCTTTTAACATCCCATTTTTTGCAACTCAGGCGTACGATAAGTGAATATCCTTACGCCATAATTTTCCTATTTGATGTTAGTAATTGATAATCATCAACACGCCACAATAAGATGATTTAACCACAATTTTTCGGACGGTTGTTATAAATAGATCCAAGCGGAGGAGGCGTTATCATTCAGTACCGTACACCGCCCACTAGCCAAGACATATATACGTAGAAGTAACTTCGCCCATATGTTACCGTGCGACAATTTGAGCCAAGGGACATG